>JABCIY010000038.1:0-469912 GCA_014298035.1 Pseudocercospora fuligena | reverse complement strand
AATAGACGCGATTAAGAATTTACGAGTCTACTTTAATATTAACTTTTACGCGAGTTTAGTCTTTAAAGACCTACCCGACGCGATATTTAGAACTAGACTCGAAGTAGTTAGTCTCGTAGTATTTAGCTATAGTATACTAAATAGATACTATACTAAAAGCTTTTAAGATATCGAGGAAATACTAGATATATTCTTTAGTATTAGACGCGATAGGCGCGGCTTACCTTATATACTAGCCTTCGATTCGTTATTATCTAGCTTTAGTACGAAGTTAAATACTTTCTAGTCGAATAGAGCGAGAGAGACGCTATTCGTATCTTATACTACTATATCGTCGTTTATACTAATAGCGCCGCGTATCGATATTAGATTAGCGCTAGCTATTAATCTTTAAGGATATATTCGAGATAGCGGTCCTATAGTATCGTAGTATTTAGCTATAGTACGTAGACTATATACTATACTAAAATTAGTAAGAGGTTAGAGGTATACTAACTAAATTTAGTTCTAAGAGCTACGTAAGGATAATAATTAAATATTTACTATCTCGCGGTATTTAGCTATAGTATACGGCCTATATACTATAGTAAAAGCTTTTAAGATATCTTATTACTCTAAAGAGCTCTAATACCGAGCTTATATAAGTACTATAACTAAAGCGAAGCTCTCCTTAGGGCGTAAACCCTATAATACTAAGGCTAAGCCGTCGTTATCGTATTAAATACTTTTACTAGTACGGTTTAGCGGAAAGTAGCTTAATCGACTTAACTCGACTAAGTTATATTAGGCTAGAATATTAAGCCCTATTTAAGCCGCCTAAGATACTATAAATAATAACTATTAATATATAGACTAGATAGCCTTACTATTATCTAACTAGGCTATAGCCTTACTATCGTTTAACTAGGCTCTTTAGTATAGTAGTTTATTACGCTCTATAGTATAGTATTAGGGCGTAGCTATTCGAGGACCGTCTTATAGGCTTGCCTCTCGAGGCTCGGGTCTATAGCCGCTACTAAGTAGCGGCCGAGAGTCCTAAGCTTATAATACGCGAGGGCGGTTATAATCTATATACTTACGTTATACTCGATTAAGAATATCTCTTTTATACTAGAATAACCCGAGTTCGAATCTCGGAAGGGCTATATTCTTTTACTAGATATCTAGTTCTTTTACTTTTTCTATATAGTATATATACTATATACTATAGCTAAATAGATTACGATTACCGAGATATTTTATAGAACTAGCTCCTTACTATTAATAACTATATATCGCGCCTACGTTATAGTTTAAATTAGCCTTAAATACGTATACTTCTAGTCTTTTACTATAGTATATTAGAACGTATACTATAGTAAAATACGCTACTACTATAACGTTCTCCTTTCTATCGAGTACTTTAGACTAGTATATAGATAGTCTAGTAAAGTATAGATATAGTCCTAGGTCCTAAGAACTTATAAACCTTCGGTATTTCGCTATAGTATATAATAGGCGTACTATAGGTAAAGAAGAAATTATTTATACTTACTTACTTTAGGAGCTTAATATCTCTAGTATTTTAATATTATAAAAGAGCTTAGAAACCTCTAGTATTTCGCTATAGTATACGATAGCTATACTATAGGTAAAGAGATAGTTATTAAGCTATAGTTACTATAGAATAAGGAGCCGTAGCTACTATTAAATATATAAATCGTCCCTATTCTAGATTTATAGTTCGACCTATATCTTATCTAGTTCGAGTAGCTTTAGCTATAGTATATCTATAGTATACTATATAGAAATTAGAAGGAATATTAATAGCTAATATTAATACTTACTACTACTAAGTATTATAATATTAGCGATACGGAGATAACGTAATACGTCGAATTACGTATAGTACGGTAGATTACGTACTATAGCTAAATACTACTATTTAAGGGATATATATATATTAGAATACGAGATACTAAGAAACCGGAAATCGCGAGGTTCTGAGATACTAAGAAACTGGAAATCGCGAGGTTTCCAAATACCGAGGTATCCGTCCAGTGCTACGTTTAGGCCGCCGGGCGGCGCCTGCTCCGCAATTCCTCTTAAGCTGGAATGCTGCTGCCGTCATGCCTGTGCTCTCGCCCTTTTCGCTCTGCATTGATGACTTCTGGAGTATGCAAGTGTTCCCAAATGGAGTCATAAACTGCCGGTCCTGATCTTGGATGCTCGCAAGCATCTGTGAGCACTCATCAAACCGGGTTTCTGTGCAGCGATGGCGTGCAGAGACCGTTGCTGTTCACGCGATGTGCCGTTATGGCACTAGGCCCGATATATCCATGGCAGAACCCTATATCCGCCCTGTAGATCTCGTGGATGAAGCCAGGACTTTCCCGTCTCACCACTCCATTAATACAAAAAGAGGCGGTCTTTCGCGTCTTGGACAACCCATTGTAGCCCTTCTTGAAGATTCATGCCGGTCATTGCAGAACAAGGTAGAATGTGCCATTTGTGCGTCTGGATGGTGTCGAGTTGCAAGCCCTGTAGGGCTTAGGTAAGTTGATCTGTTTTTGGCTCGAATAGCCGACCACAGACGCGTGAAAAGGAGCTCACCTCTCGAATGTCATCTTCGTTCAGACAGCCCGGAACATCACTCTTGTTCTTGAAGACCAGCAATGAGGCTCCCATGAGACGCTGAGAAGTGTCAGCGAGAGAGTGGTGAGAGTGGGAGAAAGGCCGTCAGACCTCTTGCAGTAGAAGACCCTTCAACTCCTGTCGACAGTCGGAGAGTCGCTCTTTATCGGTGGCATCAACTACCCATATCAGTGTGTCTGTCTTCTCGAAGTAGTTCTTCCAGTACGTCCGGAGCGTCTTCTGGCCTCCGACATCCCCTAGAAGTCACTCAGTTGCTGGTGCCTGCGATGGCAGCATCAGGTCTTACAGATATTCAGTTTGTACCTTCCCTCACTTCATTAGCATTGCTCACTACTAGATCACATGCTAGGCTTACTTACCCCTCATAGTCAATTGTCTTGATAATAAAACCCAACGTCGGACTGACTTCATTGACATTCTCATTCATGATCTTCTTCACGATCGTGGTCTTTCCAGCATTGTCCAGACCACTAACCT
The DNA here is from genome assembly GCA_014298035.1 of Pseudocercospora fuligena. Lineage (NCBI taxonomy): Eukaryota > Fungi > Ascomycota > Dothideomycetes > Mycosphaerellales > Mycosphaerellaceae > Pseudocercospora > Pseudocercospora fuligena. The sequence continues at coordinate 466,801 of JABCIY010000038.1, read as the reverse complement.
TCTCAGCCATCAGCACCTCCAATCAACACCGCGTGACACTTACAGCATCAGGATTCTCATCTCCTTGTCTTTGAGGCGGGCTTTCCTCAGGATCGACAGCATTTTGCGAAGTGTCAATTTTCGCTCAACAGTAAGAGTCTGAACGGCAAGAAATGAAGCAGAAGTCGAAACTGATCACGTGCTAGCTTCACACAAGGAGTCTCGCCTTGGAGCGTGCAAGATAGCGTGCTGCACAGGATCTCTTCGAAGGTCTCACTCCACTTGAGTGGCATCGTCTGAGCATATACAATCTGCTCCCTTCCGTCTGGATGGCCACTTTCCTGGTGAAGGACGCCCAGCCTGGCGATGGCTCCTGGCTCCTGCAGAATGGCACCGTGAACTCGACTAAGAAGGATCGAAATCGACGGCGCTCGAAGAAGAAGACGTTCCTTGCCCGCACGGACAGCGTTGTGGACTTGCAGCAGCAGTTTGATGCAGAAGAGGAAGGCACCCCACTAGCGCAGCCGAAGACTTTCGACAGCTCAAACTCGCTATCCGACTACTTCGTCCCTGCCACACAGACATCAACACTCCCTCAGACAACATTCATCAGCGAATTGCCGCCATCGCCATCCCCTCAGGACACACCGCCTTCACAGAACGACATGGCAATCCCTCCTCATCTCCGACCAAAAGCTGCGGCTGCGCAAGTCACTACTGCTTCAGCTGGCTCACAGACACAAACTATCACAGAGAAGCTGTCGAAATTCGGTGTGTCCGTCAGCCAGCCAGTGCCTGCCGCTTCTGAGCCAGAAGACGAAGATGCTCCGATCTATCGTGGTCGTGGCGGAGGAAACGCCAACAACTCTAGCATCGCTGGCCCAAGTCGCAACACTGGACGTAATGGCTTCCGCCCTAAGAGCCGCGCTCGGGATGATCTCAACGCTGCGAAGAAAGCTTCGAGGTCGGGAAATCCTAATTGGGCGCACAACAAGGACATCTCGAAGGGAGATCCTGATCGATGGGAGGCAGACTGGGCTGGAAAGTATAACGACCCTCAACCCACAGGATGGGCCGGTGAATCCAACCTTTCCTTCGACTCCGCTCGCGCGAATGGTGGGCTTGGTGGGAATGGCAAGAAGCGTGCTGTGGACGAAGCTGGCTGGGCACTTACTGATTGGGAGGGCAACTGGGCACCGGCGCCTTGCGACTGGGACTCACGACCAGCCTTCCGCGCCGACCAGTCTGCAGCTCAGATCGAGCAATGGCTCGGCTGCGCAGAAAGCGCCCTGCGCATACGCAAGCTTGAGCTCGGCACGCCTTACGAAGAAGCGCTCCGTGAACGACAGGCCAGGCCAGCCCTCGAAGAGCTCTCCACAGTCGATGGCATCACCTACGTGTTTGGAGAGCCCGAGAACCCATCGCAAGACGTGACCTACGTACAAATGGGCGACATCATTCCACGACAGTGGATTCCAGAAACGTGGGGTCGACAGCCTCCGCAGTCATTCTGGCACGACGAGATTCTGAAGTCATTCGCTCCTCCGCCAGAAGACCCAGAAGATCTTGAGGGAGCTCGGCCTTGGTGGGAAATGCTTGTTAAGGGTGGTCAGTTCCTTCCAAACATTCCGCAGCCCTCGATCGCAGGCATTGATCCCAGCGAGACGAAAGAAGAGCGACTGAAACGTGAGAGTGATCACGGTAGCAACACACACGCTGAGAATCGGAGGCGTTTCGAGCTCGCCAAGATGAGAAGCTCCCGTGAGAATCAGAGACGCAAGGACGAGAAGGTCAAGAAGGTCACCGCGGCGAAAGTGGCAAACCATGGCATCTCACCGGAGCAGCTCAACAAGATCTCAACAAACCTCAAGATATTCGTGCGACACGCGACAAAAGAAGACATGCAGGAGATTAGAGATCTCTACAACTATTATGTCGACTTCACGTGTGCCGCTATCGAGACTGAGCGCGTCTCCACCAAGGACATGACTCGAAAGTTTGACGAGATCCAAGCCCGCAAGTTACCTTTCCTGGTCATCTGCGAGAAGGGTGGCATTCAGAAGGCCCGCAAAAAGCATCAGGAAGATATCATCCTTCCCGACAAGATCGTCGGCTTTGCTTTCGCCAACGACCTGTATGGACCGCAAGGCAACCTGTTCCGCTACACAGTCGAGGTGGAAGTCTACGTCCACAAGGACGCTCTCATGCGCGGAGTTGCCAAATGCCTCTTGGACAAGACGCTCGCACTTCTCGACCCAGACTATCTGGAGCGTGGCGGCTATGGAGTGGCTGACGAGGACTTGGAACTTGGAGCTGCAAGACCTTCCCGTCTGGTCAAAAACATCCTCATCAACTTCTACCATGAGAGCAGCAGACCGCAGAAGCTGGAGTGGGTGTCACGGTTCTTGAAGGAGTTTGCAGGATTCGAGAGGGTGGGCTATATGCTGGACGTCGGCAGCAAGAACGTGCCAGTCAGTCATGCGATCTTTCAGCGCTCGACTGGTGCGTCGCTCGACCACTCCAACGGCGGCCCTGCTGCCCTGTTACAATCCAGTCCACCAAGATAGGCATTCGAGCGCGGAAGCGACGATATGAGATGACGAGAATATGCGACACGGATTGAAGTAATGACAAATTGGCTTTGGAGTTTGGCGTTTGGACTGTTGCTTTTCTTGATCGACTTACGAAAAGCTGGAGTTCTAGGTACGACTCCGGCGTGCTCTCAGCTCTCATAGCAGGAGCAATATGCTCAGATAGTATCAAAGCAGAAGTTTCTCTCTTAACTTCTCGAATGCTTCACCATTGCACTCTCATCATGCAAATTACGAATTACGCATCATGCCCTTGTCCTCAGCGTGCCGATTCTCACCCTCACACACCAACCTTCATCTTAGCCCTCAACCTCGCCACCTTCACGAACCTCCTCATCTGCTCCAACTCCGTGAAGCAAATGTAGCTGTTACTCTTACCAATCCAACTCAACTTCGTCAAATCACCACCAGCCTTCTGATCAGAATCTCCGATTTCAATGTATGGAGTCGTAGCATCACATTCACCCTAAGAAAAGAAGAGTCAATCACCCATCAACCAAAACCTTCTTTTTGGAGCGTTACGTACCTGCATCAACAAACACTCAAACCCATCATCCGGAATAAAGCTCTCGGTCTCACCAGCATAATCCATCAAATCTACGCACGTGTTCACTGGCCATTCGACGTGATCGCATTCGCCTTTGAAGTCTGGTTCGGTGCAGAGCTTTACTCCTGCGTTTGGGAGTGAAGTGTTGGTGGACTGTCTGGATTTAATGATGTTGCGCTTGACAAGAGGTGTGGCCGTGTTAGATTCGGCTAGGAACTCGTCGAGAGATGGGCCTAGAGTGTCGGCTTTTGGGGCTGCGAGTGCGACAGCGCTCAGGATGAGGTGGATGAGGGAGCGCATGGCTGATTTATGTCAATGATGCGCTGCGGCTAGGGTTCTGATGAAGGTCAGTGTGTGTTTGTTTGAATTTAGCAGTCTGAAGCCGACATAGAGAACTCATGAACAGGAGTGATGATACACTTACCGATGATATGTACTTTCTGTACTGATTGTGTATCTTCAATGCAGCGAGCGAATTAGGTAGCGGTGTTGTGGTAGTGAGGTGAATTTGTTAGGCAGACACGTGAAATTTGCTCTGTTGTTTACCTCTTCGTCAACGGTGATGCAGATAGGAAGGTGCGTGCTGCAAGGCGAGACACAGGAATGTGCCAATACCTCTACATGTATCTCTCAAGTAAAGCCAAGCGGTGGTGATGCAATACAGCCACGAGTCGGTGACCAGAGTGTTTGCTCGTGTCCGAAACATGCGACATGCGATTCTCTCGCCCTGTCGAAGTCTGTAACTAACCGCGTCCGCTGTATCAAAGCCAGTGGTTGAGCTTATAGTACAAAGTTCAGAGCATTGCACGACCTGAGACGGGCTCGGCAAAAACCCTACCAGGATCATGGGTCATGGACCAGGTAAGTATCATCCAGTGCTTTCACCTTTTTCAAGTTCATTTCTCTTCGAATAAATATCTGGTGTCGTAGTAGCACACTCTTTGAACCACGAACTTTCCCATCGAATTTTGGACTCACAACAACGCGGGAGCTTCAAAATGCTGTGCTCCAATTGCCTCTCCATGAACGCCGTCGCTGAAGTGCTATTCCAGATTGTACCTCCCATATCTCAAGTCTCTGGGTCTCATTCTCGCAAAAGAATACATACTCGAATGCAGAAAGCCTGCCATCATCATCGGAAACGGCCAAATTGCCCTCGACTGCCAAAGATGTCTATCTAAGACAACTTGTTGACGGCTTTCTGCAGGGCCTTCTTCTCCCGACCGTCCCTTTCCAGCACAAGTATCCAATCTCTGAGCTGGATTCCCTTGCCGTGGACATCATCCTCACGCCAATCACCCCAAGTCGGCAGCTTCTTCTTCTCTTCATCCTTCTTGACAGCATCCACCGGCGCCTTGGCAGGCTCAGCTGCTTTCGGTGTCGCTGTGCCACTGTTCGGCTTGGCGAATCGGTTCGTGGGCATGTTTGCCGCACCTCCGCTCATCCAAGAATATCTGTTCTTCTTTCCACCAAGAGCCATCATGGCTGCAGTCTGGTTGGATTGATTGAATGCTTGTGCTTCAGTACTGGCCTGAGCTTCTTTGGCCTTCTTACTCTGCTCCTTCTTGGACACCTTGACGGGCGCAGCTGTGGCAAGAGGCTCGGCAGATTTCTCTTCTGCTGGTGTTGCTGCAGGAGTCTCATCAGCTGTGTTCTCGGCCTTCCTTTTCCGAGCTTCGCGCTTCTTGAGTCGCTCCTTCTCTGCTTGTCGCTCACGTTCGGCTACATCACGTAGTCGTTGGTTGAGTGTGCCTTGGAACGAGATGGTCGGCTGGGGTTGAGGTGTTGGTGTACTCGTCTCGCCATTGACATGTGATGTACCGTTGACAGTATCTGTCCCATTTTCTTGTGGTCTATCCCACTGCGATCCAGTGACGCTGTCTGGAATTACTGTCTCCTGGCTCTGCTGACCTTCGCCAGTCGCGATGTCAGAAAAGTCTGGCGGCACCACACGTCCATGATCACCGTATCTCCGGGCGCGTGCCAAGCCATATGCCTCATCGACTAAACCTCTCAGCCTTTCGGCTGATGCCAAGCTCACAAGCGTTAAAATGTGCTCATACACCGAACCCTGCTCAATCATGGCTTCCGGCTTAGCTGCAACAATACCTTCGGAGCCATTTGCATTCACCATCGCCTGCACTCGGTCGGGTTCTGGATTCCTGACGTAGACACCCTCGACGTTCAGACGGACGCTTTCCTGAGCGGCTCGTTGGTGCATGCGATGCCGCAGACAGTTGGTCTGGAGGAACTGATTGTTGAGATGGAATTGGTCTTTTTCGGCCCTTTTCCGTGCCGCAAGCTCGCGCTTCCTCTTCTGCTCATTTTCAATTTCCTCCTGCGACCGCGGCTGACCCATGGAGCCTGCAAACGCGCCATCCTGCCCTGCACTGCCAAACGATGTGCCTTGGGTCAACAGGTTGAAGCTGTTGTTTGGACTCATCGTGCTCGATCCGAAAGATGTCGTCTGAGTTGTATTGAAGCTCTCGTTCTGCGAGTGCCTATTGTTCCACGTGCTGTGCAGATAGTTCTCCTCGTCTTTTAAGTTGATCCCACTGCCGAACAAACTGTCGCCAATGTCCTCCACACCCATGCGCTCATCTTTGTCTTCCTTGTTTGGCCTCGGCGGTGGAGGCATAGAGTTTGTGCTCGACGGAGGAGGCGGACTTGTCTGCGGCGGCCTTTGCTGAGGCTGCTGCTGAGGTGCTGGCCATTGTACTGGCGGCGAGTAGGGTTGCGGCGTATTGAAAGAGTTTTGCGGAGAAGCAGCATATGACTGTGGACTGTATGGCATAGGCGAAGCTGACTGAGGTCCATATGGATTCGAATACTGCATCGGCGACTGCGCATACATTGGGCTCCCGCCAGCGGGTGATCGAGGGTCGGGCGATAGTCGCGGTCGCTTGGCCGGCGGCTGCGCGAAAGGTGACTGCGCTCCGGGGCTGCCAGCGCCTTGGTATGGCGCATACGGCTGTGGAGGCGGTTTGAGAGGCTGCTGGGCCGGCGGCGACATCTGGTAGGCCATGATGGCGGCGGTGAGTCGCGCGCCGGTCGCAGATGGTGGTGGGACGATGAGGAGGCCTGCTCGAGGTGAGCACGCGGTCGCCTCCTCACTCCAACACTGCTGCCCCCGTTCCCATCAGAAGTCGCTTGGTCGGGTCGGAAGTTCGATGTATCGTCGGCTCGTATTGTCCGTACTCGTCGGTGATCGTTTGGTACGTTGTAGCGGCGTTGGTAATGCTGTTTCGGCTCTCTGCTCTGTTGGTGTCCAGTCGTAGGCCGCAAATGATGGAACCTGCGATCTCGGCTTGTGCCGCGCGGTCAAAGCTTCCGTGTCTGTATCTTTCTTGAACTTCACGCGCGACCAACAACTCCTTTCGCTTTACTCGCACTCGACCAACATCACATCCATCACATCTGCACATCGAAAGCACGTGGCTTACCTTCTTAAAAGTCTTTCATTCTCAGATCTCAATTGAGACGATAGTAGGGACGACGAACATCGACTTGGGCGCGTCGCGCGCCGGCAGCCCACCATGGCTACCAAGCGGCCACATTCGGCCATGAATGCGCAAGCTGAAGACGAGGATCCGATAGACCCTTCAGACGAATTGATGTTCCTTGCGCTGGGTGGCGGCAACGAGGTGGGCAGATCATGTCACATCATACAGTACAAAGGCAAGACCGTCATGCTCGATGCGGGCATCCATCCGTCCTACGAAGGACTGGGTGCCTTACCCTTCTACGATGAGTTCGATCTAAGCACAGTGGATCTGCTTTTGATAACACAGTAAGTTCATTCCTATGAAATAAGAAGCTAAAGGCGGAAGGAGCAGCGCAGTCACCACGGCAAGCATGTGGACTATTTGGCTCTGAGCAGCATTGTTCTAGCACTCTCAAGCATGCGCGAATATCGTCGCACAAGGCATGAGCAGTGTAGTAGACTTCATAGCAACCGTATGCCAGCATTGTACTTTCACTCTTCTCTTTCTCTTTCAAGCGTCTGCCGTGGTGATTGCGAGTCCATCGTTGAGCTTTTGCAGCTGGGAGCGCACTGAAAGGACTTGAAGCTAATTCATCTGCGAAGCTTTCATCAAGATCACTCGGCATCGTTGCCCTACGTCCTATCGAAGACCAACTTCGCCGGAAGGGTCTACATGACACACCCCACAAAAGCCATCTACAAGTGGACTACCCAAGATGCCGTTCGCGTGCATAATACTCACACGCCTGCATCATCCTCATCCGGCACAGATGGCTATGTCAGCCAGCTTTATACCGAGCAAGACATTCTCTCGACAATGCCGATGATCCAGACCATCTCCTTCCACACTACACATTCGCACAACGGCATTCGCTTCACGCCATATCCTGCTGGCCATGTGCTCGGAGCGTGTATGTATCTAATCGAGATTGCTGGACTCAATATCTTGTTTACGGGCGACTACTCGAGAGAGACTGATCGGCATTTGATTCCTGCTACTGTTCCCCGCAACGTCAAGGTCGACTGTCTGATCACTGAATCCACATTCGGCATCAGTACGCGAACTCCCCGGCAAGAGCGAGAAAATGCTCTTATCAAGTCCATTACGACTATCCTCAATCGTGGCGGACGAGTGCTAATGCCCACTACCGCTGTCGGCAACACCCAGGAACTGCTTCTGATTCTAGAGGATTACTGGCAGCGGCACGAGGAGTACCGAAAATTTCCCATTTACTATGCTTCAGGTCTTGCACGAAAGGTCATGGTAGTGTACCAAACCTATGTGGATGACATGAACGACACAATCAAGGCCAAGTTCCAAGCAAGTGCTGTTGGCCAGTCAGTTGGAGAAGGTGGAACCGCAGGTCCGTGGGACTTCCAATTCGTGCGGGCCCTCAAAGGCATCGACCGCTTCGAGGACGTTGGCGGGAGTGTTGTGCTCGCGTCACCAGGTATGCTCCAAAATGGACCCTCGAGGGCACTGCTTGAGAGATGGGCACCAGAAGCAAAGAATGGCGTTGTCATTACTGGCTATAGTGTTGAGGGTACCATGGCAAAGACCATCCTTATGGAGCCAGACGAGATCCCTGCAGTAACGCAGAATCGGTCTGCCAATATGCCAAGCATGGGCAAACGTGGTGGCGTGGAAGGGGAAAAGCAGATGATCAAGCGTCGGTGTACTGTGCAAGAATTCAACTTCGCTGTCCACGTCGATGGTCAAGAGAACAGGGAGTTCATCGAAGAGGTTGGTGCACCAGTTGTCATCCTCGTGCATGGCGAAAAGCACAATATGAATCGATTGAAGAGCAGACTTCTCGGTATTGGCAAGATGAAAGTCTACTCACCTGCCAACTGCGAGGAGGTTCGCATCCCCTTCAGGCAAGAAAAAGTAGCAAGGGTCGTGGGTCGTCTAGCAAGTCAGATCCAGCCGCCTACGCTCCTGCCAAGCCCGCCAGACTCAAACGGTGAGGACGAGGATATGGAGGAAGGCGACGTCAAGCGCTCGAAAGCAGAGCACGACGCCTCACTAGGTCAGGTCATCTCAGGCGTGCTGGTTCAAAATGACTTCAAGCTGTCTCTCATGGCACCTGAAGATCTCAAAGAGTATGCTGGGTTGGCCACAACCACACTTGTCTGCCGACAGCACATAACACTCGCATCTGCATCTCCCGACCTCATCAAGTGGGCGCTCGAAGGTACATTCGGAAGCATCACGACGGTCTCACCTGACTCGAATGGTACCAAGGCAGAGACGAATGGCAGTGACGAAGCCGCTGACGAAGAAGTCAAACGACCTGAGAACACAGTCTTCGAGATCATGGGAGGAGCGGTGCGGCTCATTTGCAAAGAGCGTGGTGTCACGGAGCTTGAATGGGAAGGTAATGCCACCAATGACGGAATCGCTGACGCAGTGATGGCCGTGTTGTTGACTGTTGAGACCTCGCCAGCGGCTGTCAAGCACAGCAGCAAGCTTCACTCGCATTTGCACGACGAAGACGCAAAGGACTACGACGGCTTTGGTGATAGTCCAACTGGCGAGAAGAAAGCCAACGACGCTTTCCCGAGACGAAATCCGCATGCAAACATCACACCAGAGGATCGCTTGAATCGGCTCTTCATGTTCTTGGAAGCCCAGTTCGGCGAGGAGTCCATAACTCCCATCGCCAAGCCAAAATTGCCTGCTATTGAGCCGACTACCAACGGACAGGTCGATGCGGAGGAGGCCAACGAAGTGGATGCGGTAGACATCGAGAAGAAGGAAGCAAATGAGCTAGCACGTTTGCATGGCTTAGGCATACCTGTTCCTGGATTGGAAATCAAGGTCGACAAGAGCGTCGCTAAAGTCTGGTTGGAGAGACTAGAGGTGGAATGTGCGAACAAGACTTTTGGAGACCGGGTGAGAGCCGTCGTTGAGAGGGCCGTGGAAACTATTGCGCCTATCTGGCAGTAGCGAATGAGCGGCGGCATCTGAGGGGCCAGGAGACTTTGTATGACTATGGGAAGACCACGTAGCAGATTGTTTCTGCTCTTGCAGTCGGAACCACAGTGTCATGATATAGCACAGACAGCTGCTCCGAATTTGGATTGCAGTTGTGTGTGACATTCTCGAACAAAATGACATGGGGTCCTCCTGTGAGTTTTGCAGTGATGCCTCATCAAATGAGAATCTCGTCTTGCTAGCTGTACAGCTCTGCTCACAAGTCAGTGACTGACCTCGTCACCTCGTAGACGAAGGCCCAAAATGTACAGACAACGGGGGGCGGCTCAAGAACATACAGAGAGGAAAAGACTTTCGGCATATGGCCACAATTTTCCACAAAACCACTGCCAGCCACCAAAAAGCCACTCGGCGCGTCTTAACCTCGCGTCTCGATGCGTTCGTCCGTTGCTGCTTCATGTTCCATCCTACAATCGCTGGAAAGTGCATGCTCTCTTCGTCGCGATTGACCTCTCAGGTGCTACGTATCTCGCGCAAGACAGCTCCAGCAACTTTTGTAAGCTCGCGGTTTCCTAGACATTTTGCTTGGTCTACTTTCCACTACAACATGACTTCGGAATCAGATGACGAAGATTTGAAGGCTGCCATCGCGATGTCTTTAAAGGACTCGAACTTCAAAGAGGAATCAAAACCCGCGGCCGGCATCTCAGGCCTGGACAGGAAGGCAATGGAAGCAGAGCGCCTAGCAAGGCAACAGGCACGCAAGAGACAACGCTCCATATCGCCGCCTCCAGTACGAAGTCCAAGGAAGGCGCCCAAGGTCGAAGAGACGTCTATCAGCCTACCAAGTGGTGCGCGTCTGAATTTCCTGTCTTCTGCGATTCAGGACACGCAAGCTGGCCAGAAATCCCCCACAGCCAGCATTGCTATCAATCGAATGAAACAGAAGATCAAGGCCGAGCCAGAAGACGAAATCGACAGCAAGATCAAAACAGAATCACTGCCTTCTGGATCACTTAAGTACCCCAATGGAGTTGTGAGGAAGACATGGGCCTTCGGTCACGAGCGTACAGGGCACGACATAAAACTGGAAGAAGTTCTCGAGCCAACATCCGTTCGCACAGCAGTTCTGTCCGCCTTCCAATGGGACGTAGACTGGGTTCTGCGAAAGCTCAAGACCCCTCTCAATGGTGGCAGCACTAAATGCATTTTTGTAATGCAAGCGAAGGAGAAGAGTGATCGTGACAAGTGGCGAGAAGATGCTAGCGACATGAGCCATTTTCTCCGACTGTGCTTCCCGAACATGAGCGGTCTGATCAACTGCATGCATTCAAAGCTCATGCTCCTCTTCCATCCGCACAAACTTCGCATCGCAATACCGACTGCCAATCTACTGAACTTCGACTGGGGCGAGACAGGACAAATGGAGAACAGCGTTTTCCTTGTCGACCTTCCCAGACTTTCTGATGGTTCAAGGACGTCTCTTGAAGACCTGTCACCGTTTGGTCGGGAGCTTATGTACTTCATTCAGAAGCAAGGGCTCGATCAAGATGTCAGAGATGGTGTGCTCAAATTCGATTTCTCTGCTACGGAGGACATGGCTTTTGTGCATACCGTCGGAGGCATGCACTTCAAAGACGAGGCAGCCAGAACCGGACTCCTAGGCCTGGGCAGCGCGATCAGAGAACTTGGTCTATCAACAGGCAGTGACCTCGAGATTGACTTTGCAGCATCATCAATCGGCATGCTCAATGACGCCCAAGTGAACGACCTCCACACGGCGGCAAGAGGAATCGACCTCATTGCCGAAGCCAAGACGACTAGATCCAAAGCTGGTGCAGACTTCTTCAAGAAGAAACAAAAGTCATCACCCGCCGAGTCTTCGCCCGCACGCAGCAATGTTCGGATATACTTCCCAACAGCAGAAACCGTCCGTGCCTCTACAGCTGGCGCCGCTGGCACAATCTGTCTCCAACGAAAACATTTCGAAGGCAAGAATTTTCCTCGAGACATTTTCAGAGACTACAAATCCTCGAGGAAAGGTCTACTGAGCCATAACAAGATCTTATGCGGTCGCAGCAAGACCAATGTTGCCTGGGTGTACGTGGGCTCAGCGAACATGAGCAAGAGCGCTTGGGGTGAACTGGGCGCGAAGAGGGATGAGAACAAGATCACTTGTCGAAATTGGGAATGTGGTGTGATTCTGCCTGTGGCGCGGAACGTTAAGCAAGAGAAGGTGAAGGATGAGAATGGTGATGAAGAGACTGATGAGGAAGATGAAGAAGATGAGAAGCAGTTGATTGGCATGGATGCTTTCGCCAATGTGATTGACCTGCCATTCGAGGTTCCTGGTGAGGAGTATGGTGGTCGGGAGCCGTGGTACTTTACGGAATAGAACCCTGTAAAGGAGAGCATGGTTTCTGACCATATTCATGCGGCACTGCATGCTCTTAGAAAGACTTTGGTTGCAGACTAGTGTCTTATTGCAGCGACTACTCAGGGTATATATGCCAGCAAATGCGAAATCGACAGGAGACTGGACACTACGTCTCCCAGTCAAAATATGCCATGAACCGTCCCCAATGCTCCGCTCTCTATTGTAACACTCTCGTGCACTATGCCAATGCTCCTCATACCGTATACCTCATCAATCATTCATTACGTTCCTCAATCATAATGCACCATACCCTTCGCCGCGCTGGCTTTCGGGATTTCGCTCAATCAATGCTCGTCTCTCACTACCCTTTCCCTCACTAATGCTCGGCATCCAACCTCTGATCCAACCAGAGACTCTCCTCCACCGCCTTCGTCCTTGCTCCTCTTCCACAACGACTAATTTCTCAGGTCCTTCGCCATAGATCAAAAACTGCACACCAACACTCGCATCTAACCCCAAAACTCCAGCAGCTCCGAGAAAGAAGGGCAAAGCTGCCATAACCCACTCTGATCTGTCGCTTCCGTCTTTCCCGACCCAGCCTCCACCACTATAGGAGCCGAAATCTTCCCAGGCGCAAGGATTGGTCAGCAGGGCGCTGGAGTAGAACATGTTGCCGCAAAATGCTGCGATGAAGAGGTGAGGGCTCAGTCCCGATGTCGATTTCCGACGCCAGTTTTTGAAGAGTTGTGGGAGTCTGGAACCGAGATATAGGACTGTTGACATCCAGGAGAGTACAGTTCCTGCTCGTTCTGTGGCAGTCGGACCCGAAACTAGAGGGTGACCTTCTACTGAAGTGTGCTTGATTGGAGAGGCGTGTGCCATTGCAATAAGGCAGGCGATGAAAAGCATTGTCCTAGGCGAAGGAGAAGGCATCGGCGAGGATGGTCCAACTCTATGTATGGTATTGCTTCTTGGTGTTGAACTCAAGCTTCCTTTCTCTTTCTCTTCAGATGGCCTCTCGAATGTGGGTGTGCGGAAGATGATCTTCGGTCTCGAGGGTGGTTTCGTGGCATCTTGGTGTCCTTGAGCAATATCAGACTCACATTCGTCTCGGGGTTCAGTCCTGCTGTTGGTCGGACTCAGCACTGGCATACCTTCTATAACCACTTGCTCCATGCTCCCACTGTCTGAGCTGTCGTATCCATTGCCTTTGGTCCTTCGCCATACCCTGAATACTGGATGGCCATGTCGAAGCTTTTCAAACCATATCCACTGTCCGACTAGACACAAATCCACGAAGACATAATAGCAGCCGATGGCGACTTGCCAGGTAGCCTGGTGAGTGAAGAGCGCACCCAGAAGATTGCCTAGATCGCCTAAACACCACTCCACTAAGAAGAAGATCGACAGTCCGGATGTGCTTTGTAGTGACCAATTCTTGTATATCTGCGGCAGTTGAGCAAATAGCCAGGCGACAATGCTTAATGCTCCAAGAAGATTCGATGCAAAAGCGAGTTTTGTAGGCACGCAAGTGTGGAATGTGCTGCTGAATCGTAATAGAAAGTCGGTCTCCGGCGCACAATGGTCAGGTAGATGAGGCTCAAAGGCGGACGTCGACAGCCATGAATTCATGACCGGGTGAACGGATGCGCGTGTAGAAGCGTCTCTGGTATGCTCAAAGTCTTTGTTCGTGGCCTTGTATTATGTTGAGATCGAGTATTGGGGGTCGCCTGACACAAGCAGCACAGCGGACCTTGGTCTCGTGCTCAGCCACACGTGCTGCCTGGATGCAGTCGGTCGTGTTTATAAGATCGGTTCCTGATAACAGCGAGATGAGGTGGAGATCTGAGCTCGGCCCTTTTGAGAGCTCCAAGTAGCCTGACCGAGCCTGTATACGCTAGAAGGGTGGCCGTTTAGGTAATGCGAAGCTGTGTATGCACAATGTCGTACCGGTAAATGCCAAAAGGAAACAGCTGTAATACGGGCGTTCTAGGACGCGTCTTGAAGGAGAGAAGAAGTAGAAGAGGGAGAATGCTACAGGCACAAGGAATTGGGTGCAGAAGGTGCTATGGGTAATAGGTATACCTCCCGGGCTATGCGCGATAGGTGTATTTCCGATGACGGTCGAGGTCCTCCAGTATGACTACTGTCCTACCAGTGGGTACGAGGGCCGGCGGCTGAGTGACACAGCTGCCCCAACTTGTACACAATCCTCCGGTAGAGAGCCGTACATGTGACTTGTGTGAAGGCATGATGGTGGGCGATGATAAGCGATTCTAGTGGGCATAGATAGTGTTGGTGGGTTGTGTGAATCAGACTCTCGATAAGAGAGCGCGAGAGGCGCGGCCAAGCCGCCTGAACATCTGGGGAAACTGCACCCCACACTGTGAATATGCCGTGATTTCCCGCAAAATCGGATCATGTCGGCCTCTGTGTCCTTGCCGTGCTTGTTCAGGTGATCCATACACGTGACCGGACTACCGGCTTCTTAAGCGACGATTAGACTTCATCCATTGAAAAGAAGACACAACTCGTCGCTCCGAACACCATCGTCGAGAGTGCTCTACTGTCTGCGCCAAGATATGCACAGCTGGAACAATGTTGCGGAAGTGCAGGCCACCTTCGACTCGCAAGGCTGTCAACGTTGCGTGCTTGTTGGCAATGTGGAAGCAGAGAGGCAACAACGAAGGAAAGAGCTAAGGAAGTATCGAATGCATAGCGTGGTGAAGTATTTGGTAAATGTGCTGATCTATGCTGCCGAGGTGTCTGCGTATGTGCCACTCTTCAGGACTCCATCGCCCTTCTGATCTTTCATCTGAAGGAGTTCTTCACCTGTTACCAGTTTAAAGATTCTCACAATGGAAAAGAAGACCGCAATTGCATTCCTACTATTTGGAGCAACCTATGCTCAGGTTCCTGTCGTAACTCAATTCCCCGTGACGACACAGACAAGCTTTGCTCCCGCGCCAGGCTGCACAAGCGGAGCAGCTACAGAGCAGTTCACAGTCAACTACAATGTTAGCAGACCTTGGTATAGCCTTGGCAATTTCTAACAACGATCTAGTTCGAATCAGCAACCCCAGGAGACCCAATCACTGGCATTGTGCCCATCAACGTCTACAATCTGCTCAACTTTTCTCACATCAACTATGTGAATACAGACCCTGACTTTGACGGGAATCATCTGGGCCTTGCGCCACATACTTATCCCGATGCTGCGACCTTTGGTGCTGGCACGAATACACTGTTTGGACAGACTCCAGTGATCACAGCTGGATACATCGAATCTACATTGACTTCATTCACTCCGAGAAGCTTCTGGTACGGCTGCGTACTACCTAGTCCATATACCGCAGGCTCTCTACCACACGCTTGTAACAGTATGTCCACGATTATTCTTGCTGGGTCATTGTACAAACTGACCAAAATCAGTTACGGCAACGGGCTTCAGCAAAAGTGGCAGCCAAATCGCTAGCCAGACTTTCGCCTTCAAAACGAACGGCAGTGTTGTACAGGATCAAGTATACGGCGCATTCAAGGGCTTCAACAATATCTACAGCTTGCAATTTAGCGTTTCAGATAACAGTTCTGGTAAGTGGTCACCTTATGCGGGATGGCTTGTTGCTGTACTGATGCAAATCAGCTGCGGCATTAGTCGACAACTTTATTGCCACACTCTCGCAGCCATCCTGCGCTCCATACTATCTCGGAAGTTACAACGATGGGACTTAGATCATTGTCTGGGCATCAGTGTGCACGTTCGCCGCGCTGAAGGGGAGAACATCTTATCACCAGAGCGAACTGGCACATCTTCGAGTGAGGTTTTATGCTATCACATGTCTTTACAACGCAACACTCATTTCTTGAAGACTATTCTACTTCTGCCATTTCTTAACCTCATGTGCTCAGTGCCTGCCAGCTCTTGGAAAGCTTCTGAGATGCTCGCTAATGCCAAATGCCAGCAAACGCCAATCCGGTACAGAATGCTCTGTCATAATCCAGCATCCTTCACTCCATTCATTACTTGCATGCTTCATCCACCTGCACGAGTGCCTGCAGGTAACAGGGGTATTTATGCCGCCTACGAGACACTATTCCCGCGGTCCTGGAAGCGGATGACCATCAGCCGGGAGAGGAATTTCGAGCCCCGGATCGCGACGCTGCATCTCATCCTGCAAAGCGACAATGTAGTCATCACGTCGCTGCAGGCGCTTAGAGAACATGCTCTTAACTCCCTTCGCGTCATTTTCGACCTTCTCTTCGAACTCGGTTCTGTCTTTGATCATCTTCTCCACCTTCGCTTCCAGATCGATACTCTTGATGATCGCTTTGTTTGCTGCCGCGTCTTGAGCAGCTGGCGTGTTATTCATCCGTGCCACATGAGCCGCCTCCACTGCATTGTCTCTCTCGGTCTGGAGGTTCGCGACGTAGTTTCGAGCCCGCTGATCGTATTTCGCTGTGCAGTGATCGCTGCATTGGCTCTCGCAGCGCCATCGTTTTCGTCCTTCCACAGCTTTGCAATTTGGTCCGTTAGGGACGCATTTTGCTGCTTCAGCAAGCGATTCTGGTTTTGCAACTTGCTGTTCTCCGAATGCAATGCATCATATGCCTCATTTCCGTTGGAATTCTTGATGCTCAAGTCCTGGAGTGACTTCTGTAGCTTGGCGACCTCTTCACGAGAGTCTTTGAGATCCGTCTGGGCGACGCCAAGCGATGTGCGAGACTCGTCGAGATCCGCCTTAGCAGTGCCGAGCTGCAGCGTCATCGAGTTCAACTGTTGCGTGAGTGTTTCCACTTGTGTTGCTAGATCACTGGAGTCGCACATCGGCTCGCTTCCATCACTGATCAGGCCAGATCTGACAGGAGCTGCATGGACATTGGTACTCGTGTGGAGCTTGGCCTCGAATGCTGATTTCTGCGAGGTGAGCTCCTCCTCGTAGTGGATGCGCATTTCATTGACTCTGTTCGTCTGTAGCCGTCGCAGCTCTTCGATGTCGGTGCGATGCTGCTGCTGCTGCTCGATCAACTGCTCCCGGAGACTCACAGCCAGGGAGTCTTGGCTCCATTGGCCGGTGGAGTGGTCTCCAAGCTGATCGGTAAGCTCTTTCTGGTATTGCTTCTTTGCGAAGAGTAGATTTCCCTCCATCAGTTTGATCTGTTGTTGCGTCTCTGAAATGGCGCGCGGAAAATTGAATCTTGGATCATCCTCGTCAATCTCATCGTCAACCCCATCGTCCACCTCCTCGTGTACCTCATCATCATGCTCTTGGTACAATTCGTCGGCCGGAACGTCGTACGCACTGTCACCGGCCTTGTCGATGAGACCGATGAGGTACGAGCGCGATTTGTCGATCTTGTCTTCGAGCCGCATAATCTCTCCGGCACGGCCATGCACTGGGTCGTCTTTAGAAATCAGGTTGCGTGCCAAAAAGCGTAGATCTCCTGCGGTCAAAGGTGATGTTATGCCTCTCGCCCGAGTGCCATACTTCGGAATGTCAGGCTGGACAAGTGTGTTGTCAGTGTTGGATCCCCCATCAGCCATTGGGATGTTTGATCCAGGTGCAGCATTCGCGAAACCATTGAAACCAATCTTACGACGCTTCGAGCTATGCTCTTCGGCAATCGCCACCGATTCCGTCGAAGGACGATGTTCAAGATGGCTCTTGCCCTTGGTCGAAGATCGCAGTGCCAAGCCGTAGATGTGTCGATTGGCATTGTAAAAGCTGATGACATCCCCTTCCGATCGTAGTGGTAGGACGGCAGATATCTTGCGAACGCAGAAATGACCATTATCGCCATTTTCCTTCAGCTCGTCCTGAAACACCTTGCAGAACGCAAGCTGTTCATCGACAGAAAATGGAGGATTCACAACCTTGGCTTGAGCCGGCGCAGCGCTTGTCAATGCTTTGACATTAGCAGCGTCGACAGCTTCGGTGTCGTCAGCGAAGAAATCAAGTGGCTCGTCGCCGCTGACCATTGCAGTCAAGTTCAATTCGTACTTGGCTTCCACCTTCTTGCGAACACGCAGCAACATCGGAACAGCCAACTCGCTTGAAAGGATTGGAGCGAAGAATCCTTCTTCACCAAAGGCCAGGTCTTCAAACACAACGAGCAAGTATCGGCTGCAGAACAGCAATCCATTATCTTGCGAGACATTCAGCTTCTGGAAGAATGAGCTGTGGCACTTGCGATAGAAGAGGACCACCCATTTAGCAAGCTCGATCAGTGCTGAGTTCGTCTCTGCGTGCGTTGTGCCTCGAAGTGTAGCACGAACGACCTTCATGATGCGCTTCGCCAGCGGCTCGAGTTTCTTTCCTACACTGGGCAGTGTCGGGCAAGCGAGCCTAAGGGCGAGCACCAGTGATTTATCGTGAACAAATGCCGAAACGAGGTGCGCGAGGAATGGGGCGACATCGTTCGAAGTCGAGAATGACAACAGTATTGGCTGTGACAAAGGCCGGCTGCTCTTGATTCCCTTAGACAGAGCCGCGGGAAAGAGCATAGCCTGCAATTTGATGACAGCGTTGTCCTTTCGCGCAAACTTCTGACGATAGCAGCACTCGGCGCCATTGTCGCGAAGCTTTTGTTCCTCCGTCGCGATCGTGTTTGGGCTCGAGTCCGTGTGCATAGTCTCGCCTTGATTGCGTTTCTTACCAGTTTTGCCTGCTGATTCTCTGCTGCTCGATGCAGCATGCGCTTGTGTGCCGCCTGGACCTGCCATGATGGATCGCCTTCAGAATGTTAGGATCGCCTTCAGAATGCTATGCAGTGCCTGCTCAAATCTTTTCTGGTTTCTGATATCGAGGTCTGGACAGAGTTGAGTCGACTGACAGGGTTGGAGAACGAGCAAGCGAGGGTTCTAAATATTAAGTGGGGCTGTGACGCAGGACTGGTAAGTGAATACTCTTTTCGCGACTGATTTCTGCCCCAGGCAGCCTGCGGGAGGACCTGTTAAACTCGGTCGCGCTTCTCAAACTTCTTCTACTGCACATGCTCCGCTTCATGGCCAACAACGCAACAACTCGCGAGCCGGAAGCCCAAGGTCTTCTCAGTCCAGGATCAATTGCGCCGTAGGCGGAGGAGAACGGGTGACCTCTACTTTGTCAGAGGAATCTGAACGAGACCCGGCCTGACGGTTGCCCAAAAAAGTTACTGCCTGAGATGACCTTTCGCAACCGTCTTGCGAGGTGTTTGCCCAGTAATCACATCTCCGTGACCCTCACACGATACTCATACCACTGATCCGCCAGCACAGAGTGGGTCAAGTGACGGGCGGGTGACCTGCACTATGTCGCAGGAACTTGGATCGACTCGGAGGGACCTCTGATGCCACAGGATCATGTGCTGAGATGTTCGGACGAGGCCAGCAAAAGGAGAACCAAGCTGTGATAATTACCCGACCAAGCAGGTCGAGAGCAGCTGCAGGTACGTAATCCTTGTGCCCCAGCATCTTGTTCACCACAGCTAGAGACTCTGCTCCCATGTCAGACGTGCCCATGTTCCTCCTCACTACGTTCATGAGTGCAGAGTCTTGTGCCGTGTTTGACTTGATACTGCTTATCCTTCCTTCGCAATCACGACGGTGTCCGGGCTACCTTCAAAGCCCGGGGATGCTGATCGAATGCGCAGGCCCATCGCAGCTCAGCGATATTGCTGGGCTTCGGAGGGCCAGAGGTGCATTTACATCTTATAGATCGCTCGTCATCAGCCCACCTGCTGCGCTCCCACTACTCAAGCTCTTTCAACATTATACTAGCTTTCTCATGAGGAAAGCCCCATAGCAGCTTTGACGCCAGCATGGGGCAGACGAAACATTTTATGGTTTCGAACAGTTAGACCTCGGTGGTCGACTTGTTTTCGGTGCAATCTTTTGGCGTGCTGTCATGTTGGCTATTGCAGTGCGAAGTCATTCGCGAACGGGCCGAGTCCTTCAAAGCGAATGCGGCACTATCGGCCGGATTGAAAGGGGATGCTCCGAGTCAGCGCAAAGTCGCAATGGCAGAGACTAACATGATCGCGCGCGAAGACTCTGTACACCAAAAGACAAAGCAAAAGTGTGAAGTTCCGGACAAGCCATTGTGAAAGTGAAAGGTGCAGTCAGGGCGGAAAATCTTAATGCCGATGAAGTCTGCCTTAGGCTCGAAGCTAGTCTAAAAGAGGGTATCGACTTCATGCTGTCATCCCATCATGATCGCTGTTCCGTCTGCTGTTATATTGCATAAGACTTCGTACAATTCGTCATCTTCTGTGCCATATTATAATGTTCCACAATGCAAGTACCCTCAAAACGATAAATGTCGACGTACGCAATCATAGCTTCACTCGACATCGAGTGCACCCAGCCAGCCCCACCATCGAATGCTATTCGCTCCACGACTGTCTTTCCTGGAGGTGCCAACCCGGCCGTATCGTCGCAGTCATGCTTGATCAAATCTTTGGAAACGTACTTCGTGAGCGCTGCCTTCATGTCTGCTTCTTTCCAGATGAGATCTACAAATTCACTGAAGAGGGTTGCCTGTTCGATTGTAGTGGCGGCCTCAATGACGCAGTAGGTCAAGTTCGTCGTAGTGTTCATCTTGTAAGGTGGAATGGGAATTGTAATATTTGGCATTGTTGTGTTCGTCATGTTGCCGCCGATCGGGGGACAAGGGAGGGTTGTGTTAGTCGAATTCGTCATGTTTCCGCCATATGGAGGAGTCGGAGGTGCGGTCGTGTTGGTCATATTGGAGCCATAAGGTGGTGGAGCTGGGATCGTATTGTTGGTCATGTTAGTTGTGTTGGAGCCATAGGTCAAGTATGGAGGCGGAGGCGGAGGAGGTGGCGGCGTTGTCATGTTAGTCGCATTTGGACCATAAGGAGACGGTGAAGGCAAAGTCGTATTAGTTGTATTTGTCATGTTTGGACCATAAGTCATGACTGGTGGAGGCGGAGGTGGTGGAGGGCTTGTTGTATTTGTACTGTTTGGCCCGTAAGGTGGCGGACCCGGTACTGTGGTATTTGTGTTGTTGGTAGGTCCGTATGGCGGTATTGGCAATGTTGCATTCGTGCTGTTACTACACGGTGGCAAAGGCGTTGTGTAGTTGTTTGTGCTGCTTGTGGCGTTCATCGTCATATTGGTGCAGGTCGCGTTAGTCATGTTATGTGGCTAAGCAGATTAGCAAAGTCCTAGTTCTTGCTGTCAAATACAAACCGGAGGTGGTGGCGGAGGCGTGGGAGGCCCGTATGTCATTGGCGGCGGCGGAGGAGGCGGTGGGCTGTAAGGCTGAGATGGTGGAGGTGGCGGACTCTTGGGAGCTTCCACTGGTGGAGACTTGTAAGAGTCCGGAGCTCCTGGCGGACTGTCGCCGGGTCTTGCTGCTGTCCATGGCAATAGCAGGACTGCTGCACCATAGAGAAGACGCATTTTCGCAGACCAGACGGTGTCTTCTCTTGCACAGGACGAACGACAGAGGTGGACGTTCGCTGCAGCTCCCTAGCTCTCAAGCTCGACGCATTTGGTAGGTATATACCTCCGCTTCTGGACGAGCCTTGACGATGAGGATACATCGTTCTCGATGCAACACTTGCAGTGGCGTCAGTCGGTAGTTGCCTCTTGAGAAGAACATGTGCATAGATCTCGGCATATCAAGAGGCCTCTTCGAGAGCTCTTGTGACTTTGGCGAAAGTCCCAGAGCCTTGCTGCTCTACATCATTCCGACTGGTGCGGCCCTGAACTCAATGTCGATTAAGCTTCGCACGTTTCGATCACGCCAGGGATGGTATGCCTGAAAGAGACCGGTTCACACATAAGCCTGCGTGTGCTTCTCGCGCTAGAGCTTCAAATGGTAGACACGCTTTTGTCTTTACGCTACCGCAGAGAGGTCCACTATCTTGACCGCGCCCATCTGCGATGCTGGATGCCCAAGGAGCCCTATCAGTAGTGTACGTGTTCGGGTAATGTTATGCTGCAAGGTTAAGTGATCTGGAGGTTCTCGTTACTTGGGACAATGTCCACCGCAAGTCGGGTGAATTGAGCTTCGAACCAGGCCGGCGCTTCGAACCAGGCCGGCTGAGAAATCGTGTGGTGGAAGCATTCAGGTACGTAGCATCGACAACGGTCATGACAGCCGGGCTGACAAGGGCCTGTTGGCGAATGTTCGTCGGCCGGACGTAAGTCCGTAAGAGTTGAACGTCGCAAGACCACCGACCATCGTACTGGAATCACTTGTCGAGACAGACTGCGTGAGCTAACTGGTCCAGAATGGCCAGATTGGCCTCTATAGATTACGTGGACGAGCTGGAGTTCCAGGTAGCGTGAATGCGATGGTCCTCCGTCGGCCACACTGGCCTTCAAAGCTAGACGTTGCTCAGGAAGTTAATCGTGATGCTCTTCCTCGCTCACCGATCGCAGCAAGTAGATGAGAATGGCAAGCATGCAGACGAGCTGCCTGCTTGCTTCAACTAGAAGGGTTTCGCAACTCGGAGAGCCTGTTTCCACGACGTACGGTACAAGCGCTCTAGGCTTAATCGGGGTGCTAAGATAGCTATATAGAGCCTAGTATAGTATATATTTCCGTCTCTTCCGCGCGTATAGGTTCTTATATAGATATCGCGTTCTTAGTCGCGCGTTCTCGCGTTCTTAGTAGCTTTCGAGTCTATACTAAAGTACTAAGTACTACTACTACTATAGAAGCTAACGAAGAGATAGAATTAGTATAGGTACTCGCTCTAGTATATATCGTACTTAGTAGACGTAAATAACGGAAATAGCTATATTACGAGTCTATTAATATTTATTTAAATAGCTATATATAGAAGTTTATCTTTAAGAATATTAGCGACTAGTTTATAAAGTAGTATATAAGATAAGTCGATAAAGACGCTTCTACGAGATTAATATAAAAGATTAAGTAAGTATTAGAAGTATAGCTAGATCTTACTATCGCTATACTTAGCTAATTACTATAAAGTCGATAGATTTAATAAAGAAGAGATATTATATCTTATAACTATATTTTAGATAGATAATATTAAGTAGTCTAATCGCTATAAATACGACTCTATATAGGCCTTCTATCTTATTCTCTTTCGCTTTAGATTTCTATTTATTTAGAAGGTTCTTAGACTTATCTTTAGTTATAAACTATACTATCTATTAACTATCTTTAGAATAGTAATTAAGTATATTTAGAAGGAGTTTAGCTTCTATATATTATAGTATCCTCGATTAAGATAATATTATATTATATATAACTTCGTATAGATAATTAAAAGAGCTAGATAGAGAGGTAATTTTTAGAGATTTATTAATAGTATATTTTAAGGAACTTATTATCTAGTACCTATTCTAGAGTACTATAATAATTAACGTCTATTATTCTCTAGCTATAAGAAGAAGTATAGTTATAAATTCTAAGATATGTTAGAATATACAGTCCAGTTGGTAACCTGGCAACGGATGCCAAGGCAGACTGGATTACATAATAATGGTCATGTGACTAGTCCAAGCTGACACCTTTCAGGTTCAGCTCCAACCTGTAGATAATAACAACACACTTGCTATTCCTACTTTGGCCCCTACTACTCCTTATAGCTTCTGTTGCACTTTATGATCCATTTATACCTATCGGCCCTCCTCAGCTCGACAGGTTATGAGCCCGGATTTGCAACTACAAGGTAGAAGACCAAAGCAGTACAGGTTACTCCTAAACCTATAAGTCTAGTCCTAGAAGGAAGAGGCAAAACAGGAGAGGGAGACTCGAGGTAGACCCACACACATTGTACAAAGAAGCCCTGTGCATATAAGTTGTGAAAGAACCTAGTGAGGCACACTCATTAATGCATGTTGGATTGCTAGAGTGTAAAGGGAACAGATAAGCCTGAGTTTTGAGCACCTTTGGATAAGCCTCAGATTCAGCACTTAGTACAGCCAATACCCTGACCTGTTTGTAACAGTCAGGAAGGACTTGAGGAAGTCATTTGCCCTACAGAGCAGGAATCTGTACCAAGTTTTCAGTAACCTCAAAAAAACTAATAGGCCTAGCAGAGCCAGGGATCTGCCAACCAAGGAAGACAGCCATCCAGAAACTGTCATTTTCAGAGTAAAGAAAGAGCTTGGTTCTAGAGTTTGTTTGGGTTTGATTTGCAGAAGAAATCATGGATCAAGAAGGTGGAATTGGCAAGAGAAGGGCTACACCAATCTTGACAAGAGACAATTGGAGAATATGGTTCAGTCTCCAGGAGAACAACCTTGAAGGAAAAGATGTATATTAGGTCATCTCTAACTCATGGACACCACAAGCATCAGAAGAGAGTACTCCTACTCTTCAGGGACTCAGGCACTCTAGGCACAGCCCAGAGTGGAGGAAGGCAAATGCAACAGCCAGGTATGAGCTGTTTATCTGTCTTTCTGAAGATAATCAAGAGGAAATCCTTGAGGACAAGAATGCTACAGATGTTTGGACAAAGATAAGGTCCAAATATAGCAAGGTGTATACTGCACACGCTATAGCAGTTGTGAGGGAGTACATTACCTTCAAGATATCAGATGAATGGACAATCAGGAAGGCTTGGGTACATCTTGGGAATCTTGGCAGAAGGATTGCTGAGATAGACCCAAAGGAGAGTCACTACAAAGAACCAGAGAGGAAGATAAAACACCTCCTAGATACTCTCCCATCTGAGTACCAGAGTACAAAAGATACTATCCTGGCCCAAGCATTTATGACACCTGACCAGGTGCTTATGCTCCTAGAGTCACATGAAGCAAGATTGCAAGAAGACAGTGGGACAGCTATATTTGCCAAGAGAGGTTATCAAGCAGGAAGCAGTAAAGACCTATTATGCTTCCTATGTAAAGGGAAGCATTGGGTCAAGGAATGCCCCAGCCTAGACAAGGCAAAAGCAGCTGTCAGACCAAAGTAGAGCTATAGGATAGCAAAGAAACAATCCCCATCCAGGGCTAGGAGGGGATCTTCACCTGACAAAGAGCAACTAAAAGAGATGGTGAAGAAACTGAGCCTAAAGATACAATCCCTAGAAAAGAGATCTAGGAAGCCATCTTCCAAGAAAGCCTATGTAGTACAAGATGCAGAGGCATCCTCTAAATCATCTCCTCTACCTGAGGAAGAAGATATTAATGAGGTAGCTCATTTAACTATGGAGGCAAAAGGCAAGTACAAGCTATCTAAATGGCTGCTTGACTCTTGTGCTTCTGCCCACATGACTGACCAAGAATCACTCTTTAGAGACCTGAAGCCTCTCGAGAGGAAAAAGTGGATCAAGGTTGGGGGTGGCTACTTGACAGCTACACATGTTGGGAATGCAGTAATGGGTGGAAGGAAAGGCAAACAGATTGTATTGAAAGGTGTTCTCTTTGTACCTGGGCTTGGAGTCAATCTTGTTTCTTGGAACCAATTTAGCAAGCAGTTCGGTGTTCAACCACCAAAATTCACACTTCATTCACCTGATAGAAGGCCAGTTGTCCAGACAAGGCTTTCAGGAGGAGTACCATTTATTGAAGAAATCAGCCAAGACCTGGATGAACTTGCATACATGTGCATTCCCCAGGATTCAGTGAATGAAAATGCCTATACATTTGCAGCTCAGACTGACCAGGATTAGTGGGAGCTGTGGCATAGAAGAGTTGGACACTTTGGAGAAGGACTAGTAAGAGACCTTCACAAAGTAACTGACCTGAAGGACAAAATTCCTGTCCCTACAAAGCATCAGCCTTGTAGAGTGTGTTCTCTAGCCAAGATAAAGAAACACAGAGGCAAGGAGACTGAGAGGAAGCCTGCCAGGCTCTCCCTTGTTTCAATTGATATCTGTAGACCATTGCCTATTTCAAGGCTTGGTTTCAAATAGTGGCTTGAGATTGTTGACAACTTCTCAAGAAAGAAGTGGACCAGTCCACTAAAATCAAGAGAAGATGCAGCAGACACCCTGCAGGAATGGAAAAGAAAAGCTAAACTGCAATTAGGGAATCAGCTTCAGGCAGTAAGAAGTGATGGAGCAAGGGAATTGCTTTCGTTACTTAAGTAGTAGGAGAAAGAATCTGGAATCTCCTACCACACAACTGAGGCATACAACTCAATCCAAAATGGAGTTGTAGAAAGGTCAATCCAGACATCTGAAGAACATGTTAGGGCCATGCTTGAAGATTCAAATATGCCAGTTGAATTCTGGCCAGAAGCATTGGATGCCTGTACTGTTATAAGAAATGCCCTACCAAATGGGCCAGATTTTGATGGATTCAAAGTTTCACCTAATGAAGCTTTCACTGGAAAGAGACCTTCTGTATCACACTTCAGGGTTTGGGGATGCAAAGCAGTTGTGTATATGGATGCCAAATCTCAGCCAATTGGGATGAGATCAGACAAGCTAATGAACAGGGGAAAGAATACTGTGTTCATTGGATATGTGCCTGATACATCCAAGATGTGGCTGTTCTGGGAGCCTGACATGAAGGCTATAAGGGCTCACAACAATGCTATCTGGTTTGAGAATAAGAAAGGAGGGGATATGACCTTGAATGTTCCCAGACTCAACCAGCCAAGCCAAGCCCTAGCAAGAAACCCAGTTGGCAGACCAAGAAAGGAGAAACTGGATCTGAAACCATTACATGTTCAACTGCCTCCACCACCAAAGGACATTAAGCAATATCAGGTGATAGCTGATCTAGAAGAAGAAAACAAGAATGAAAAACAGCAGGCTCCTAATCAGAGCCAAGAGAAACCTTAGCAAGACAACCAGAATGTCCAGGCTTAGGAGGGGAATTCAAAGAGAAGAAGATCAATTTCTAATAAAGGGTTAAGAGAAGAAAGAGTTCATAGTATGACCACAAGATCAACTATGCAGAAAAGACCAAGGGAATCAGAGGATAAAGAACTCCCTAAAGCAAAACATCATAGAGCCTTTATCTGTATAATGAAAGACCTGGATCCAAGTATGAACTGGATAGAAGAACTTCTAGGGTGTGTCTATAAGGTTGCATTCCCTGCTTTTGCACTAGGGATTGCACAAAGACAGGAGGTTCCAATTCCAAGAACCTACCAAGAGGCAATACAAGATCCAAAATGGGGTCACATGTGGGAAGAGGCAATCCAGAAAGAGCTAATTGCACTTGGAAGCAACCATACCTGGGATCAGGTAGTTCCACCAAAAGGAGCAAACCTAGTTACCTCAAAATGGGTGTTTGATGTGAAGAGACTAATCAGTGGAGCAATTGACAAGTTCAAAGCAAGACTGGTTGCAAGGGGTTTTTCCCAGAAATTTGGGGTAGATTTTCAGGAGACATTTGCACCAACAGTAAGGCATAACACACTCAGGGTGTTTATGGCTACTGTATGTAAGAAAGACCTGGAATTGCACCAAGTGGATGTGAACAATGCATTCACTGAAAGTACCCTACAGGAAGATATCTTCATGATTCCCCCACTAGGAGTGGAAATCCCACAAGGTATGGCTCTGAAAATCCTAAGGAGCTTGTATGGCCTGAAACAAGCAGCAAGAGACTGGAACAAGCTATGTGTCTCAAAGCTAGAGAAAATGGGGTTTTACCAATCAGAGGTAGACCCATGCTTGCTCATTTACAAGGGCAGGAACCTAATGGTTTTAACCCATGTAGATAACATTCCCATTACAGCACCAAAACTAGAAGATGTTCTTTGGTTCAAGAAAGAACTGGGCAAGGTGTTCAAAATCAAAGACCTGGGTAAACCAACCAAAATTCTTAGGATGAAGCTTACTAGAGACAGAAAGAATAGTACTCTGAAGCTTGACTAAGAACATTATATCTAGGAAAGCCTTACAAAGTTTGGAATAACCAAAGAAATGGCCCACCCAACCTTGTTACCTCTTGACAACTATAAGAGTCTGAGGAAATCTGACTTAGATAAAGAGAGATGTGACAAGACAGAGTACCAAAGCCAAAATGGTACATAGATGTGGCCAATAACCATAACAAGACCTAACATTGCTTTTGCCCTTGGAAGACTTGGATTATATATATCAGATCCATCCAAGAGACACCTAAAAGCACTCAGGAAACTGGCTAGATACCTGAGATCATTCCCAAGCCTGGGTTTGATGTTCAGAAGGGGAGGAGGAAAGCTAATTGGATATTCAGACTCTAATTATGCAATGGACAAAGCTAATAGAGTCTCAATCCTTGGAAGCATCTTCTTTCTCTATGGATCACCAGTTTCTTAGATAAGTAAGAAGCAAAAGTCAGTTACTACATCAACTATAGAAGCTGAGTACATGGCAATGAATGCATATGCAAAGCAATCTCAGTTCCTTGCAGCACTCCTAAGGGAGATGGACTGTGCATGGTTAGTAGGAGAATGTTCATTTCAACCACTGATTAAAGGAAACTCTAATACAGTGAATAAAATCAGACCTGTTCAGATTATGGGTGACAACCAGGCAGCTTTGACTCTTGTCAAAGATGCTCATACCCATGAGAGATCAAAACATATTGATATTAGCTTCAACAAGGTCAGAAATCTTTGGTGGCAAAGAAAGATTGCAGTGGAATACACTCCAACAAAAGAGATGGTAGCTAATGGCCTAACTAAGCCAAAGACAGGGCCACAGTTCCAGCAATTCATAAGGCAATTACAACTTGCATAAAAGGCAACAAAAGTGCCTGCTCAAAGGCGATCAACGCCGTTGAGCAAACAAGATACCAGGCCTGAGAATTGAACTCAGCAGATTGGATACACTGTGCCAATCTGGAAGCCATTGCACCTGATTGGCTGACCTGGAATCTTTCCTGAATATGAATGCAAGCAGGATACAGTGGTTCAAAAGGAAAGACAAAAGAATGTAATAGAAACAGATCATTGGGATTTGTTCTACCACATTGATTCCAGATCAAGGAATTGAACCTTGCTAGTTGGATACACTGTGCCAACCAGGAGACCACTGCATCTGATTGGCTGATTGAAATTCTGAATTGCATATGTTTGTTCGGATTGGACTCAGAGACCAACTGTTCTGAGTGGGAGTGTTAGAATATACAGTCCAGTTGGTAACCTGGCAACGGATGCCAAGGCAGACTGGATTACATGATAATGGTCATGTGACTAGTCCAAGCTGACACCTTTCAGGTTCAGCTCCAACCTGTAGATAACAACAACACACTTGCTGTTCCTACTTTGGCCCCTACTACTCCTTGTAGCTTCTGTTGCACTTTATGATCCATTTATACCTGTCGGCCCTCCTCAGCTCGACAAGATATAATAATATCTAATAGTATACTATCTTTACTAATAGAACTATATCTAGATAAAGAGAATAATTAGGATATATTCTATAAATCTTATATATCTAAGTAGATATAATAAATACTTAATAAGTATACGAGTAACGACTAGTTATAATAAAGATTATATCTCTATAGTAATCTAGTATACTACTATTCCTTTAGGGTTATATATCTATAGCCTAGAATACTAGATATTACTAAACTACTTAAACTAAAAAGACTATTTAATAAGTATATATCTAAGATAAGAATAGAGATAGAATACGGCTTTAGTAAGATAATCCGCCTATTCGTATACCTATAACTCGAAGAATAATAATATATTAGTAATTAACTAGTAGCGGTATATTATATAATCGCTATCTTACTTATAAACCTATTTATAAGCCTTTATAGTAGTAATTAAACGAATAGAAGGTTCGATACTAATCCGCCCTCCTATACTAAAATTCTCTATTTATATAGTAGTAAATCTCTAAATAATTAGCTATATTTTAACTATAGCGAAGATACTTAATCTAAGTACTCTAATATTAGCTCTAGTATCTTAGAAGAGGGCGTAGATTTAGAAGATAAAGAAGATTAAGAATATTATCTTTTCTTAGAGTATCTAGCTAGCTCTATATATCTCTATAGAGGTAAAAGCTTACTTAGTCGAAATATATATATATACTAAGCCGTATCCTATCTATTATATTTACTTACTATACTTTACTTAGATCTATATATAACTATATATATACTTTATTATCTATATTATAGCTATAATATATCTTTTATATATTATAATTAGACTAAAATTAACTATTTTATAGCTAGTAACGCTATATACTTAAATTATAATAATATATCTTATAAGATTACTCTAAATAGCTCTTTAGATTAGTATTAAATTTAGCTATTTTCTTATTATTAAACTCTATCTCTTACTATAGAGACGTACTTCTATCTACTATAGTAGGACCTAGATTACTCTAGATAGGATTACTAATATTCTATATAGATAGGCGTCCTATTAGTATCTCTAGTAAGCTCTTAATACTACTAATATCCTCTTTTAAATACTTAACTTCTAGTTTAATTTTACTATCTAGCGAAGCTTCTACTTTCCGCTTCCTACTACTAATTTCTTTAGTCTAGATTTTTACTAATATATTCTTAATACTCGGGGCCTTCTTCTCTCTTTTATACTTCGCTACTACTATTTTAGTATAGTTCTTACCTTTCTTTAGAGGAGGTTTATCTAGCGAAATAGATACGATTAGTATACTAGAGAATATTAGCGAACTTAGAGTAGGAGTTAGAAGCTAAGTAGATTATTCTTTAAGCTCTATATTAGAGTATATACTCTTAGATAGATCTTTCTTATTTCTATCTTTATCCTTACTATATTCTTCTTCTTTACTTTCTTTATAAGTATTACTATTACTACTATTACTACTACTACTATATTCGCCCTTAATCTCTAGATTAGGTATTACTTATCGCTTCTTACTATAGCCTCGCTTTTTATTCTTCTTAGATCTCGATAGATTATATCTTCTATACTATATCTCTATAGCTTTATTATTCTTCTTTACCTACTTATCTACTTTATCTTTATCCTTCTTCTTATATTCTTTTATTGCTTTAAGAATAGCCTTTATATAAGTATTTGTCGAGCTGAGGAGGGCCGACAGGTATAAATGGATTATAAAGTGCAACAGAAGCTACAAGGAGTAGTAGGGGCCAAAGTAGGAACAGCAAGTGTGTTGTTATTATCTACAGGTTGGAGCTGAACCTGAAAGGTGTCAGCTTGGACTAGTCACATGACCATTATCATGTAATCCAGTCTGCCTTGGCATCCGTTGCCAGGTTACCAACTGGACTGTATATTCTAACACTCCCACTCAGAACAGTTGGTCTCTGAGTCCAATCCGAACAAACATATGCAATTCAGAATTTCAATCAGCCAATCAGATGCAGTGGTCTCCTGGTTGGCACAGTGTATCCAACCAGCAAGGTTCAATTCCTTGATCTGGAATCAATGTGGTAGAACAAATCCCAATGATCTGTTTCTATCACATTCTTTTGTCTTTCCTTTTGAACCACTGTATCCTGCTTGCATTCATATTCAGGAAAGATTCCAGGTCAGCCAATCAGGTGCAATGGCTTCCAGATTGGCACAGTGTATCCAATCTGCTGAGTTCAATTCTCAGGCCTGGTATCTTGTTTGCTCAACGGCGTTGATCGCCTTTGAGCAGGCACTTTTGTTGCCTTTTATGCAAGTTGTAATTGCCTTATGAATTGCTGGAACTGTGGCCCTGTCTTTGGCTTAGTCAGGCCATCAGCTACCATCTCTTTTGTTGGAGTGTATTCCACTGCAATCTTTCTTTGCCACCAAAGATTTCTGACCTTGTTGAAGCTAATATCAATATGTTTTGATCTCTCATGGGTATGAGCATCTTTGACAAGAGTCAAAGCTGCCTGGTTGTCACCCATAATCTGAACAGGTCTGATTTCATTCACTGTATCAGAATTTCCTTTGATCAGTGGTTGAAATGAACATTCTCCCACTAACCATGCACAGTCCATCTCCCTTAGGAGTGCTGCAAGGAACTGAGATTGCTTTGCACATGCATTCATTGCCATGTACTCAGCTTCCATAGTTGATGTAGCAACTGACTTTTGCTTCTTACTCATCCAAGAAACTGGTGATCCACAGAGAAAGAAGATGCTTCCAAGGATTGAGACTCTATCAGCTTTGTCCATTGCATAATCAGAGTCTGAATATCCAATCAGCTTTCCTCCTCCCCTTCTGAACATCAAACCCAGGCTTGGGAATGATCTCAGGTATCTAGCCAGTTTCCTGAGTGCTTTTAGGTGTCTCTTGGATGGATCTGATGCATATGATCCAAGTCTTCCAAGGGCAAAAGCAATGTCAGGTCTTGTCATGGTCATTGGCCACATCCATGTACCATTTTGGCTTTGGTACTCTGTCTTGTCACATCTCTCTTCATCTAAGTCAGATTTCCTCAGACTCTCATAGTTGTCAAGAGGTGACAAGGTTGGGTGGGCCATTTCTTTGGTCATTCCAAACTTTGCAAGGCTTTCCTGGATATAATGTTCTTGGTCAAGCTTCAGAGTACCATTCTTTCTGTCTCTGGTAAGCTTCATCCCAAGAATTTTGGTTGGTTCACCCAGGTCTTTGATTTTGAACACCTTGCCCAGTTCTTTCTTGAACCAGAGAACATCTTCCAGTTTTGGTGCTGCAATGGGAATGTCATCCACATGGGTTAAAACCATCAGGTTCCTGCCCTTGTGAATGAGCAAGCATGGGTCTACCTCTGATTGGTAAAACCCCATTTTCTCCAGCTTTGAGACACATAGCTTGTTCCAGTCTCTTGCTGCTTGTTTCAGGCCATACAAGCTCCTCAGGATTTTCAGAGCCATACCTTGTGGGATTTCCACTCCTGGTGGGGGAATCATGAAGATATCTTCCTGTAGGGTACTTTCAGTGAATGCATTGTTCACATCCACTTGGTGCAATTCCAGGTCTTTCTCACATACAGCAGCCATAAACACCCTGAGTGTGTCATGCCTTACTGTTGGTGCAAATGTCTCCTGAAAATCTACCCCAAATTTCTGGGAAAAACCCCTTGCAACCAGTCTTGCTTTGAACTTGTCAATTGCTCCACTGATTAGTCTCTTCACATCAAACACCCATTTTGAGGTAACCAGGTTTGCTCCTTTTGGTGGAACTACCTGATCCCAGGTATGGTTGCTTCCAAGTGCAATCAGCTCTTTCTGGATTGCCTCTTCCCACATGTGACCCCATTTTGGATCTTGTATTGCCTCTTGGTAGGTTCTTGGAATTGGAACCTCCTGTCTTTGTGCAATCCCTGGTGCAAAAGCAGGGAATGCAACCTCATAGACACACCCTAGAAGTTCTTCTGTCCAGTTCATACTTGGATCCAGGTCTTTCATCATACAGATAAAGGCTCTGTGATGTTTTGCTTCAGGGAGTTCTTCATCCTCTGATTCTCTTGGTCTTTTCTGCATAGTTGATCTTGTGGTCATACTATGAACTCTTTCTTCTCTTAACCCTTCATCAGAAATTGATCTTCTTCTCTTTGAATTCCCCTCCTGAGCCTGGACATTCTGGTTGTCTTGCTGAGGTTTCTCTTGGCTCTGATTAGGAGCCTGCTGTTTTTCATTCTTGTTTTCTTCTTCTGGATCAGCTATCACCTGATATTGCTTAATGTCCTTTGGTGGTGGAGGCAGTTGAACATGTAATGGTTTCAGATCCAGTTTCTCCTTTCTTGGTCTGCCAACTGGGTTTCTTGCTGGGGCTTGGCTTGGCTGGTTGAGTCTGGGAACATTCAAGGTCATATCCCCTCCTTTCTCATTCTCAAACCAGACAGCATTGTTGTGAGCCCTTATAGCCTTCATGTCAGGCTCCCAGAACAGCCACATCTTGGATGTATCAGGCACATATCCAATGAACACAGCATTCTTTCCCCTGTTCATTAGCTTGTCTGATCTCATCCCAATTGGCTGAGATTTGGCATCCATATACACAACTGCTTTGCATCCCCAAACCCTGAAGTGTGATACAGAAGGTCTCTTTCCAGTGAAAGCTTCATCAGGTGAAACTTTGAATCCATCAAAATCTGGCCCATTTGGTAGGGCATTTCTTATAACAGTACAGGCATCCAATGCTTCTGGCCAGAATTCAACTGGCATATTTGAATCTTCAAGCATGGCCCTAACATGTTCTTCAGATGTCTGGATTGACCTTTCTACAACTCCATTTTGGATTGAGTTGTATGCCTCAGTTGTGTGGTAGGAGATTCCAGATTCTTTCTCCCACTGCTTAAGTAACGAAAGCAATTCCCTTGCTCCATCACTTCTTACTGCCTGAAGCTGATTCCCTGATTGCAGTTCAGCTTTTCTTTTCCATTCCTGCAGGGTGTCTGCTGCATCTTCTCTTGATTTTAGTGGACTGGTCCACTTCTTTCTTGAGAAGTTGTCAACAATCTCAAGCCACCATTTGAAACCAAGCCTTGAAACAGGCAATGGTCCACAGATATCAATTGAAACAAGGGAGAGCCTGGCAGGCTTCCTCTCAGTCTCCTTGCCTCTGTGTTTCTTCATCTTGGCTAGAGAACACACTCTACAAGGCTGATGCTTTGCAGGGACAGGAATTTTGTCCTTCAGGTCAGTTACTTTGTGAAGGTCTCTTACTAGTCCTTCTCCAAAGTGTCCAACTCTTCTATGCCACAGCTCCCACTGATCCTGGTCAGTCTGAGCTGCAAATGCACAGGCATTTTCATTCACTGAATCCTGGGGAATGCATATGTATGCAAGTTCATCCAGGTCTTGGCTGATTTCTTCAATGAATGGTACTCCTCCTGAAAGCCTTGTCTGGACAACTGGCCTTCCATCAGGTGAATGAAGTGTGAATTTTGGTGGTTGAACACCGAACTGCTTGCTGAATTGGTTCCAAGAAACAAGATTGACTCCAAGCCCAGGTACAAAGAGAACACCTTTCAATACAATCTGTTTGCCTTTCCTTCCACCCATTACTGCATTCCCAACATGTGTAGCTGTCAAGTAGCCACCCCCAACCTTGATCCACTTTTTCCTCTCGAGAGGCTTCAGGTCTCTGAAGAGTGATTCTTGGTCAGTCATGTGGGCAGAAGCACAAGAGTCAAGCAGCCATTCAGATAGCTTGTACTTGCCTTTTGCCTCCACAGTTGAATGAGCTACCTCATCAATATCTTCTTCCTCAGGTGGAGGAGATGATTCAGAGGATGCCTCTGCATCTTGTGCTGCATAGGCTTTCTTGGAAGATGGCTTCCTAGATCTCTTTTCTAGGGATTGTATCTTCAGGCTCAGTTTCTTCACCATCTCTTTCAGTTGCTCTTTGTCAGGTGAAGATCCCCTCCTGGCCCTGGATGGGGATTGTTTCTTTGCTATCCTGTAGCTCTGCTTTGGTCTGACAGCTGCTTTTGCCTTGTCTAGGCTGGGGCATTCCTTGACCCAATGCTTCCCTTCACACAGGAAGCATAATAGGTCTTTACTGCTTCCTGCTTGATAACCTCTCTTGGCAAACATAGCTGTCCCACTGTCTTCTTGCAATCTTGCTTCATGTGACTCTAGGAGCATAAGCACCTGGTCAGGTGTCATAAATGCTTGGGCCAGGATAGTATCTTTTGTACTCTGGTACTCAGATGGGAGAGCATCCAGGAGGTGTTTTATCTTCCTCTCTGGTTCTTTGTAGTGACTCTCCTTTGGGTCTATCTCAGCAATCCTTCTGCCAAGATTCCCAAGATGTACCCAAGCCTTCCTGATTGTCCATTCATCTGACATCTTGAAGGTAATGTACTCCCTCACAACTGCCATAGCGTGTGCAGTATACACCTTGCTGTATTTGGACCTCATCTTTGTCCAAACATCTGTAGCATTCTTGTCCTCAAGGATTTCCTCTTGATCATCTTCAGAAAGACAGATAAACAGCTCATACCTGGCTGTTGCATTTGCCTTCCTCCACTCTGGGCTGTGCCTAGAGTGCCTGAGTCCCTGAAGAGTAGGAGTACTCTCTTCTGATGCTTGTGGTGTCCATGAGTCAGAGATGACCCAATATACATCTTTTCCTTCAAGGTTGTTCTCCTGGAGACTGAACCATATTCTCCAATTGTCTCTTGTCAAGATTGGTGCAGCCCTTCTCTTGCCAATTCCACCTTCTTGATCCATGATTTCTTCTGCAAATCAAACCCAAACAAACTCCAGAACCAAGCTCTTTCTTTACTCTGAAAATAACAGTTTCTGGATGGCTGTCTTCCTTGGTTGGCAGATCCCTGGCTCTGCTAGGCCTATCAGTTTTTTGAGGTTACTGAAAACTTGGTACAGATTCCTGCTCTGTAGGGCAAATGACTTCCTCAAGTCCTTCCTGACTGTTACAAACAGGTCAGGGTATTGGCTGTACTGAGTGCTGAATCTGAGGCTTATCCAAAGGTGCTCAAAACTCAGGCTTATCTGTTCCCTTTACACTCTAGCAATCCAACATGCATTAATGAGTGTGCCTCACTAGGTTCTTTCACAACTTATATGCACAGGGCTTCTTTGTACAATGTGTGTGGGTCTACCTCGAGTCTCCCTCTCCTGTTTTGCCTCTTCCTTCTAGGACTGGACTTATAGGTTTAGGAGTAACCTGTACTGCTTTAGTCTTCTACCTTGTAGTTGCAAACCCGGGCTCATAACCTGTCGAGCTGAGGAGGGCCGACAGGTATAAATGGATCATAAAGTGCAACAGAAGCTACAAGGAGTAGTAGGGGCCAAAGTAGGAACAGCAAGTGTGTTGTTATTATCTACAGGTTGGAGCTGAACCTGAAAGGTGTCAGCTTGGACTAGTCACATGACCATTATCATGTAATCCAGTCTGCCTTGGCATCCGTTGCCAGGTTACCAACTGGACTGTATATTCTAACAGTATTAAACTTATTATTAAATTTAGTACTAGAGTCTATATAAGTACTACCCTATATAGAGTTACTCTACTATAGTATTAGCTAGTAGCTAATTAGAGTTTTTATAGCGTTACTTTTATATATAGTTTTAGACTTTAAATTAGATATAGCGACGACGCTAGTAAGATAGTAATATAACTAGTAGTAATAGAATTTAGTTATATTTTCTAAGAGATTCTATATATTTAATACCTATATCCTACTATCTATATCTAATTACTATATATATAAGACCTATCTATTTCCGCCTATATCTAGTAGGATATTCTAATCTAGCTAGTCCTACTACTAGTCCTTCCTATATATCTATCTATCCTAGGGTTATATAGGTTAGAGCTAATAACTAGAGCCGAAGATAGAGCCTTCTTATAAATAAGAATAGTAATAGATTTAGATATAAGAGATAGAACTAGATAGTATTAGCTAAGCTAGTAGATAGTAGTATAAATCTATCGGTATACTTAGTAAAATAGACGGAAGTTATTAGCTCTCTACTTAGTATAATTCGGATAGATATCTAGTATATAAGTACTCTAATCGATATCTAATCTTATCTACTATAAAGATATCCTATATATAGTTAATTAGTTTCTAGATTTAATACGAGTTATCTAGTTAGAGAGTTTTCTAGGTAATAAATACTATCTAGCCTACTATATATTAGTAGATAGTATAGGAAGTTAAATTATTTAATATTTTAGTTAAGAAATATAGTCCTATTCCTTAGATAGATAGAAGCGCTAGTTTCTAGTATACTAGAAGAGAGTATAGTCCTACTCTTTAACGAATATAAGCGTTATCTTCTAGTATAGATAGATACTCTTAGTCTTTTACTAAAGACTATTTTAATAGTATCTTCTAAAAGCGAGAGACCTATAATATTTACGATCTAAATACGATCTAGAATAGATATATTCCTATTCCGAGAACGTAGTCCTATTTCTTAGATAGATAGAAATACTACTTTCTAGTATACTAGAAGAGGATATAGTCCTACTTCTCGACGAAGAGGAACGTCGCTTTTATAGATACTCTTAGTCTTTACTAAAGATTATTTCGATAATATTTTCTAAAGGCGAAAGGACTATAATATTATATATACTATTTCTAGGCTATAGTACTTATAAGACTAGTCTAGAAACGAAGATTTATTATAAATATCTAGCTTTAGCTAGAAGAGATCTAGCTTATCTAGAGAGAATCCTAGTCTCTAGCTAGAAGATAACTATTTAGAAATTATAATCCTAAAGAAGGAAGAATTAGTATACTATCTATCTTTTAAAAAGATAGTATAGTATACTTTTAGATATTTAGAGAGAGAGAGAGACGACTTTTTTCGATTCTTACTTAGATAGTATATATATAGTAGAAGGAAGATCTTAAATATAGAGATATTTAAGATTCCTAGAACTCCTATATATATCTATCTCTTATTTACTATCTATATTAGATATCGTATTATATATTAACTTAGAAGAGTTTCTAGATTAGTAGAATAGCGATATATAATAATTTTTTAATACTAATCTATTAAACTAGTAGAGTTACTTCCTAGAAAAGTAACTTTATTATAATATATCTTCGCTATCTAATTATCTAGAGTATCTATATATTAGTATACTATACGATAACGATAATAGTTTAGAAGCTTCTTTAGAAAGGTTCCCTATACTAGAATCCTCTATATCTAAAGAAATATCTACTAAAGAGATATCGAACGAGAGTCTATCTAAGTAACTAAAAGCGCTAGCTCTAAAACTAACGAATATTATTATAGTAAACTAGGATAACTTCTTAAAGCTAATAAACTAGTTATAACTAAAACTACTATAGTCTAGTAGTCCCGAGAATCTACTCTTTAATAGGAACGATACTATTAAGTTTATTAAGCGGTTCGAGGATTATATTATCGAGTATAGCTTAATATATAGAGATATCTTATATCGTCGCTTTCGAATAAACTACGATATACTAGTATAAGGTAATATTAAAACCTTAGCTAGATTTAAGCATCTAGCTAACTAGAAGAAGTTAAAGAAAGCTATATTAATAGAGTATCGCTAGTATAATACCTACTAGAAAGTAGATAGTATTATATAGCTAAAAGATCTATACTTCTAGAGAAGAGACGAGAAAGATAATATCGAGGACTACTACTATAAGTATAGAAGTACTCTAAGTAAGATACTACTAAAGGACCTATTAGTAGTTAAACGAACCTAGCTATTCCTTATAGAGTTACTAGTATTCTACTCTAGAAGACTATATAAGAAATACGAGTTATATCTATAAGACCTATCGATATAATAAGACTTTAATAAGATCTTTAACTTAGCTAGATATCTTATTAAGAGCGGATAAGGATTCGTATTATCTAAAGGAAGGGAGACTACTAATACTTATATCTAAGAGTTAAGATAGAATATAGAGCGAAGAGCTCCTACTAAGAGAAATAAGCTACTAGCTCTATAGATAAATATATAGTAGTAAATAGAAGAGATTAGTAAGAGATTAGGTAAGATAATACTCTACCTCTATACTAGAGATCTAGATAATACTATAGCTATATCTATATAGCCGTTAATAGTTTAGTAATACGGAGTATCTAGAGTACTATAAGTTAATATAGTAGGAATAGTTTCTATTATATAGCTATAGGATAATATATTAACTATAGATAAGATTAATATATATAATATTTAGAATAATATTACTCTATAGATAGTTAGTAAGTACTTCGATTATAGAGATATAACCTATTTATAAGTTAACTATCTAGTAATAGAGAATCTAATAGCTAGAGGGTTCTATTATAAAGGAGAGAATAGAAGACTCTACTATAGTAGACTTCTAGAATCTAGTAATCGAGCGGATTTATTATATATAAAGTAGCTCGATTAGATAAGGCCGAGATTATATAAGATACTATCTTTACTTAAGTAGAAGTTTAGAATAGCTATTACCTTCGATATAAAGCTTAGTATAGATACTTATTAGAAGAAGTAGAGCTAAAGAGACTATACTAGTATTAAGAGAAGTAGACCGAACTCTTAGTATAATACTAAAGGCTAGCTCTAGTATAGTAATCCTCTAGCTATAGAATAGGTAGTATAGCCTAGTCTATCTTAATAACCTATAATATACTAACTTCTTTTAGTTTAGTTAGTACTAAATATTATAGTAACGAAACTAGAAGAGAAGAAGTTATTACCTAATATAGTACTAGTATTTATACTAGATTAGATTATAGTTTATAGTATTAGAGAGATAGTATCTAGATATATATTTAGAGAGTATAATAAGTATAGTAATTTTATAAGGACTAGTAAGTTAGAGTAGGTAGATAGCTTTAAAGATATAAGTATATTCGCGGCTTTAGCAAAGATAGTATAAGACTATAAGGATACTACTACTAATATAGTATAATAGGCTAAAGGAAAGAAGCTAGTCTAAGAGCTAAGTAGTCTATCTTAGCTACTAGGAAAACTAGTATCTAAGGTTACTAAGCTAGTAGTAGATATAGCTAAGAGTACTACTACTAAATATAAGTAAGTACTAGAGAGACTCGTCGAAGAGATCGCTACTCTAAAAGATACTTATAAAGATAATAGTTATATAGAGAGTCTCGATTCGCTTAGCTAGAATAGTAGAAGTAGAGGATAAAGAAATATCTAACTAGAAGTACGAGTATCTAAATAGTAAGCCTATATCTATTACTTCTATCTAAGGTAAGGTAAAGAAGATATATTCTAAGCCGGTATTCCTTTAGTAAGATAATTATATTAGAAAGTAAGCTCTCTAGTAGGAATCCTTACTTAGTAACTCGGAGCTATTCTAGTTAGATATATAAACTAGAGCTAAGTATCCTCTAATAATAGAAGAAGATATATAGAAATATAATAAAGATATTCCTAGTAGTATAGATATATATATTCTAAATAATCCGGATTACTAGAACTAGTTAAAAGACTATAGGAAGGCTTAGTATAGTAATCCTTATAGAGTAATAGCGGCTCGAGTAGAATTTAATAATAATAATAAATCTAGCTCGATCTATACTAGATTAGATCTAATATCGGAGATATAGAATCCTATTACCGCTATAGCTAGGATATATACTTAGTTATCTTAGTAGATAAAGATATCTCCTAATAGTTAAGTTTAGAAAGTAGAGACCGAGATATTTATACTTAGAGTAGGTATATAGAATAGATAGTAGAAAGGATATACTACTATCGAGAAGATAGTTCCTATCTATAAACTATATAAAGATATAACTTAGATTAATATCTTAGTAGCTTCTATACCGTTTATAGTTATAGCTAGCCTCTAGATTAAGATATATATTAGTAGGCTAAAAGTAGAGGGTATTATTAATAAAGATATAGAGATCTATATTATTAGTATTACTTAACTCTAGTATTATAAGCTAGCTCTAGTCTAGATAGAGTACTACTAACTTAATACTATTAATAGCTAGAGTCGATTTATAGATTATACTATAGTCTAATATATAGTATATAGTATAGAGTTATATCTCCTATTTATAGTAAGCGAGAATATCTATATTCTAATCCTTCTTAGAAGACTATAGATATAGCTTAATAGACTCGCTTTTAAGAACTATAATAATAGATCCTAGAAAGGCTCGATTTATACTTATAATAGATAGAGAGTAACCTTTATAGTAATATCTAGAAAAGAAGAGACTATAACTCTTAAGGATTAGCTCTATAGTAAAGCTATTATTTTAGGAAAAGAATAGGCGGCCTCTTCGCTAATAGAAGTACTACTATATAGATAGTATTAATATACTATATAATAGAGTTTATAGAGTATATTAATCTTTCGAAGGAGCTAAGGGTTTACTAGTATATAGATACGCTAGAGTTTATAGTAGACGATAGATATAGAAAGAAAGATAGAAAAGTTAGTTATTAGAATTAGTACTTAGTAGGAGTATAGGCTATATAGGATAGTAGCTCCCGAAATTCTAAAGTTATTTTCTAAGAGAGCGACTTTCTCTTAAATTAAAATATTATAAAATAATACGATATTTTATATAACGACGATACTAGATATAAGAAGGAATATAATTACGCTCTTCTATAATTTTAAAGGAATCTACTAGAACTAGAGTATAATAAGGAAGATCTACTATTAGGAGTATATATTAGAGATATCTCCGAAAATAGACTATCTAACTAGGAAATCCTTTATATAGTATAAATTAATAGACTAGTAATAGTAGAGAGATAAGTAAGATATAGCTAAGCGAAAGTCTATACCTTATATAAGTAGAAAGCCGATAAGATACGACTAGTAGATATAGATATAATAATAATAGATAGCTTAGTATCTAGAAGTATTAAGAACTAGAGAGAGTTATACTTAGAGCGAGAGGCTCTACTTCTAGAAGGTATAGGTCTATATAATAGTATCTACTTAGTTAAGAAGTTCTCGAATATAAAACGAGATTCTCGTATATCTAAGTAAGCTTTTAAGAGTCTATAGTTCGAGTATAATCTACTACTAAAAGAGAAGGATCTTATTAAAGAAATACTATATAATAGAGAGATAGTACTTACTTTTAACTTTATATATTTAGACTAGGTATAAGAGGAGGTAGTATCTCTATAAGAAATATATACTATACTATATAAGCTATAGTAGTATCTAGGATTTTAGCTTTATCTAGTAATAAAGAAGGTTATTAAGAAGATACTACGAGATAGGCTTAAAGTAAATACCCTAGAGAATAGTTATAGTACTTACTAAAACCTAATCTTTCTAGTCTAGAAGAAGATAGCTCTAGAAGAACTAAAGAAGTACTACTTAATTAATATAGTATAAGAGTTTAATTAGGTAATAATTCGAGATACTAACCTACTTCTAGATATAGATAGCTTCTCGAAGGAGTTTATAGGGTTAGTAATTACTACTCTAGTTAATATCTTCTTAAAGTACGACTAAGTTATACTAGCGTAGATTAGTAGAAATCTTATAGGATTCGATTTACTTCTTAGTCTACTAAGATAGACTATACTACTATAGGATACTACTAACTCGGTTAGCTAGTTCGTTCGGATTATAACTATTATCTTAATAGAGTATATCTCGTATTTAGTATTATCCTTTCTAGATAATATTAGTATTAAAGATCCTTAGTTATAATATAATAACGAAAGGATAGAGCCTAGTATTCGAAGATTTATTATAGAGTATATTATATCTATTAATATAGTCTTCTACGACTTAGAAAGGGCGAATATAATAGTAGTATTTAGTAAGCTTTAGCTCTTTTATCGAAAGGTTCGAATAGTCGACTATATTATAAATAAGTATAATAGATATCTAGATTATAAATATATTATAAAGATCCGAAACTAGCTAGACCCTACTAGTATTAAAGAAGTACGTATCTTTCTTAGAGTAGTAGTATACTTTCGTATTTAGATTAAGTACTTTATACTAGTAACTAAACTACTATTCTAGTTACTACGGAAAGAATAAATAAAGTTCGAATAGGGATCTATATAAGGAGAGATAAAGGCGAAGATTATCGAGAAGCTTATTAGTACTCTAGTACTTAAGTCTATTAACTATAGTAATAAGGGTAGTCCGATTATTATAGTAGTAGATTCTAGTATTAAAGAATATAGCGAGGTACTAATATAGGCTAACCCTATAAACCTAAAGTAAAGATATCTAGTAAGATACGAGAGTAGACTATAGATACTAGCTAAGAAGAAGTATAATACTAGTAAACTAGAATACCTTAGAGTCCTTAAGATACTATATAAGCTTAAGCTATAGCTATTCGATATATACTTTATACTAGAGATCGATATAAATACTCTAGTATATTAATTAAATAAGGCTACTACGGATTTACCGAATACTATAGTAATAAGATAGCTTACCTAGATTCGACTCTTTATATTTAAAGTACGATATATACCTAGTAAGAAGTATAGTACTACTAATATACTATTAAGAAAGCTATCTATAGAAGAAGACTTAGTAGAGCTTAAAAAAGAAGATAATATAGAGGCTATTATTAATAAGGACTTCTTTATAGACTTCTATAGAAATACTAGCTTAGTACTTATAGTAAGCGAGCTAGAATAGATAGATCTACTAGAAGGGAATATATTACTAAAATTATAGAATCTAGTATATATAAAGACGTTTCTATAAAGATTACTATAGATAAGCTAGTTAGAGTATAGATACCTATTAAAGAAGTTAAGATAGTATCTAGTTAAGAGTAAATACCTATTCTACTAGCGAAAGCCGAATACTCTACTATAAAAAGTAATCGATAATCTAGAGGATAGAGAGAAGATCCTACTAGTATTATATAAGCGGAATAGTTACTATAGTATTAATAGAATATATAATCTTCTCTAATAACTATACTACTAGAATAGAATATATAGTAATTATACTTAATATTATAAGATATATAAGTAGTACTCGTTCCGAATAGGAAAGATATATACTTCTAAGTTATATCTATATAAGGCCTAGATAGTAGGAGATCG
Source organism: Pseudocercospora fuligena (assembly GCA_014298035.1). Lineage (NCBI taxonomy): Eukaryota > Fungi > Ascomycota > Dothideomycetes > Mycosphaerellales > Mycosphaerellaceae > Pseudocercospora > Pseudocercospora fuligena. The sequence goes on along the minus strand of JABCIY010000038.1, from coordinate 422,576 downwards.
ATAGTTCCTAGATATAGTATATATCGATAGAAGCGGCTCTATTATTATAATAAAGAAGGCTCTTAGTCGATAGCTAGAAAGGAAAGTATATAATCTATCTAAAAAGAAGATTAAAGCTCGGTATATTACTATATTTATTTAGAAAGAGATATTCTATAGATAGAGTATACTATTTAAGATTATAATAAATAGATTAAAGTAATATCTAAAGAAGATATAGTTACTACTAAAGAGTATAGATATAAAGAAGATACGGATCTTAGTATACTATCCTAAAAGTAATACTATAATCGAGATTAGGTTTAGAACTATTATAGATACTCTATCTAAGTTAACGAATAGAGGTTTTAAGAACTAGAAGAAGTATCTTAAAGTAGTACTATTTATAGAGCGAACGACTATCTATAGTATAACTAGATTTATTCCTATATATCTAATAATAGAGCGAGAAGTAGTTCTTCTAATTAAAGTTAAGTTTATAATATATATTATTATAGACTAGTCTAAGATTCGAGATAGAATAACCCTTCTAGAATATTAAGCGAGGATACTAGTAGAAATAAGTATAATATATAAGGAAGTATAAGTAAAATAGGCTTATATAAGAGACTAGATAACTAAGTACTAGAATAGGACTAAAGATATTACTCTAGAGTCTCTAAAGCTAGATATTCTAGTAATAGTATATAGATCTAAAATTAAGACCTTCTTCTTAAAGAAGCTAGCTTTCTACTAGAAAAGATCTTTTTAGATATAAAAGCGTTTATAAAGGCTATATTATATAAACGAGCTAGATAAGTAGCTAGATATCTACTAACTAAACGAATATAATAGTATATCTATAGATAGAACCTTTCTTTAAGTTATATTAAAGGAGATCGGATCCTTCTATATAGTATATAATTTACTAGAAGTAGATCTCGAGTTAGAAGAGGAAATAGAGGGAAATAAGGAAAAAATAGAAGAATAGAAAGGCTTATTACTATATAGGAGTAAAAGGCTATATAGAAAAGAAGAAGTACTAAATAGTAAAAATAGTAGTAATAAAAAGGAAGATATTATAATAGATACTATTATAGAAAGAGAGTATCTATCTCTATAAATTTAAATTAAAGAGATAGAAAGAAAGAAGTAAGAATAGTATAAGAGGATAGAGATATAAGGTACTTAGTAAAGTATATAGATAGATAGCTTATTTTAGAATATTTAGTAATATAAACTACTCTCTAATAAGTATAAAGTAAGTCCTAAAGTAAAGGAAGGCTATATTCTATTAAAGTTAGAAGACTAATAAATAGTCTACGAACTTCTAACGCTTAAATACTATACGCCTACTATAGTAAAGAGAGCCGTATCTCTAGACTATAGAAGGGCCTTCCTAATATACTTAATTATAGCTCTAATATACTCTATAGTCTAGTTATCTAAGATCTTATCTCTAGGTATATTATTAAGAATAGCCTAAACGTTTCGTCTATACTCTTTAGTCTCTAGGCCTACCGTTATATTTATAGATAGTATTAATACTACTATTATACTATCTATAAATATCTCCTACTCTATATAAATTTTATAGTTTTTATTAGTATCTATAGTTAGATTACTAGTCTAAAGAGTATCTATAGAAGTAGCTTCTACTAAGTAGATATTACTACTAATAATATAGAATTAGTAGATAGTAACTCTTAGAAAGTTAAAAGTTAAGAAAATTATAAAAATTCTAAGTTATCTCTTCTATAATCTAGTACTAGTATAGTATATACTATCTATAGTAATATATTCTAATTCTAGATTATTATATATATTATCTACTTATTAAAAGTCGAGCTAGATAATAGCTATATCTACTATTAGGTTTACTTTATATTATCTAGATTCTTCTAAAAGCTATCTATCTAGTTTATTTTATATACTATATAATTTACTTATATTATTTACTTTAAATAGATAGTTATTCGTATTATATACTACTTACTAGAATACGTTATTTAGTTATAGTATTATATATAGAAGGCGCTTATATTATAGAAGACGTAAGACTCTATATAGTAGTATAAAAAGAAGGCTCTTTATATATTTATCTTTCTTTCTTCTTTATTAACTAATAACTAAGTATAATAAGTAATACTAAGTATAGTAAACCTCTAGTCTATTAACTATTTATAACTACTATTACCTTATATAAGAATACTCTAGTTACTACTAAAAGAGTTAGTAGTTTACTATCTTTATAGACTAATCTATATTTATAAGACCCTTCTTACTATACTTTATAAGAAAAGCTACTTTACTTCGAATAGTATCGACCTATTTATAATAATATCTTAATAAAATAAGGCTAGTCGTATCCTTAAACTTACTAAGCTCGATAGCTATATAAACTAACTTATTACTAGCTATAAGAATACTAAAGAGATTAGAAAAGTATTAATCGAGTTAAAGGCTAATAATCCTATTACCTTCTATACCTTAGTTAAGTTAGTATTCTAATCTATCGATAGTATAGTTAAGGGCTTCGTAGTTAGTATCTCTTAAATATAAGAGATAGTCGATAGCGCTATAGATTAGAATAATAAAAATATAGTCTATAGAGCTATCTCGCTAAATAAGGCTAGTAGTCTTAATAATCTATAGAATACTATTAATAGTAGATAGAATATTCGAAAGTATAAGGAGATAGCCTATAGTACTAGTTAGTAGCTATATAGTATCTATTTCTAGGGTTATATAATAGAGTATAACTTCTTTAACTATAACGAGTACTCTAAGAACCTAAGTACCTTTATTAATAAGTTTCCTAATAGAGAGAAGGGCTATATTAAGCTTACTAAGCGTATCGTCTAGCGACTATTATATAAGGCTACGAACCGATCTACTAGTATAGTATACTAGCTTTCTAATATCGACCTAAAGTAGTAGAATAAAAAGAAGGATCCTACTTACTAGAAGGAGAAGGACGATATTATATTAGCTAATTTAGAAGCGCTAATCTATAATACTCTAGCTAAGAATAGTATTAAGTATAGCTTTAGCTACTTATAGCTTATTATTCGAGCTAATAATAAGGAGTACTATATAGATCTAAAGGATTATCTAGTACTAAAGAATACGATATTTAAGAAGACTACTAGAGGTAGTAGTATATAGGCCGGACCTAGTAAGACTCCTAGTATAAGTACTCCTTTATAGATACTATCCGATCTAGCTAGTACTTAGAGTAAGATCTTTATATCTACTAAGTCTATAGAAGGAAAAGCTTCTAAACCTATATAGTAGAGTTCTACTCGTATCTAGGCTTAATAGAAGGGCTTAGCTTTACCTAAGGCGCCTATACTATCGAAGACTCTAGTACTAGTATTAAAGATATCTACTCCTTCTAAGGTACCTACTTAGTAGAGTATATCTAGTAGACTACTAGCTTCTAGGTCGAATTAGAGCCTAGTTACTTATAGCCGTAGAGGGTTAAATATATTAGGAGTCTCTTATACTAGCGACGCTTAGCTTCTAGTAGATAAAATAAGGAAGTACTATAGTACCTATCCTAGTACTATAAGTCTAACTATTATTAGTATACTAAATATTACGTAAAAGAATAACTACGCTTATTTTACTAAGGACTATTAGTACTGCTTTACTAAGAGCTACTAGTATAACTACGAGAACGAGAAGAATAAGTAGCTACTATATAATAAGTACTTACGAAAGTTCGTTATTATAGTATTTAGAATAGTTATTAGTTCTTTAAAGAACTTCGAGCTATACTAGAACTTAATTAAGATTATAAGATAATCTAATATTATAGGATTTAGGTAGTTTAAGGCTAACTTCTTAGACCTATTTATTATAGTAGTAAAGCTAGTAGATATATAGGATAGAGCTCTTAGACTATACTATTTCTAGCCTATTTAGTATCGAGATATAGTAATTCGAATACTACCTCCTTAATAGGCGAATAATCCTTTATTCGCTTACTAGTATATTAGGTTTAGTAAGAAGGATTCGAACTTCTAGTATAATAATCGCTCGGTATAAGTAGCTAGTACTATAGACTAGTAGGAGACTATAGATTTAAAGGGCGAGAATTAGGATAGTCTTAAGACTCTTAAGGACTATATACTTCGAGAGTTCGATAGATACTAGTAGTACTAGCGATATATTAGTAGGAAGCTAAACTTTAGTTAGATATATAATATAATCTATAGTCTCTATAATTAGCTAGTATATATAGACCTACTCTACTAGCTAATATATATAATTTACCGACTAGATAAGGCTTTATACCTTATCTTCTATCTATACTATACTAAGTACTAGTATCTAGCTATTAGTAAGATTAAGGAGAATATAAGCGCTATAGGTTTCCGCTATATCGACCTAAATATTACTAATATATAAAGTAGATATAGAACCTTAATAATCTAGGATAGTATTTCTTTAGATAATAAGGCTAATAATAACTATACTAAGGTTATATCTAGTCTATATAAGCCTAAGAAGTCTAAGATCTAGTTCGAGAACCTAAAGAATCGCGATATATTAAGTAATAGCTATATCTATAAGATTACTAATAAGGTTCTAACTAAGGAGGATTTAAAAGAGCTCGGTACTTTATAGTAGATATAGCTATATAAGAAGAACTCGGTACGGATTACTAGTCTAATACTTCTATATAGAGCTCCTAGTAGAAAGAATATTTAGAGAACTATTCTACTTTAGTTTATAAAGGTAGAGGAGAATAGTAACTTAGAAGTAGCTAATACTAGTACCTTTAATAAACTCTATACTATCTATACCGACTTAATACTAGGACTAATATCTCCGTCCGGCTATCTAAACTACTATAGTACTATTCTATATAAGTTTCTAGTAGTAGTATATCTCGACTTTAGAAACCCTATTTCTAGGGCTTTAGTTAGTAACCTATACTAGGACGATTATAAGATAGTTAGTAAGGTTAGTAAAGTCCTCTACTTCTTAGTTAAGTAATAGTAAGACTATCTCGCTAAGTAGAGATAGACTACTATCCTAGAGTTTATATAAAAGTTTAAGAATATATATACTTTCGAGTAGAACTTCTATAGCGAGAAGTATAGCTTCTTCCTTAATCGCGGTAATCTAAGTAAGTATCTACTATAGTATATAGTCGAAGAAGAGACTAATATCTATAGAACTAGCGATATAGGTATAATAGAGACTAAGCTTAGATAGGAAGTATAAAGGATTAGAGGAAAAGAATTACTCTCTAGAGGAATAACTTTTAAGCTAGATATTAATAGAGGATAGAATAAAATAATTAATTAAGATACTAGGTTTATATAGTATTTAGAGTTTAGATTAATACTTAAGCGAGTAGATAGCTTTCCTTTAAAGGTATTCTTAGAGAAAGTAATAGCTAAGTATAGGAGAATTATACTATAACTTTAAGTAAAGAAGAGTTATTAGCTAGTAGCTAATTAGGGTTTTTATAGCGTTACTTTTATATATAGTTTTAGACTTTAGATTAGATATAGCGACGACGCTAGTAAGATAGTAATACGACTAGTAGTAATAGAATTTAGTTATATTTTCTAAGAGATTCTATATATTTAATACCTATATCCTACTATCTATATCTAACTACTATATATATAAGATCTATCTATTTCTATCTATATCTAGTAGAATATTCTAATCTAGCTAGTTCTACTACTAGCCCTTTCTATATATCTATCTATTCTAGGATTATATAGATTAGGACTAATAATAGATAGACTATAACTATATAGTCCTATAGCTTCTTTATAGTACTATAGTAGTAACGAGTCTCTATTATAAAGTCGTATCTAATATCTTACTAGAAGCCTTCTTTACTCTATTTTTTAATATTCTTATATACTAGCTTACTTAGTATAATCTATTTACTATAAGTTATACTCTTCTAATCTATCTATATTATAGTATTATTTTTAGCTTCTACTTCTATATATCTAAGAATTTCTCTAATAGAAGTAGCTTATTTACTTAGTACTCGAGTCTCTTATATAGATTAGCTTTTATATATAGGCTTCTTTAGAGATAGTATTTATTAGCTATAGAGATAAGCTAGATACTATACTATAGTATCTAGTATCTTAGTATATTCTTAAAAAGGAATAGATATATATAAGAGTTCTTATATAGATAGCGATATACTATTATTAAATATAAAGTAATTAATAAAGTAGGGCTATAGAGATTAAGTATATATATTATTAAAACCTAGCGCTAGAGAGGCTATTAGTAACTATAGAAGAGCTACTATATCGACTAATTAAGAGCGACTATTATTAATTAGCTAAAAGTCTTAGTTAAATAATATTAAAGATATTATATTAATAAGAAAATACTATCTTCTATATACTATACTATAAAGTAAAGCGATATACGTACTATATAGAAAGTACGAGGTTAGATCTAGTAGCTCCTTCTATAGAGCTATATTCTATTTACTTACTTAGCGGCCTATTCGAGCGGTTAATAGTATAGCTCTAGCGCTAGAGCTATACAGTTAACCTAGAGCGTGTACTATACGGTTCACTACTGGATTAGGCCTTCTTGGCTTCCTATTGCAGCCTAGAGCGTCTCACTCTCCGAGTTGCGAAACCCTTCTACTGTCAACGTGTATGGCCTAGGCGACACTTACGTGGCTGCAGAATTGACTGCAATAGCAATTGAGGAAACTCCGCTTCTCCAATCTGAAAGCACTTACCAGGACATTGAAGTGTTCCATATATCACCAGCAGTCTTTGCACGACATATCTGAATGGTTCTTGCCACGCTTGGTCGCGAGTTTCGAATTCGATAGTTATCGTCACAGAGCTCTGCTCTCAATGCTCAGATTGCCGACCGTGCGAGCTCATTGTCGCTTCCAATCCCAGTGGGTAAGATGTGATAGCGAGTCCCCATGCTGCACTCGGCGCGCACATGGCTGCGCGTGGAGATGCTGGCTACGTTGACTTGCTTGTCCATCGTCAAGTGTGGCCCCGCTTCACAGCGAACTCAAAAGTGGCCGGACTAGGTTGGCACGGCTATTGCTTGCCCGTGGTAGCTGGCGTGTGTTGCACAGGCTGCGAAGTCCACCTTGTTGGCATCCGGTGACAGAGCTTCTTGAGCCGAGAATGAGCCTGCGAAAAACATCCTCGCCCAATGCATCAACCGGCATCTCGTGCCTGAAGTCTTACTACTCATGTCACTGGTCGTTCATGCAGACAGCCTGCATCTGCTTGATGTTCGGCATAATGCCATTGCTGAAAGATGGCTAGACAGCGTAAAGTCATACCCTAGTCTCAAAGATTCCACTCCGTAGTCTGCGCGGCATGTGTCGTGTCACAACAGCTGTGATCAGGAAGGTCGTTAAACGGACGTTTGCATTATGCTTTCGAGCTAGGCCTGATCGTCAGGCACCTCGAATGCCTGTCTGTCTCGGCGAGGAGAAGGGCAAAGTCCGACTTCAAGAATGTATCCAGATTGCACGAATTGCTACTATGGCGGACACGAGGACTGCCAAAGGTTCGGCTCAAAGTTCCTGATTCGAGGTGCTTGAGCAGCCAGTGTGTTTGCGAGGCTCTTCATCCGACTCGCCCCATCAGAATCAGCCATTGATAGTGGTGTCGGTCATGGTATGATGTGATCCAGGCGGCTAGACAGACCGTAACCAGTGACGAGTCAAGATGCTAGGGTTAGTGCGGATGTATCATAAACGAGCTATCCGCGTAGTGAAAAGTCTTGATAAGAAGGTTGCCTGAAAGGCCATCGCCCAGGTACATACCGGTTCCAGTCATAAAGCCCACAACAGCCGATGAGCAAATGGCCAGCTGCGCGAGAAACGCCGAGGTCCTCGTACGCAAAGGCTGTGGTGTTGTTCTGCATTACGGCTTGCCCATGCAAGCCACTCACGCTTAGGCTGATTTCTTGTGCTCAACAGATGTCAAGATAGCACATGGCACATTCGTCTCCAGCACTGCAGGTGCTACTGCTAGGGAGTCAGCAGCACTCTAATGCAGCACTTTCCAGATTTTCCTCTGGGCTTCAAGCCAAGTGAGCACGGAGGCTTCAATAGGGAGCAGTCAATGCAGCGGCCACCGAAGTGAGGGTTCATGGTGCCTATCTGTCTAAAGCACAAATTGCATCAGAAGTGCTATCAAGATGTGATGTTCCAACGTTCCTCTTTGTGCGATATGCCAGTGCAGCTGCCTTTAGGGTCGTACTGGCGCTTTGAATACTGTGTCCGTAGGCTTTGGCGGGAGCCCACTGAAGCAGAATGGGGTGGACATACGCGCGAGTCGTAGTGGATCAATTGGACATTCTCCAATCAGGCCGTTTGGTGTACTCGATTTTCGTGATGTGTACTCGATTAGAGAAAATGGAAGCAGACAGAGTTGGGCCTCATGTGTCTCTGCCGTTGCGGAGATCTCGGGAGTGGTGCTTGGCAAAGCAGCAGTCTAGGCGTATGGACATTCGACCTCCGAGTACTTCAGCCATTGTTCCATCCATCGATATGATGTTCCAAGGACGACGATAGTGTTGACAGTTTAAAATGCCACGGACATGGTATGGCGTGCGTGAAGGACAGTACGGAAGGCACATCTATGCATACTGCAATGTCCGCACGAACCAGGTCCTCTACTCGCTGGAGCGAACTCTGCGTGTATGTGTCAATAAGTTCTGCGATGATTTCAGATCACTAATTGCAGAACAGAATACGCATTTGAAACAGCTCGCGGATGTGGGCGCGAACAACAACCCTCCCAAAATTCGAAAAGACGTATGGCGTCCGCTATGGATGGTATCCCTTCCCAACTCACGCGATGGCCAACGACAAGGCCTCGAACTGTTCCGGCAGCTGCGCGAGTATCGTATGCTGCACGAGACCAATTGGGAGATTCCTGAGGAGATGAAGCGACCATATACCGAGAAGGAGATCGAAAGCATCAAGCGCAGGTTGGACAATCGAGGCGGTAGCAAAAAGGAAACCGTATTCGACGTAATTAAGCGCAAGAAATGGAAGATGCGCGTGAGGATGGTGATGGATCAGAAAGCAAATTCAATCGCAGATCTGGCCGCAATCTTATCACGGCAAGAAGAAAAGGGAGCTGCGATCAGTAAAGAGCAAGAGCTGGCTCTTGAGCTGCAACGGAGGGAGGACCAGGACACCATCATCAGCTTAGCAGAACGCAATGCCACCGAAACGGATGAGCTGAAGGCCAAAATCCCGATTATGGAGGCTGACGTGGCACGGGCCGAGCAGGAAGCGCAGAACAAGGACAACAAGTCCAAAGAACGAAGAAGTGCCTTCCAAAAAGCATTACATACACGGAGAGATATTGAAAAGATTCAGTTGCAGATTCGGAGGATGGAGTGGAGTGCCGCTCAGGTCGCAGATGCCAAGGCTCGTGCGGCAGTCGAACAGCAGGCTGCCAGTGAGGCTCAGGCCAAGAAACAGGAACAGCGAGCAGCGGCAGAGTCGTCAGAGACAGCTAAGCCGGCCACTGCTGAGGAGAGCGTTCGTGCTGAGATTCCATCTCCATCCGAGCAAAACCCAGTCGACGAGGTTGACTTCCGCCAGTACCTCGCCGATTTTCCAGCTGAGCTCGATCCTATCGCCGCTGCTAAGGCTGGAACGCATATCGCCAAAGGCTCTGCGCTCGAACCAGAGAACAAGACACGAAAAATGCTAGCCAAGCTCATCAGACAGCCCATTTTCACCGGTCAAGACATTACAGTCAAGTGGGCCAACATGCTAGATGCAGAGTTTGCCGAGACATGGCCCGCAGACGTGAAGCATGACCGGATAGGATTCGTGCGGCACATTGCACCGAAACCAGATGACGAGCCTGTCGATGATCTCAGGCAGTTTAGAGGCATCATTGATAAAAACCCCGAAGAGGTGGCGAAAGAGGTTGCTGAGAAGGCAGCAAGAAGCAAGATCATCAAGAGCATCGCGCAAAAGATGATTGAAAAGGTCAAGGGTCCAAGACTGCCTCCACATTTGAGGAAGCAAGCCGAGCAAGCAGAATTTAACAGGAAATTGGCACAGAGGGAGAAATCGCGGCTTCAGCAGCAAGCCGCTAAAGAGACTGCTGGATCGCAGACGAACGAGCCTGGCGCTAGCGAGCAGGCAGTTGAGCCTCCGGTGCAAGGCGACGCGCCAAAGTTGTAGCTGTATAAGAATCGTGCGGCTCTTGTCGAACATCTCGCATATTCAGAGATTAGAGGAGACAATACATTATTACATTTTTCCACATGAAGCAAGCTGCATGCGACTAAATGTCGCAATCAACGTAGACCCAATCGCTATGAGGTATGTCAAACTCCTGTATGGCGTGTATGAACGCTTCTTCGAAGCCGTAGTGCGCCTGAGCGAAAATCTCAACGGGACATGGCTTCTCAAAACGCGACTTCGCGCCAGACCAGAGCTTCAATGCATTTTCAATCTCGATGTCGGGTCCAGCTCTGATGTAGCAGGCATATTCGATTGTCAGATTTCATGCGGTCTTGAAACCTCGCGAGGAAGAGTCTGCTTTGATGGACGAAGACAAAGCCTCGTTGGCAATCCAAATCTGCCAGTTCTGAGCTGACCAAATTTCTCACAGTACATGGCTTCCCAACGGCGCCTTGATCAAACTCGCACGACAAGATTCTTTTTCGACTGGCGCACCATCCTTACTTTTGCCAGTAACCCCTATGCTTTTATGTGGGTTTCGGGAACGTTACCAACGCTTGCTCACGCTCTCTCTTCCTTCCGATCGCGCATAGCATGCTCTTCTACATCCTGTCCAGACGTCTTTGATGTCTTCGATGAATGTCCTGGTGTAGAATAGTAGCCTCGCATTGATACGTGATTCCAGGATGCGCCCCAAGAATTTCAATGTGCTGCGATACTTCGGCAGTGTAGTCATCGCGGACATTGGTATCCAGTGACAATATTCGTACAGCGTAATCTGAGCATGACTCGCAGATATTGTCCAGCCTCGCCAGATACATTGTGAAATTATCAGTCTCGGGAGGAAAAGGCGGCCTAGGAACAGTTTTGAAGTTCGGATCCATGACTTTGCATATCGAGTTGTCGATATAGATCTGGCGGTTGTTTATTGCGTCCACCCAAGATCAAACAAGGGCTTCAAGATCCTTAGCGATCGCGGCCTTTTCGTCCGCGGACAGCTGAACATGTCTGCGAGAAGGTGATGACTCCCCGGGCATTCCCCATCGAATCCCATGTGGTTCATGCTGACCAGTGCTGGCCAGGGTGGCCTGCGACGGAATCGCTAGATGTTACTGAAATGATACCGTGAGATGCTTATGACCCGAAGTCCCCTGTCATGCACTGCAACCGTTTTGCCTTCTTGCCAGTGATTGGCGAACATTTGATGGCTTGACTTCTTGGGAATGCACAAGTCTCTTAGACAACAGTACACTCAAGCACAGGTAGTGCTATGCGAGTCCGATGAAAATGTGAAGTCAGTGAATCCAGGAGCGGAAGCATTGTAGATGTCTGTGCCATCCAGCTCGATTTCTGTATCAAAGTGAACGATGGCGTCTTCAACTCCAGCTGACCGTTTCATGTCACAAGCTGCATCAACGAGTTGGCCTAATGTGATACCAGATTCGGAGCGGTAGTAACGATAGGAGCCCGTGTTACTGCTGCCGAAGACTCTGGAACATCCGGATGAAGCTCTCATACTACGTGTTCCGGGGCGACAAGCCAAAAAACTCTTCCAGGAGCCAGGACATGACCATTTCTTTTCACTGTCCTTTTGAAGAAATATTCGGCCAGTGAACACTCCGCCGTAGCTAGTCCTGGTGGTCCAAATGTCAAGCTCCTTGCAAGGCTGGTCAAACTCCTTCGGCAGAAGAGGATGTCGCACCCATTTATGCTGCTCGAGATCGGCAGAGAAGGGGCTTCCAAATTTGGTACGAATCGGTTCAGAAGTGTCGAAAATCAATTTAAATCTCCTACTTGTAGCTTGTGATGAGATCAGATCTTTCAGAGGTAGCTCAACAAGGATCATCTCCAAGAGTTCGTAAATTGCAGCCACTCTGGCACCTGCGCCGATGATATCCAAATGTGCAGCTTCAATCTCAAATTAGCACTCTAACGTGAGTAGAGCCTTGATCTTCTCACAATGCCTGTCGACATCCATGGCACTATTTTGGTCCGCGGATGCCATAAGTAAGCCTGGGCCGACACTTCCTGTGTGCTATTCAAGAGAATGCTTCTTGTTAGGGTAACGATAGCGAGCCCGTCTCTGGTCGATGCTGCCAATGCTTCATCATGGTCGTCATGGGAATTGAGTGGACTGAGTGCAACGAACGATTCATGACGTTTCTCGGAAGCGTACCGAATCTACCGACAAGCCCTGAGTGACTCCACAGGCACGCCAGGATACTGGGTCTTGGCGATCGCCAACGCGCTGCCAGCCAAACTCCTTTCGACGCGGAGAGCCACGTCCTTCATCCCAGTGGGAACTCTTTATGCAAGCCCTGCGTGTCTGGCCCAGAGCGCTCGCGTCTAAAATGCTGATGCACGGTGGAAGCTACCCGATGGGACTGCTGGTCGGGTGCAGTCATTTGCCGATTTAGTCCAGGAAAGTACGGCGCCGTGTGTCTTGCGGCGATGTGATAGCAAAGGGAAGTGGGACAAGCCGGCCAGGTTCCTTCCCACGTCCGCATGTATCGCAACAATAAATAATCCTGCCTGGCCGCTGACAGAATTCCGGATCCCGCTGCGAGCCTTTCGCTGAGGTTGCTATCGCGACCAGATGGCGAAGGCTATGAAGACAATAGAGCTTGCGGAAGGCTGGTCGTTCAAACAGACGGATTCAGAAGAATGGTTTTCCGTCTCAAAGGTGCCAACTAATGTTCATCTTGATCTGCTTGATCACAAGAAGTATGTAAACTTGAGAAAAATTCCGTGGATCAAGGCCACTGACCCATGCGACAGAATTGAAGATCCTTTCCTGGGCTTCAATGAGCTCAAATGCGAATGGGTTGGCGAGAAGTCATGGACTTACAAAGTTCAGATACCGGCGCCAGCCAAAGTTGAGGCCGGTACAAGACACATTCTGGCCTTCGATGGGCTTGACACGTACGCTACGGTCAAGCTGGACGGCAAGACTATCTTGGAGAGTGACAACATGTGGATTATGCATCGTGCTGACGTAACGGAAGTCCTGAGGCTCGACGCAGGCACGGCACTAGAGATTGAATTCAAGTCCGCAATGCTGGAAGCCCGCAAGATAAAAGACGCGCATCCGGAGCATAAGTGGGTCGGCTTCAATGGTGACATGGCTCGACTGGCAGCTCGAAAAGCTCAGTACCACTGGGGTTGGGATTGGGGCCCAGTCTTATCTCCTTGTGGACCATGGCGTGCTGTGCGGCTTGAAACATATCAAGCCCGGGTGGCCGACATCAGAGTTGATTATGAGGTTGATGCCTCATACAAGAGTGTTTCTGGAACCATCACAGCGGAAATAGAGGGCGATTCTGGAGACGCGGTCCATTTCAGCATCTTCCTTGGCGCTAAAGAGGTCTTCTCTGATCTCGCGGCCCCGAATGAAAGCGGCCTTGCAAAAATCAACTTTCACCTGTCCGAGCCGAAGCTTTGGTATCCTCATGGATATGGCGAGCAGCCGCTCTATACCGTCGTTGCCAAGGTCACTGCTGCTGATCAGGAGCTCCATACCCTAAGCAGAAGAACCGGATTCCGTAAGGGTGAACTCATACAGGAGCCAGATGACATCGGAAAGACATTCTACTTTCGCATCAATGGTGTTGATGTCTTCTGCGGAGGCTCCGATTGGATTCCTGCAGATAGCTTCACGCCACGAATTACGAAAGAACGATACCGAAAGTGGCTCGAGATGATGGTTGATGGCTATCAACTAATGATCCGAATATGGGGTGGCGGCATTTGGGAAGAGGACATCTTCTACGAGACCTGTGACGAGCTCGGCATTCTTGTGTGGCAGGATTTCATGTTCGGCTGTGGCAACTACCCTTGCTTTCCTGAGATTCTGAAGTCGATCGAAGCAGAATGCATATGTCAAACTAAAAGGTTAAGACATCATCCTTCGATCGTGATCTATGCTGGCAACAACGAAGACTACCAGGTACAGGAGCAGCTCGGCCTTACTTATGACTACGAAGACAAGAATCCCGAGAATTGGCTCAAATCAGACTTCCCAGCTCGCTACATATACGAGAAGCTGCTCCCCGAAGTAGTCGCTGCTCACGTGCCGCACGTCCCGTACCATCCAGGATCGCCATGGGGTGACGGGAAGATCAGCTCCGACCCGACAGTCGGGGACATGCACCAGTGGAATGTTTGGCATGGCACTCAAGAGAAGTACCAAATCTTCGATACGCTAGGCGGACGATTCAACAGTGAATTTGGCATGGAGGCCTTCCCTCACATTGACACAATCAAGTGGTACGTCACAGATCCGTCGCAGCTGTACCCACAGAGCCATATGATCGACTTCCACAACAAGGCCGATGGGCACGAACGAAGAATCGCAACTTACCTGGTTGAAAATTTTCGTACCGCAACGGATCTTGAAAAGTACATCCATCTTACGCAGCTCAGTCAGGCAGAATCTTTGATGTTCGGATATCGAGGCTGGCGGCAGCAATGGGGCCAGAAGCGCTTCTGCGGCGGAGCTCTGTTATGGCAGCTCAATGACTGTTGGCCTGTAACATCGTGGTCCATCGTAGACTACTTCCTCCGCAAGAAGCCGGCTTACTATGCCGTACGCCGAGTGTTGGCGCCGATAGCCGTCGCTGTCAAGCGCGAGCATCACGACTGGAGTGTCGTACATGCACGGCCTGCCAAAAGTCTTGCCTACGAGTGTTGGGTGGCGAGTTCCAAGACAAGTGATGTGCAGGCGACCGTTGAGGTCCGGTATATCAGCATCGCAACTGGCAAGGATATTAAAGACAAGTTTGTCAAAACGGACGTCACGATTAGTGCAAATGGGACGACCGAGATTTTGAAGGGCACGATTGACAACGTTCAGGAAGAGCCGCATGTACTTGCCGCACGTATATGGGTGAACGGCGAAATAGTCTCGCGAGACGTGGACTGGCCACAGCCTCTGAAATACCTTGACTTCTCCGAACGGGACGTGGACGTGATCCCGGCAGGCGATAAGATCGTCATCAACGCTGGTAAACCAACCAAAGGACTGGTCTTTGAGGAGAGGGAAGGTATTCTCGTGAATGACAGCGCCATCGATGTGGTACCCGGAGATGAGCAAGTCGTCACGGTTCGAGGCCTTGGAGCCCACGATCAGGCTCTGAAGTGGACATATCTTGGTGCACCATGAGACTGGATTGAATGCTTGTATATGACTGCACGGTAAGCGGCCGGAAGGCGGCAAGCACGCACCGACAAGGATACTCTCAAGGTTGCGATGCTACTGCGACACTTCACGATTGCGTTCCGAGACGTCCTGGACTGTTCGTACGGCTCTGCTCTTTTCCCTCAACATTACTTGTAATGAGAGCGCGTTTTGCTCGATCGGACTTCTAGCCGAGTCGGGCAGGCGACATGTTCGCCTACACGCACACAAATCCAAGTAGGGAGGCCCAAATCGACTATGTGATCAATGCTACTTTCTAACTCAATTTTCAACCTATATACGTATTTCTAGCATTCTATATCTTCTATACTCGCTAACTACTCGCTATCTACTCGTAAGAATAGATTTACGTATAGATCTATCGCTCTAGAAGGATTAGGTTATAATATAGATCTATAATAATACTTCGAAAGAAAAGATTATCCGATACCTAGAGCGAGAGACTAGCTATACTATATCTCTAATAATACTATAACGAAGACTAAGAGAGTAGGAAGTCTACTACGACCGCTATAAAGACTATCGTAAAGTTAATAATATCGAGGCCTTAAAGCTTAGTATTACTTATACCTTCTATATTCTATAATTAACTAATACGGATACGATTATAATACTATAGATAGATAGATTCGATATTAGATAGTATAGATATATACGTCTATATAAAGAGCTTAGTCTATATAAGAAGATATTATCTAATAGGGTTAAAGAGGTAATAGAATATATAGAAGTAGTACTAAAAGAGGAATTAGAAAGGTCCGTAGTAGAAGTATACGGCCGAAGAAATCTATATACTTATATCCGATCGAAATATAATATTATAGATAGATAGATCTACTCGTAGTAGACTCGCTAGTAGTAGTCGACCTATAAGCTATTTCTAGGTACTTCTACTTACTACTAATACTACTAATAGAGACCGAATATATCGGATTACTAGTAAGCTAAATCCTAATAGGCTACAAGTCCGCTACGAGTATATACGAGAATATTACGGTATAATTATAACTCTAGGTCTAGGCTATATAATATCTATAGATACTTACTATAAGCTTAAGTATTAGGGTATATAGATCTACGCTACTATCGACGTCTATTTACGCTATATCGTCTAGATATATATAGGTATTACTAGTCGGATAGCTATCTCTATACTCGCTTAGTATATCGTAATACTTCGTAATACTAGTATAGTACCCTAAATTATTTAATCGGACTATAGAGTAGAAATAATTCTAGCTATAGACGCTTATTATAAGATTCGCTATACGACTCGTAGTAATAAAGATCTACCGCTTATATTTCGAGAGGTCTTTAAATATAGTACTAGTAAGATAAACTAACGGATTAAAGTATAGTAGAACTAGTAAGTACCTACTATTACTAGATAGCGTAGTTACTTCTACGAGCTCCTATACGAGTTACTATACGATACCGACGATCTAGCCGATATTATTACCTTCCTTATAATCTATATACTAATTATCTATATAGAAGTTCTAGACTTCGTTTATCTCTAGAATAGCTATCGTATCTAGAAGTAGGCTAATCGACTATACTCTATTCTAGGCATTCCGTATATCCTATACTATTATCCGTAAATAAGTAGGTATTCTTAGTAAGGTATTCCTATACCGGAAGGCGTACTTAATAAGATTAAAGAAGATCTATAAGGATTTAGTATATACGAGACTTATTAGTACTCGCTATAGACTCGCTAACTAATTATACTATAGATCTCGAAGCCTTTCTATCTAAGGAAACGCTTATTTAGTATTAATAAGTACTACTTACTAATAATATAATATAGCTAGTTAGCGCTAGTAGAAATAACGTCTATAGAGACCGCCTTTACCGAGAGGTATACTTACTTCTTTAGTAAGTAGCGAATCTATATATAGCTAGTAGTAATTAGCCGCTATTAATAGAGCTAGAAAAGCTATTAGCGGCTCGGAGTTAGTCGGTATAGTAATAAGAGAGGCTTATTAATAAGGATACTAGATTAATCGAGTTTACGAATAACGAATAATTAGGTAAAATAGTTAGTTAGGCGGCGAGTCGCCGCGAGTTATATCTCGTATAATTCCTATAGTTCCTACCTTAGCTTATTAATAATCTCCGAAGGTTACCGAAGATACTAGATTAATTAGTCTACGAATAACGCTTATTAGGTAAAATAGTTAGTTAGGCGACGAGTCGCCGCGAGTTATATCTCGTCTAATTCCTACCGTTCCTTATTTTCTTCCTTTATATACTAATCTTCCTATTCTTCCTATTCTTTACTATACTAACTATAATAATAACGATACCTCCTTCTACCTACTAGTAGATATATTACCCTAAGATTAGCGCTAACTATACTAGCTTATATACCGATTATCGCTTCTATAGAGAATATAGCCTTTAAAACCCTTATCTACTAACTACTTAATTTATTCGCGAGCGATCGGCGGCTTTATAAGATACGAGTCCGCTAGCTAGCGAGTCTATAGCGAGTAGCTATAGATTTAATATATTTACTTCTTTACCGAGTTATACTAATACTATACGTAATACTATAGGCTATTAGCTTTAGTAATAGTAACCTTATAGACCTAATACTAGATCTTAGAGTCTCTCGTAGCGAGTACTAATACTATTAGCTCTACTATAGCCTATCGCGAAAATAGAATCTCCGATATAATTCTAATACTATTATAAGATCTTTATCTAGCGAGTCGATATTATTATTAATAAGTACGACGTTAAAACCTAGATATATACCGAGCTAGTTAGCTACGGCGTATAAGAGTAGATTATAATACGTAGACTAAACTATTCTAAGTATAAGATACTCGAATCGATAAGAAAGAGAAAGGAGAGAGTATAAAAGAGCTATAAAAGCTAGAATAGCCTAGAGTAGGCTAAGCTAGGCCCTCCCGAGGCTTAGTACGGCTAATATATAGTATACTACGTATAGGTCCTTATAACTACCCCCCTTTTAGGGATCGTTATCCTTAAGATCCTAAGTTTCTATATACTTTTACTTCCTAGGTTTTTTTATATATAATCTAGGCTACTATATTTTTTAGTATAGCGTAGATTTAAGTACTAATCGCGGAAGTAAGGGATACGATTAGTTCTTCCGCTAATCTAAATTCCTTTCTATAACCTTAATAAATAAGATAAGCTAGAAATACTATTTTTAGTAGTATAGGTAGAGATACCTATACTAGCCTATTCTAGATTAGTATACGCTAACTTAGTATAGTAAGTCCTCTCTACTACTATCGTACGCTTCTCTTAGTTAATCTAGATCTATTTTAGCCTATTCCGCGCCGATCTATACTATAGCGGCTAAGTAGCGTAAGGAATAGGCTAACGCCGGCGCCTATAATAGTAATCTATATATTAACTACGTCGCTCTAGCTAATATTACTATACTTAAGTAGCTCTAGATATAGCTCCGCCCTAAAATATCCTATTTTAGCCTATTCTAACTTATTTAGAACTTCTATAAGATAGCGAATCCCTAGAACGATAAGTATAAAGACGTCGATAGCTCTAGGTTCTATATAAAGTACTATACCTACTACCTCCGTACTAATAGCGAGTACTACGAAGTAGATATATCTATCTTAGTCTATTTAGGCCTATTCTAACCTATTTTAGTTTCCCGAGTCCTATTAAGGCTATATCGATGCCTTTAATACTACTCGCCGCGCCGCTATCGCTCTAAATACCGACGAAGACGCCCTTAAGGCTATATAAGAGGCTACTATAGAGCTCTACGATATAATTAGATAGTATATATACCTAGCTTAGCCTATTCTAGCCCCTACTAATATATTTCTAGCGATAAGCCCTCCTTTACTAGTAAGGATAGCTTATACTTATATATAGGCGCCTCTACGCTCTCTAAGACTAGCCTACTTATAGCTAAGCGTATCTATAACGACTATAGCTTTAAGGTATATAAGCCTATTTTAGCCTAGTTTAGCCTAGCTAACCTTATTATAGTATAAGGTAGACGATAATAAGGAGAGTACTCTCCGGACTCTAGCTAGTTTAAATAGAAAGAAGCGCCTAATACCTACTCCTAGTATAGTAGGTAGCGCTATAGGTACTACTATCCTCCGTAAGGTAAGCTTAGTCTACCTTACCCTAGTTTAGCCTATTTAGGCCTATCTTAGCCTATTAACGCTTTCGGCGTCTCTTTATACTTTATCTAATCGATCTTTTATAGACGCGTATTACCGACTTACTAATATCCTTAGTATACTTCTAGATATCTTCCTTAGAATTATATCCCTACTAGGATACTCTATAAATCTACTTTCTATCCTTATTATAGTCTTGCCCTTTTATCTTCTTAACTATATAGATATCTAGATTGCCTAGGATAGGCTCTTCTAGGTTATCCTAGGCCCTTATAGCTTTATCTACCTCCTTATATAGCTCGAGTAATAAGATATAGAATATTAGGTAGATTAATATCGTTTTTAGTAGCTCTAGAATATATACTATATCGCTAATAATCTTCGAGATCCGGTATAGACTAATATACTTATAGTCTAACTTCTTTAAGGCTCTATTAGTAGCTAGGTTTCGGATAGATAGATATACTATATCCTCTACTACGTACTTCTTCGGTATATAGTAGCGGTTATAGTACTTCGCTTAGTCTTCCTTAGCTTTTAGTAGCCTCTACTTAAGGGAAAGCTATATTTCGACTACTCGTTTAGCGAGCTACTCTATATCGGCCGAGTTACTACTCTTCTAGGCTATTTCGGGCTATCTCGCGCTTAGTAGGTCTTATACCTAATATACCTAGAATAGAGTAGCTCTAGTAGAAGAGTAACTTAAGTCGTTATATACGAACTCTACTATACTAAATAGCTTTACCTAGTTATCCTACTTATAGTAATAGTATATCTATAGGTATTACTCTATTATCTAGTTCTAACGCTCGGTCTAGCCGTTAGTCTAAGAATAGTAGGCTATACTAAGGGCTCTATATATCCTAAGATAGTAGTAAAAGGAGCTCTAGTACTTAGATATTAGAATTAGCTCTCTATCGGAGATAATTAACTTTAGTATTCTATATAGGTATATAACTTCCCTTAGGAACGTATCTACGAGGCCTTTAGCTAAGATATCCTTTCTTACTAGGATATAATAGGCTATCTTAGAGAACCTATCTACTATTATAAGGATTAAGTCGTATACCTAGCCTAAGTATATACTTAGTAGGAGGTCTATAACGAAGTCTAGCGTTAGATCCTCCTAGAATATCTCTAGTAGGGCTTCTATATAGAGTTTACTATATAGCTTATAGCGTCTAGGCTTCGCTCTATTGTAAGCTTTATAGCTCTTAGTATAGTCCTTAACGTATCGTCGCATATCTAGCTAGTTATATACTCTCTATACTAGCTCTATAGTTCTTTTAAACCTAAAGTAGCCCGTAAGAGGATTATCGTAGTAGGTTCGGAGTACCTTAAGTCTATATAGACCTACTAGTATATAGATACGCTTATTAAGCTATAGTATACTATTTCTATCCTCCTATTTCGTTAGCTAAAGATCTTTCTACCGATCCTCGATCGCTTTATAGATCTATTAGACTATAAGATCTTCCTACTAGACTACTTAAATTCTCTAGAGGATATCGGTCTTATCTTCTACTTCTATCCGTACTACCGAGACGTACTTAAAGGATCCCTCTAGCTTCGCTACTATCTTTATAATATTAGTAGTAATACCTTCGCCTATTATTAGGCCTCCTAGCCCTAACTAGGCCTATAAGGCTTTTAGAACCGGTTTAGAGTCTTCTTAGGCTACCTAGCGGCTAGAATAGTCGACGTCTATATAGTCCGGCCTCCTACTCGCTATATCTACTATACTATTAAGCTTACCTAGGGTATACGTAATTATAAAGTTAAATACGGAGAGCTATTCTATCTATCTTATTTAGCGCCTTAATAGGGACTTAGTAGTTATAAACTATTATAGGTTATTATAGTCCGATATTAGCTCTATCTAATATCTCGCGCCTTCGAGATAGTATCGATAGTACTTAAATATCTCGACTATAGCTAGTAGCTTAATATCGTATATATCGTAGTTCTACTCTACTATATTTATCTTTCTTAAGAAGTATATAACTAGGAACTACTATATCTTAGCCTTAAACTCGTACTATTAGTATAGGATATCTAATACTATATATTTCGATATATTAGTTTCGATCTATATAGGCCTTTCTAGGTCGAAGTACTTTAATATAGGCGCCGAGTAGAACGCCTCCTTTAGATCTTAGAACGACTTAAGCGCGTTAGGCGGAATATAGATTTCTATTAGAATATATAGTCTAGTTAGTAACCTAGTAAGGGATGCCAAGGCAGACTAGATTATATAATAATAGTTATATAACTAGTCTAAGCTAATACCTTTTAGGTTTAGCTCTAACCTATAGAAAATAATAATATACTTACTATTCCTACTTTAGCCCCTACTACTCCTTATAGCTTCTATTATACTTTATAATCTATTTATATATATCGGCCCTTCTTAGCTCGATAGATTATAAGCCCGGGTTTATAACTATAAGGTAGAAGACTAAAGTAGTATAGGTTACTCCTAAACCTATAAGTCTAGTCCTAGAAGGAAGAGGCAAAATAGGAGAGGGAGACTCGAGGTAGACCTATATATATTATATAAAGAAGCTCTATATATATAAGCTATAAAAGAACCTAGTAAGGTATACTTACTTAAAGCGTATTAGATCGCTTAGAGTATAAAGGGAATAGATAAGCCTAGATCTTAAGTACTATTAGATAAGCCTTAGAGTTAGTACTTAGTACTACTAATATTCTAACCTATAGATTATAATAGTTAGGAAGGACTTAAGGAAGTTATTAGCTCTATAGAGTAGGAATCTATACTAAGTTTTTAGTAACCTTTAAAACTAAGAGGCTTAGTAGAGCTAGGGATCTATAACTAAGGAAGATAGCTATCTAGAAACTATTATTTTTAGACTAAAGAAAGAGCTTGTTTCTAGAGTTTGTTTAGATTTAATTTATAGAAGAAATTATAGATTAAGAAGAAGGAATTAGTAAAAGAAGAGCTATACTAATCTTAATAAGAGAGAATTATAAATTATAGTTTAAGATAATTAGGATATACCTAATAAAGCTAAAGGTTAAATAGGTACTAGATAAAATAGTCCTTAGTACCCTAGTATCTATACTATCTAAGTATATCTTAATAATATTATTAGAATTACTAGACTAGTTAATTAGAAGAGCAAGTTACAAGGTTTATAATATAATAGTATTATATAAAATATTTATCTATATTTTAGAAGATAACTAGGATAAATATTAAGAGCTTAAACATATAAGGTATCTATAGATATAGGTAAAAGGAAAATATAAGAGGAAGCTTTAGGTAATAGGAAGAAGCTTGCTCTAATAGTATACTAATTTTAGTATAGAAGAAGGCTAAATAGTTAATAAAGTATAGTAAAGCCTAAGTAGTATAGCTAGGAAGGTAGTATTAATCTCTCTATAGTTTAAGGAAATTAAGACTAAGGAGAGAAGGATTTAATAGCTTCTAGTAGCCCTTCTAGAATTATTTAGTACTATTAGGGATAGAATAGATCTAAGATAGGATCTAAGCCTATAAGATATTCTTAGTATCCTAAGAGAAAAACAGGAATAGATAATAAGATAGGAGATAGCTATATTTACTAAGAAAAGAAATTAGATAGATAGGGATTTATTATATTTTCTATATAAAGGAAAGTACTAGATTAGAGAATACCCTAACCTAGATAAGGTAAAAGTAGCTATTAAGCTAAAGTAGAGCTATAGGATAGTAAAGAAACAATCCCTATCTAGAGCTAGGAGGGGATCTTTACTAGATAAAGAGCAACTAAAAGAAATAGTAAAGAAACTAAGCCTAAGAATACAATCCCTAGAAAAGAGGACTAAGAAACTATCTTCTAAAAAGGCCTATATAGTATAAGATATAGAGGCATCCTCTAAACTATCTTCTCCCTCTAAGGAGGAAGATATAGATAAGGTAGCTTATTTAACTATTAAAGTAAAAGGTAAGTATAGGCTATCTAAATAGCTACTTAACTCTTATACTTCTACCTATATAACTAACTAGGAATTACTCTTTAGAGATATAAAACCTCTTAAAAGGAAGAAGTAGATTAAGGTTAGAGGTAGCTATCTAATAACTATATATATTAGAAGTATAGTTATAGATAGGAGGAGAGGAAAATAGATTATATTAAAAGGTATTCTCTTTATACCTAGGCTTAGAGTTAATCTTATCTCTTAGAACTAATTTAGTAAGTAGTTTAGTATTTAACTACTAAAATTTATACTTTATTTACCTAATAGGAAGCTAGTTATCTAGACAAGGCTTTTAGGAGGAGTACTATTTATTAAAGAAATTAGCTAAGACCTAGATAAACTTATATACTAGTATATTTCCTAGGATTTAATAAAAAATAATATCTATACCTTTATAGCCTAAACTAATTAGGATTAGTAGGAGCTATAGTATAGAAGAGTTAGATACTTTAGAGAAGGACTTCTAAGAGACCTTTATAAAGTTACTAACCTAAAGGAAAAAATTCCTATCCCTATAAGATACTAGCCCTATAGAGTATATTCTTTAGCTAAAATAAAGAAATATAGAGGAAAGGAAATAGAGAGAAAGCTAGCTAGACTTTCCCTTATTTTAGTTAATATCTATAGACCTTTACCTATCTTAAGGCTAGGTTTCAAATAGTAGCTTAAGATTATTAATAACTTCTTAAGAAAGAAGTAGGTATTCCTATTAAAGTTAAGAGAAGATATAGTAGATATACTATAGGAATAGAAAAGAAAAGCTAAACTATAATTAGGGAATCTACTTTAGGTAGTAAGAAGTAATAGGATAAGAGAATTACTTATATTACTTAAGTAGTAGGAGAAGGAATCTAGAATCTCCTACTATATAACTAAAGTATATAACTTAATCTAAAATAGAGTTATAGAAAGATTAATCTAGATATCTAAGGAATATATTAGGGCAATACTTAAGGAATTAAATATACTAGTTAAATTCTAGCTAGAAGTATTAGATACCTATACTATTATAAGAAATGCCCTTCTAAATAGGCTAGATATAGATAGACTTAAGGTTTTACCTAATAAAGCCTTTACTAGAAAGAAACCTTCTATATTATACTTTAAGGTTTAGGGATATAGAGTAGTTATATATATAGATACTAAATCTTAGCTAGTTAGGATAAGGTTAGACAAACTAATAAATAGAGGAAAGGATACTATATTTATTAGATATATATCTAATATATCTAAGATATAGCTATTCTAGGAGCCTAATATAAAGGCTATAAGAGTATATAATAATACTATCTAGTTTAAGGATAAGAAAGGAGGGGATATAACTTTAAATATTCCTAGACTTAACTAGCTAAGCTATACTCTAGCTAGAAACCTAGTTAGTAGACTAGTAAGAAAGGAGAAACTAGATCTAAAACTACTATAAGTTTAGCTACCTCTACTACTAAAGGACAAGGACTAATATTAGGTAATAGATAATCTAGAAGAAGAAAAAGAAAAATATAAATAGTAGGCTCTAAATTAGAGCTGAGAGGAACCTTAGTAAGATAACTAGAATATCTATACTTAAGAAGGGAATTTAAAGAGAAGAAGATCAATCTCTAATAAAGGGTTAAAAGAAGAAAGAGTTTATAGTATAATTATAAGATTAACTATATAGAAGAGACTAAGAGAATTAGAGGATAATAATTTCCCTAAGGCCAAATATTATAGAGCCTTTATCTACCTAATAAAAGATCTAGATCTAAGTATAGATTAGGTAGATAAACTTCTAGAGTATATTTATAAGGTTATATTCCCTACTTTTATACTAGGGATTATATAAAGATAGGAGGTTCTAATTCTAAGAACCTACTAAGAGGCAATATAAGATCTAAAATAAGATTATATATAGGAAGAGGCAATCTAGAAAGAGCTAATTATACTTAGAAGTAACTATACCTAGGATTAGGTAGTTCTACTAAAAGGAGCAAACCTAGTTATCTTAAAATAGGTATTTAATATAAAGAGACTAATTAGTAGAGTAATTAATAAGTTTAAAGTAAGACTAGTTATAAAGGGTTTTTCCTAGAAATTTAGGGTAGATTTTTAGGAGACATTTATACTAATAGTAAGGCATAATATACTTAGGGTATTTATAGCTACTATATATAAGAAAGACCTAGAATTGTACTAAGTAGATATAAATAATATATTTACTAAAAGTACCCTATAGGAAGATATCTTTATAATTCCCCTACTAGGAGTAGAAATCCTATAAGATATAGCTCTAAAAATCCTAAGGAGCTTATATAGCCTAAAACAAGTAGCAAAAGACTAGAACAAGCTATATATCTTAAAGCTAGAGAAAATAGGGTTTTACTAATTAGAGGTAGACCTATACTTACTTATTTATAAGGATAGGAACCTAATAGTTTTAACCTATATAGATAACATTCCTATTATAGTACTAAAACTAGAAGATATTCTTTAGTTTAAGAAAGAACTAGGCAAGGTATTCAAAATTAAAGACCTAGGTAAACTAACTAAAATTCTTAGAATAAAGCTTACTAGAGATAGAAAGAATAGTACTCTAAAGCTCGACTAAGAATATTATATCTAGGAAAGCCTTATAAAGTTTAGAATAACTAAAGAAATAGCCTACCTAACCTTATTACCTCTTAATAACTATAAGAGTCTAAGGAAATCTAACTTAGATAAAGAGAGATATAATAAGATAGAGTACTAAAGCTAAAATAGTATATAGATATAGCTAATAACTATAATAAGACCTAATATTACTTTTACCCTTAGAAGACTTAGATTATATATATTAGATCTATCTAAGAGATACCTAAAAGTACTTAGGAAACTAGCTAGATACCTAAGATTATTCCTAAGCCTAGGTTTAATATTTAGAAGGGGAGGAGGAAAGCTAATTAGATATTTAGACTCTAATTATATAATAGACAAAGCTAATAGAGTCTTAATCCTTAGAAGTATCTTCTTTCTCTATAGATTACTAGTTTCTTAGATAAGTAAGAAGTAAAAGTTAGTTACTATATTAACTATAGAAGCTAAGTATATAGTAATAAATATATATACAAAGCAATCTTAGTTCCTTATAGTACTCCTAAGGGAGATAGACTATATATAGTTAGTAGGAGAATATTTATTTTAACTACTAATTAAAGGAAATTCTAATATAGTAAATAAGATTAGACCTATTTAGATTATAGATAATAACTAGATAGCTTTAACTCTTATTAAAGATACTTATACCTATAAGAGATCAAAATATATTAATATTAGCTTTAATAAGGTTAGAAATCTTTAGTAGTAAAGAAAGATTATAGTAGAATATACTCTAACAAAAGAGATAGTAGCTAATAGCCTAACTAAGCCAAAGATAGGGCCATAGTTCTAGCAATTTATAAGGCAATTACAACTTATATAAAAGGTAACAAAAGTGCCTACTTAAAGGCGATTAACGCCGTTAAGCAAACAAGATACTAGGCCTAAGAATTGAACTTAGTAGATTAGATATACTATACTAATCTAGAAGCTATTATACCTAATTAGCTAACCTAGAATCTTTCCTAAATATAAATACAAGTAGGATATAGTAGTTTAAAAGGAAAGACAAAAGAATATAATAGAAATAGATTATTAGGATTTGTTCTACTATATTAATTCTAGATTAAAGAATTAAACCTTACTAGTTAGATATACTATACTAACTAGGAGACTACTATATCTAATTAGCTAATTAAAATTCTAAATTGTATATATTTGTTCGGATTAGACTTAGAGACTAACTATTCTAAGTAGGAGTATTAGAATATATAGTCTAGTTAGTAACCTAGTAAGGGATACTAAGGTAGACTAGATTATATAATAATAGTTATATAACTAGTCTAAGCTAATACCTTTTAGGTTTAGCTCTAACCTATAGAAAACAATAATATACTTACTATTCCTACTTTGGCCCCTACTACTCCTTATAGCTTCTATTATACTTTATAATCTATTTATACCTATCGGCCCTCCTTAGCTCGACAATTTCCCGAGATTCCTCTTTCTACTACTTATAGCTACTATAGGCTATATTAGGCCCTCTCTCTATTAAATAGTTTAGTAGCGCCGCGATACGGGAGAATCCCTTAATAAAGCGGTAGTAGTAGTTTATAAAGCTAATAAATACGCGGATATCGTATACTAATTTAGATACTAGCTAATCTCGTATAGTATTAACCCGCTCTAGCTCTATCTCTATCTCTTATAGACTAACCTTATATCTAAGGAAGGATACTAAATCTATATAGAACTCGTATTTAGATAGTTTATAGTAGAGCTTATACCGTTCTAGGCGCTTAAGGACCGCTAAGATATATTACTCGTATTCCTCTTCGTTTTTAGAGAAGATTAGTATATTATCGAGATATACGATATAGAATATATTAATTAGGTCCGATAAGGTACTATTAATATATACCTAGAAGATTCCTAGGGTATTCGTAAGCCTAAATAGGACTACTATATACTTAAAGAGGCTATAATAGGTCCTAAAGGCCGTTTTCTACTCGTTATCGTCCTTAATATAGAGCCTATAGTAGATATTATATATATCGAGCTTAGTATATACGTTCGAGCCCGCTAACCTATCTAAGGACTTCTAGATAAGTAGGAGAGGATAGCGATTCTTAATAGTAATAGCGTTTAAGGCCTAGTAGTTAATATATAAGCGTAGACTACTATCTTTCTTCTTCGCGAAGAGGATACCTATACTAGCTAGTAACCTTAAAGATCTAATCTAGTCCTTCTTAAAGTACTCTTCTAGGTACTTCTATAGAACCTCTAGCTCTAGCTCTAAGAGGTTATATAATAGGCCCTATAGAGATAACTTACTATCTATAAGATCGATACTTAATTTATATAGCCTATAATCTAGTAATAGTAATATATCCTTATTAGAGAAGATCTTCGAGTACTTCCTATACCGCTCCGGGATAACCTTTATTAATAAGAGGTTATTTAGCGCTAGCGATTCTATATATAGTATAGTCGAGGGGTCTAATATATCTTATAGTATAGTTATCGTAGTAACGAGGGCTAACTTATACTATTTTCGGCTATTTCGTTTTCTCTATACTACTATATAGCGGTAGAAATTAATAGCGGGGTTCTATTAGGATAACTAGGATATATCTAGGACTATATCGAAACTATAAATCCTACTTATAGTAAAATTATCTATATATCCTCTCGCTATACTATTTATATCTAGCGCTAAAAACTTTACGCGATAGTAGCTATTAATAGATAGGCTCTAACTATTAAGAGTCCTATATCGAGTACTAGGCTTATACTCTAGATATAAACCGAGCTCTTTAGCTAGTATATTACTAATAAAGTTACCTTAGGCGCTATAATCGAGTAAGCCCTTTACCTTCCTAGGCCTATCTAGTCTAGTAAACTCTAGATCGAGCCTAATTAGCTCCTTATAAGGCTTTAATATCTTAGAGCCCGGCTCCGCGGATTATCTCTACTCCTTTATATACGAAACTTCCCTAGCTATAATAAGACGTTCTATAGTATAGAGCTATCGTTTTCTAATCTCTTCTATTTTAGAGCTAGGTATTCCGGTCGCTTATAACCTATCTCTTAGTAGTAGTAGTAACGAATCTAGTTATCGTTAGCCTTCTAGAATAGTCCGTAGTCCGAATTAGGCCTTAATAGACTATTAGGCCGCTATTAGGATCCGGATAGTCGTTTATAGTCTAGTATATCCTTATCTATATTACTATAGGTTATATTAGAGCGTAGGCGATCCTTTCCCTTCGCCCTACTATCTTCTATTAGTTTTATATATCTCTATTATTCGTACGCTCTATCCTCTATCTCTATTAGAGTAGCTAGTAGTAGCTTAATAAGACTTAGTCTCTTCTAGAGATCGTCGTATAGTACTACTATAAAAGCGTATATCTATTAGGACTATCTATCCTTACTAATCTTATCCTACTAGATCTTTATATACTCTATAAGCTCTAATAGGTCTCGGAGGCCTTATTTAGCGTAACGAAGTCGTATATAGGCCTATTAAGCCCTCTCCTCTATAGATCCTATTAAGTCTAGTATATATACCTTTATTTCTTCCTATATAGGTTAGGTTATTCTAAGCGACTTAGTATAGCGCTTCTATTTCGACTAGTATTTATAATCGACCTATTCCTCGCTAAAGTCTATCTTAGTAAGCTTAGTAATATAGATAGTTAGGTTTCTACGGAAGATTCTTTCTACTAAGTCGGCCTATTACTACTATTCTACTCGGCTCTTACCCGTAAAGACTATTAGATTACGAGCCTTAGGGATTATAGTCGAGGTTAGTATAGTATAGCCTAAGGTAGGCCGACTAATAATAGCTAGCGGTCTTCCGGCTACTAGTTCCGTAATCGTCGCGTTCGCTATAGTAGTCCTAGCCTTAATTTTAGCTAGTTTAGCTAGTTATTCTATCTTCTTAGCTTCTTTCTCGGCTACGAGGATCTATCGCTCTAGGTTATCGTTATCTAAACTAAATTAGTTATCGACCGGCCCTTCCTAGTTCTCTATAGATCCGTCCTTATTAGGCGGAGCTAGTCCTTTATCTTCGTCGCCTTCTATAGGTATATTACCCCTCTCCTTAGGAATAGTATTTAGCGTTACTAAGCCTTCTAGCTCGCCTCTAGATTAGGCGGTTTATTTACTAGCCTTCCTCGAAGTAGGAGCTATTACTAAATAGTTCGTTATACGTTAGAAGATCGATTCGTATATAAGAGTAGGTTATAATATATAGGCTAAACTATCTTAAGTATAAGATACTTAAATCGATAAGGAAGGGAAAGGAGAGAATACGAAGGAGCTATAAAAGCTAGAATAGCCTAGAGTAGGCTAAGCTAGGCCCTCCCGAGGCTTAGTATAGCTAATATATAGTATACTACGTATAGGTCCTTATATAGCGCTATATACGATACCTAGACTAATTATAGCTTTAATAATACTAGAATACCGGTAATAGACTTTATCTTAGACTAGATTAATTATAAGTACCTACTTTATATATCTATCTATAAGATAGACGATTACTATAGCTATTTTTTCTATAGTAGATTCGATCTAGATACTAACTAACTAGTTAAAGTATTAAGTAAGGTAGTTAATACGCTATTAATTATATAGGCTATATATATCTTTAGAGTAATATATAAGAATAAGCTTAGATACGAAATAAATATATATATCTATATCCGGAAACGATAGAAGTAATAGAAGTAGAAATACTAATTAAGTACTCCTAATATAAGTCGTAGTACGAAGTATACTCTAGTAGATAGAAATATAACTCCGAGTATAGAGATTAAGGAAGAAAAGGTAATATAGACTAAGAAAGTAATTAATATAGGTAAACCGCTAGAGTTTATTAATTTAAGCGGCGAGTTAGTAGCGAGTATAACGAGTATAAAGTAAGATTAAAAGTAAGATTAAAAGGATACTAAAATAGTAATTAAGTAGTCTAAATTTATAGATATTAGTAGCGAGTCGAACGCGAGTCTATAATAAGGTAAATCTATAATAAAGGATTAGAAACCTAAATAGCTAAAGGATATAAGAATACGGTTAAAGAAGGATTAGAAGGAGTAATTAAAGGAATAAGTAGGTATAGACTCGCGGCGACTCGCGCCGTACTCGTAGTATAATTTTATTTATCTAAATACTCTTAGCTAGTAGAGCTCTATCGCTATCTAGTTATAATCCTTTCTATAGTATATATATATCCTTAGACTTAATAATAGCCTTATTCTTAAGCTATAAGAACTACTATTAATAATATAACTTAAGTCTAACTATCTTACTATCGAGAGTAGTTAACTTAGCCTCTAGTATAATAATATACTCTTTAAGAGCTATATTTTTAATCTCTATAGCCTCGACTCGCGCCTATATCGCTACTAACTCGCTAATATCCTTATCTATTTCTTCGTCTTCTTATATAGCGCTAGTAATATATCCTAACTTGCCTTTATACTTATAGTAGATATAGACTATTTTACCCTTAGTATCTTTTATATAGTATTTATATATATCGCTATCCCTTATATATAGTAGTAGTATAGCGATAGGCTATCCTTACTAGTAGATATTTCTATAATTATACTAGTAGCCTTATACTTATAAAGCGTATTTAATACTATCTTCCTCTTCTTCTTATCGCTAGTATTATCTAATAGCTCTTACTATCTCTTCTCGCTATAGTACTAGAAGTCTAAAGTATTTATAGTTTATAGGCGGCGGAGAGATCTAAATTTTAGGAAAATTAGCCGCGAGTCCTTAATAATATATCGCGAGTAAGCTTATAAAAATAGTAACTCTATTTCTTTAGTTTTCTAAGAATCTACTTTAGTAGCTTCTAAAGCTACTATAAGAATATCTACGCGCTAGACGCCGTTATAACCGTTAGATATTATAGTAGAGTACGCTAGCGTTAAGTTAGCTCTTAGAGTATAATATAGCTAGAAGAAAGTATAGTAGATTAAGTACTAAAGATATAGTAAGCGTAGGTAAGCTTCGCGGCTATTATTAAGGTTATTATTATCGTATATAGAGTAAGAAGTAAAGAAGAAATAATAGCAAGTAATGCTAAGTACTATTAATTATATAGTCGATTTGGAGCTCCGTCTCTAAGCCTCTAGCCTTGCTCTTTGCCGAGAACGCCGTCCAAACTTTCCAAATGATCTCCCGCCACCCCAGCTCCTGCTGCAAAGGCGGGGTTCTGCATGTCGAGCATACCTCCAATTATAACCAAGCAGGGTATGGCTCGGACAGGATCTCAGCCTACACAATAATACCATGTGCCTGTCGCAGAGCCATCGGGTTAGCGTATTCATTGTGGCTAACGAGGCGAAGTCCCAAAGACCTTCTGTCCGCTTCTCCATTACAAACACTTTCACACATCGTTATGTGTCGACTTCATCTACAGTGATACTCTAGTCTCATGTCAAGATGCTGAATTTTCCGGCATGATTGGACGGAGCACCTTCCAAACTCAAGCGAAGAATGTGACGAGGACTGAATCGCAACATGTACCACACTTTCCGAGCCGCTACTAGCTTGAACTCCATAGATGGAGGCGAAGGTGGCAAAGGACGTCCAGGTGGCTCCAGGAGGATATCTACAAGCAACGCATGCGTTGAGTGCCGACGGAGAAAGATAAGATGCGATGGTGCACAGCCTTGCGGTCAATGCAATTGGTATCAACACCCAGAGCTATGTGCCTATTCGAAGCCAGCGCAAAGGATTGTCCCATCTCGCAAGTAAGTAATAGCAGTGAAGCTGGTCTGGTTCTTGACTGATGCTCGTCTGTAGGCTGCTGGACAAATTGCAGACTCAAGTTGATCAGTATCATGCTGTTTTTGCAAAGCTTTTCCCTGGAAAAGAGCTTGAGGACTTTGTCCCATTGCCACGAAGTGAACTGATCAATCTTGCGGTGACACTGCCAGCTACGACTACTTCTCCTGGTCATACACCTGATCCGCTGCCCGGTGTACCTGTAGACCCATTGCGGAAGTCAGATGGAGCCGATAGCCTCGAAGGGTTGGAGCAAGCGCCAGAGCTGGATCCAGCGACAGACGAGGTCAAGCGACTCAAAGACAAAATCCAGGGCATATCTGACGATGTCAACGGGCTTTCCCTCTCCGTGGATAAAGCATCCTCATATGTTGGAGTATCTTCCATCAACGCCGCAATGAAAGTCATGTTCAAGACTGCGCCTATGGCTCGGTCGTTCTTGGTCCAGGCACAAGAAGACGAATCTGCTGAGCCAAGTCGAAGCTCTACACCACCTCCACATACGCTCGACCAGGATCCACATTATTTGCCTCCTGCTGATATTGGTGAGAAACTTATCGATTCCTACTTCGCTCACATACACGTGCTCATGCCTATGATTGACGAGGATCACTTTCGACAAAGCTACCTTTACGGATCACGAAGAGACTCTCCTTGGCTTACCTTGCTCAACATGGTCTTTGCACTGGGATGTCTCGCCAGTTCGACATGTGATAATGAAGGGCATATGGCATATTACCAGCGAGCACGGAAGCATATGGAAGTGGAAACGTTCGGAAGCGGCAGTCTGTATGTCTTGCAGGCCTTCGGTTTGCTCAGCGGATACTACCTGCATTGGTTGAACAGGCCGAACGAGGCGAATGGTATCATGGGTGCCACCTTGAGAATGGCTACGGCGCACGGCCTGCATCGAGAATACAGCGAGAGCAGACGAGCCGATACCTCTGCCGGAAGTGGTGGTGTAGTCTTGAGCAATTCAGAGGTTCCTGTCGAGATCCGAAGGAGAACCTGGTGGAGCCTATACATCCTGGACTCTTGGGCCAGCATCACAACCGGGAGACCTAGTCTCGGGAGAACCGGCCGAATCACTGTGCAGCATCCGAGGATTCCCGAGCAGATGAACAACGCTCAGTATCTGGCATCGCTACGGCTACTGCCGATAATACACAACATCACGTTCTGCAAGATCGCAACCAAGGTTCAGGATATCCTGGCTGAGAAATCTTTCATTGAGTTTGAAGAGCTATTCGCGCTGGACGCAGAGCTCGAGAAGTGGCATGATGAACTGCCTCCAATTCTACATGATGTGCTCGAAAGGCCACAATTGAAGAAGCGACAGAGCTCCAGAGACTACAGGCAGACCTCGCCAAAGCCGGCAACATCCACGGCATCTAATACGAATCCATTCGACTTCTCGCAGCCGCCGGACCGGGATAAGACAGCATGTCCAGAGGTGCTGAAGACGCCAAGAGCCATCATGCATTGGCGATATCAAAATCTAAAGCTTCTCATGCATCGGCCAGTGCTGCTTACGACAGCGCTAAGACGTACGGCTTGGACCAACATGTCATCTGATGAGAGATTGGCGGTCGGAAGATGCAGAATTGTTGCGAGCCAAGCTATTGCTGACATCGATGCAACGTGCAAAGACGACTTAATTGCTGGCTGGAACGGAGTTTGGATGATGTACCAAGCTGTAATGGTGCCTCTGTTATCGCTCTTCTCGGTCCTGTCGATGCCTCCCAACCTCACATTTGGCGAAAGTCCTCTGCGTACACCAGGAAGCGACAGCTCTTTAGTGACGCCTGGAAGCGATGACGACACCGAGCGATGGCATCGTGACATCGAAAGGTCAATATCATTCTTCGACAGAATGCAACCCTGGTCCATAGCTGCCAAGAAGAGCAGAGATGTTGTCCAGAATCTGCACGATGCGACGAGGTATGTCGCCGAGCATAATGCACGATATCATCAGCAGCAACAAGAAATATTGCAGAGGCGGATGTCTATGGTCGTCCCGGACACGTCCTCATTTGCCGCACAGTCTGTTGCAGAGCCGGCTGCCGAAACTCCTACTCAGTATGCTAATGGTCTTTCTTATGCCGCACCAGACATCATGAGCTTTATGAATAATGGGTGGGGTATCAGTCCCAACGGCGAAGCTGCCATGAATGAGTTTTGGGATGATATGATGTGGGATACTTTCCCAAGCGACGTGCCCAATAGTGCCAGCGCAAATTTCGAAGGCATTGCCCAGACGGATTGGTGGCCGCAGGTCAATGGAGACCAAGATTGGGCGCAGTGGAATGGCGGAGCGAATGCACAATAGCCATACGGCAAACTCTTGAATCGCATTATTATTGCGTCCTCCATCGTGCCTTTCGTAGTGAGCGCCAGTGAGTGACATGAACTATTTAGGTTCGTGTGACTGACCACTATCGTAATCGAGTGGTCGGCATGGAGGATCTCGCTTATGCCAGTATAGTTTCCCAGCAATTCTGCATCATCACATCGAGCCAGTAGACATCTTGCAGACCACTATCAATTCGACGCCACGTCTCTTTGACGATGTCCATAGCAACGCGTATTGGCTTTGGCGGAAGAAGTCTCAAGCAGTGGGCCAGGCGATCAAGAACGAACTTTCTGATCATGGAGACCTCGACGAATTCCGTATCTATACTTTCGCCACCCATGTCATCGAATCCCGGAGCATGCGGGCTTTGCGACCGATCGCAGACCAGCTCGCTGGAGAGCGCGACGAGCAAGAATGGCTGAAAATCACGAGTGCCAGATTCTAGAGGCACTGTCTGCAACAATCGAAGAGCCTCAAGACTGAATGCGGTCAGCCATCGATTACAACGTTCTCGATCGGTCTCTCGATGTTCGTCGCTCGAAATTGTCAGAGAGTCCGGTGTTTCGCCGCGCAAGCGCTCTAACAAGACATCGGGGAAGACACGATAGAGCTGCGAGAGGCCAGCATAGCGGTATACTTCGGCCAGAGTCGTCAAGTGCCAGACAGGTGTGCCTGGGTCATCAGGCTCCAGGATCGTCGAGGCGTCCGGTGTCTTGCAAGCTAGCAACCGGCTTTCCAACGTTCTTGCAGATTCCAGATCATCTCGCATGTTGGCAATGTATGCTTGCGTGACGAATTGCTGGGTCTGATGTCGGACTCGATGACTGCGAACAAGTCTGCCAATATCGGCACACACTTGAATTATGTCTCGACCAACTCCGGTCCACGGATGCGCGATACGCTTGTTTGGTGACAGTTCGATGACAGGTCCAATCGGCGACTTACAAGGTCGCATACTATCGCTGTCTACTGCAAAGACCAATAGCATCTCCCAGTGGATCATTGCCTCTCGGAAGAAGTTGAAACTGTTTATACTTTTCTCGTGAAGAGCGAGCTCTCCTGATAGAGCCATGGAATCGATTCGATCTCGCATCAGATTGTAGAAGCCAAGTCCCAAGTCGGTAGTGTCATGCCAATTACCAGTAGGACCAAACATCATCAATGCAAGGAGAGCTCGGTGATCAAGGACAGCCTCGCTGCTCACGATCTCCATGGCTTGGTTCCGGAGCCTGCGCCCAATGGCGCTGAACCTTGGATGCACTTCTGCCAGACACGCAGCAGCCATGCTCTGCGCTGCGAGATTGATCACAAGCGAGTGGCTGTAGACACTTGACACGACCGATCGAAAAGGGTTTCGATGATCGTCGTACATCGCGTACATTCGCGTTACTTCCTTGAAATAGTAAGACATGAGCTCGGTCGATTCGTGGGTCAAGGAGCGTTGGGGTCGTGGAACGAGGTCTCCCGAATTGCCCTGGAGCGCTTGCAGCAGGCTGCGTTTCCGCGGTCGAGCTATCTGCCTCTCTTTTGGCTCATGTGCCTCTGTGATTTGCTCCAGATTCGCGAAGGACATGTTATGATCCCAGTTCATCTCTATCGGAGCAGGCTGCGTAGTCGCTGACCAATTTGACGGACCGGAAACGTCAAGCAAAGGGTCATTGGGTTGCGGGTCGTCCAGCGGCGCTAAGGGGGGCGTCAAGCTCATCCAGTCGAGGCTGTCCAGTGTGGGTAGAGGAGACAGCACTGCTTCGCTCGGTAAGGTTGAAGCTGTAGGCTCAGCTGTACTCTTCAGACTTCCTTCATTGTGTTCATGCTTCGTCAACCATTTTAGCTGCTGAACGTATCCTGGACACTGAACACCAAGTCGAGTGCATCGCCCACAACTTGGTTTCTGCTCATCGCACTTCAAATGCTGGGATTTGCATCTTGAGCAACCTCCCCGGCTCTTTGCATTCCCTCGCCGACGTTTGATAGGCGTGTCGGCCATCCTGAATCTTGGTGGAGACAATGAGGGAATTTCAATGCTCAGCCGGGCTCAAAGCTTGTGCGGGATATATGGAGTGCACCTGGTGCAGATCTGGAGTGTGCATGAGCATTCAGCATGACAGGCTGAGGACCAATGTTCATAATGGTAATGCTATCAACGTAAGAAAAGCATGAAGGCGAGCGCGTATCGAAGGTCGTCTTCGGGATACGGAGCTACGCCAGATTTGGCGAAGAAATACGATCGACGGTGGCCCGAATGTTGTTTCGCGCCAGCCCTCGAAAACGTCAAACTCATGTCAGAAACAATCAGATATTCTTCCCACGCGAAGCGATTCCTTGGGTACCAAACACTGCCGTCTCCAATGCGTCCGAGATCCATGGATACTCGGACTTGCTCCTCTGGCAGATAGAAGGCACGCACGCATGCCCTTTGGCAAGATCAAGTCCTTGAAATGACCGAATGGCTGGAACGTGTCGAACAACATGGTCCAAGGAAGGACATTCCTGCTTTCAGATTATTGGACTTCTACAAGTTTGAATGTCTCGCAAAGCAACACTGTAACCGGACCCGAGATTGATCTAGAGCACACTAAGGCGATCAGCGGGACGTTCAGGAATCTGACTATTGTAAAGGAGGCATGGCTCATACATTGGTTCAGAACTTGGAATTTGTGACGCGACATCACTTGAAGAGATGTTTTTTCAAGATACCTTTCTCGTTTCACTGCTTAGAAGAACCAGTTGCAGCAGAATGTCGCAACAACTCAATCTCAGGCCCATCGCTTTTCACCAGCTTGACGCCATTAGCAATCAGGTCCGGCCTGACAATAGCCCAGTCGTTCTTGTTGGCATCATGAAAAGCGAGACAATCCTCCACCACGTGTGAAGCGTATCCCATTTTCACAGCATCCCTGGCCGTCTCGGCGACGCAATGGTCGCCGCCAAGTCCAAGAACGAAGACATCTGTGATATCCCTCTTCTCGAGTTCAGATTGCATATCGTGACTAGCGCAGTCGCCAGGCAGATGACGGATCGGGTTGCCATGATTGTCTGAGAAGCAGGAGAAGCTGTAAGGTTACCTGTGTCAGTGAACTATCTTCTGGTAAAGATTGCGGCTCAGTACTGACTTGACCACTTTTGGGTTCGTCATCTTCTCATAGGTGATATCGACTTTCTTTTTGTCCAGCCCATCAATAAATTTGTGACCCCAAGAGCCCTTCTGAAGATATTTACCCAACAAGTGTTGTTTGACTGGAGCTTTGTTTTTGCCTTTGACCGGACATTGATGCTCGATATGGTGACCTTGGCATTTCCCAGGATGGTTGTGGGCCATAATGCAGTGATCGTCAGGCGGACTCGCGATTGTTGCTACGCGCAGCGCGAAGCCCGGATGCGAGAGTAAAGCATTGATGCGAGGGACTAGATACCGATAGTCGCTTTGACAGAAGGCGCCATCTGGATGGACAACATCGTTTTGCATGTGCTCTATGATTAGGGCAGCGTGACGAGGTGTGACTTGGTACATAAGATGTCTGCCGAGGCCATTGAGCATTGGAGACGGAATTTGCGGCCTCAACATCGTGAAGTGTGAAGAGACTGGAAGACGTGGAATGATCTCTCGACGAGGAGCACTGCAGAAGATGAAGAGAAGGGGACAGAAGCGACTCAGGACTCCAGTTGGAGGTCGGCCACATCCTCGTCACTACA
The DNA here is from genome assembly GCA_014298035.1 of Pseudocercospora fuligena. Taxonomy (NCBI): domain Eukaryota; kingdom Fungi; phylum Ascomycota; class Dothideomycetes; order Mycosphaerellales; family Mycosphaerellaceae; genus Pseudocercospora; species Pseudocercospora fuligena. The sequence goes on along the minus strand of JABCIY010000038.1, from coordinate 383,670 downwards.
GCTGAGATGCAAAAGTAGGTCAGCACGCAGCCAGCACGATGCTGCAACAATCATCGCGAGAGTGACAATAGCTCATCTTCCCGCGGCTAATCATCTCACCCGAAGAGTAGGCGTGCATGAAATGGCGGCGTGACGCGGAATCCCTCATGAGCGCCTTTCGTCTAGGTCGTCAAATCCGTGGTTATGCAGTGCGCCACCAGTTCAGTATTTGCACTTCTCTTCCTGCCCCAGTGCATTTTGAAGGCATCTGCATCGGACACTACGAAGATGGAGCTGCAGGCTCGACACGCAATGTGACCCTCGAGTGTCAGCTACCTAGCAAAATTGTCGGCTGCAAGATTTCTCTTGAGCATCAGCATTCGATCCAGGTGATGGCGGCAGGCCTTATACTCGAGTCGCAGAGATCGAACATGCGGTGGCGGCAGTTTACATCATACGAGGCTTCAGCAAGGACACTTCCGTGGTTACTGGCAGGCCAGTAAAGCTGCATACATTTCGTAGCACGCCTGCCTACTGATAGTCTGCTCGTAGACTCATCCCATAAGCTGCCCGATGTCGTCCGGAGGCCATCGCGTCTGCGCAAAACTCAGACATCTCTTGATGCCTTGAAGCATCTTTCTTGTTGTCTCATCGGTCAAGATGTGTGCCTGATTTTCCGTTTCGTGCAGTTTTTCTCGCGCACTTCTCTCGTGGATACCAACCATAGTCACGCCAATAGGCCAAGCAGCCTTGCCGATCGAAAGCCTCAAATATGCATCGTTCGCATGGACATATCGTTTGAGCTGAGCCAAATTTGCAATTTCGAGGACAGCCGAGAGAAGCTTCGGCTCGATGGTATTGGTCTCAAGCTTCTTGAACAGCGGGCGCAAATTGTCACGGGCTGCAATGAAAGAGTTCAGCGCTTGCTTTCCAGTACTAGACTCCTTCACTTCTTTCGAACGACGAGCAAGAGCAGACTGCCATTCCGAGAGAACCATGTCAAAATAACTTCCCAGCTGTCGAAGCAGAAATTTGTACTGTTCTGGATTTTTCGGTACTGTCTCTGGCACTTTCATGTCCTTCTCTTCCACGAGCTCTAGAGTCGTTGGGATTGGTCCGTTTGTGAGTTTCGGCGCAAGTGCCTTCTCCATAAGCTTGCGATATCGACGCAGCCGCTGGACGTGGTCTTCGCCGAAGAGGAATCGTGGCTCGCCCAGATCTTGCAACTTGACAAGCAGATCTTCTTCCGAGATGTCTTCCTCGCCATTCTTGAGCAGATTCGACTCTTGAGTGTCTGCCTTGGGCAGCTCTGGCAAGCCCAGTCTCTTTCGCCGCGCTCTCTCTTCGGCTTCAGCCTCTTCCTCCTGTATGCGCTTGCTTTCTTCTGCTAATCGTCGCTTCTTCTCTTCACGCGCGCGATTCCGCTCGGCTTCATCTTCCTCGCGTTTTCGCTTCTTCTCCAACCGCTCAAGGCGCTCCTGCTCTTCCCGCTCTTGCTCGCGCTGATATTCTGCTTGCCGCTGTGCTTCCACTTCTGAGCGTTTGAGATATTTCTTCTCGCTGGAGTTTGACTTGCTGCTTGAAGACGCAATCTGCGACTTCATGAGCGAGGCGAAATCCATGGTGGCGGTAGAGTTATGAAATGCGGACTGGATCTGGACGGATTCAAGATCGCGAAGACAGCGGAGCCGGGTCCGTGAAGTGAGTAGATTGGCTGAATATCACATGAAAGATTTGATTAGACCCAGCTTGGCAACGGCATGGCAGTTTAGTCAAAGCTTCCTGCAGCTTGACATCAATCTCAAAATATAGACCGGAACACACCAAGCTACAAAGTGCAAACACAGACATTGGTGATCTGCTTGAGCTCTTGGAGGTGGAGGTAGAAGAACTAGCGATCATCACCGAGGGTTCGACAAACGCTCGAACATGGCGCTGCAACCCGACGCGAACACAAACATTGATCGCTCCACGACTGCACCCTTCCTCCTCCGACTCTTCTGGCGCCAGTCTCGACCTCACGATCCTTGGGAATTCTCAGTCGCACCTCCTGCAGACACGACTGGCATTCCCGACTACTCTTCGCTTCTACCCTCACAAATTCGCTCGCAAAGTGTGCAGATCTACACATGGCCGAATTGCACCCTCGGAGAGCTCACGTCGCTCTTTACAAGCGTATTGCCAGCCAATGTGATGCCGAGTCCAGCGACTGGTACTAGACTTGTATTTAAGCTTATATTTCCGGATACGCGCGCGACATTGGTAGAAGGTGGAAGAGGAAAGTGGATAGACAAGCCATTGGGAAGTGTGGTGATCGGAGGCAGTGGAGCAGAACTGAATGATGAAGATGATGTGAATGGAAAGGGTTTGGAAGGAGATGCTGCAAAGACACTTGCTGCAGCGCGATTCGTCATAGGCGACTACATTGCATGCTCAATATATCCTCCTGGAGCAGATGGACGGGTGGCTCCCATGCCTGCGTCAAGCAGAGGCCCGCCGCCCCGAGACTTTGGCGGACCGCCCAGAGGTCCCCCTCCCCCGCGCGAGAATGGGTACGGTGGTGGATATGGCAGGGGTGGAGGAGGCTACAGAGGAGGCTATGGAGGACGCGGTGGTGGTGGCTTTGGTGCAGCACCACCTCCTGGAGACTGGAGACGTGGCGAGCGTCCACCGCCATCTGGTGGCTACGGCGGAGGAGGATATGGTGGTGGAGGTTATGGAGGTGGACGAGGACGACCATATTAGGAATCTGATCGTCATGAGTCTGCTACTCCGCGTTGGATGGCTGACAAGGAGAACGACGACCCTAACTACATACCAGTGGCAAGCTTCAGACAAGAAGAAGGCGACTGGTACGCAGACATACCACTTAGGGGCCACCGTTACTGATTGGTGTGATATGATGCTTTTAGCGAGGCGTTGGTGGCAAGCAAAATGCAATCTGTTTCAAAATGCGCTAAATCTTTGCTCTTACCGGCGGCAATGTTGGATGCAGCAATGCAGCTTTGATAGCACTGGCGGACTGGGAGCAAGAGCACCGGTCTCGATTGAATACGCCTAGTCACAAGCGGCATGCTGGCCGATCTTGCGTGCCCTTGTTGAGATGTAGAGTGAAAAGGCCCGGGTGCCTTCTCGATCGGGTCCACGACTCGCGATGGCCTAGTGAACATTAGACATCGACACACGATCTCCTAGATACTGGCCTGTACACCAGAATCAGAGTCGATATATAGGCTAGAGGTATCTACAGTAAGCACAAACTGGAAGCTCAGAATCATCACCTCGAGATACAGGCACATCAAGTAGCATGCTCTGCCTCCTGCGAAGACGGATGCAATACGCGCTGAAGACTTCGAACGCAGGCGAAGATCACTCTCGTTTAAGCGAAATCAAGCCCCCGTGATGGAGCATTTTATGTCAAAATATCACTATGATGGTATATCTTCACGAGTTGTCATTTCATAGATTGTGCCAAGCAAACCATACTTCCAACCATATGCCGTTAGTTGCCGTTCATTCTCCACATCGCCGCGACCTCACGCTTCTGTGGTCACCTTTGTATGTTGGCCAGAACCTTTATTGCGCGACCATTGAATTTCCGATTTCGCATCGATGCAGAGTGATTGACGAGCACAATGCTGACAACCCAGCTCGGAATGGGGTTGTCATGCCTTTTGGTCACAGTGAGTCCGCAGTAGACCAGCCGGATCGCCCTTGTTGGCACCGGGACTGACATTTGAAAAGTAGTCGAGCATTGTACGCGTAGAGATGGTGCCATTCGCCATGCATTCTCGTCGTCCATTTCGACTTTGAGTCTTCCGTTACGTGGCCAAAATCCGAAGCCGTGGCCTCCACTAAGTACGCTCGACGTCGTGGTGCCCCGGCGTCGCGAAGACAGAGGACATGATGATCCATGTCGCGTAGCCAAAGAGAGGTGCCATCATTTTCTTGGTTGGACGTCAGGCTGTACACCCTCAGGAGGAGGCTGGCAAGCTGCCTGCCGCAAGCACATATGAGGAGCTTGGAGTAAGGCACCAAAACAACATGCAATTGCTTCGCGTAAGTACGGAAAGCTCGACAGCGGAAATGTGAGGGACCCAGGATATAATTGGCTTGCATCCATGATCCACCCTGCTGCGATCAAAGGTGTCTGATGCGCGCGTATCACGCCAAGTTTGGTTTTGAGTGATAGACTATCGTCGAGCGAGCAAGAGCCGTGTCAGAAGCCGCGGAGGATGAAACATTCTGAAAGGGGGTCGGAAGGACATGATTGATCCCGTCGTCAGTCAAGCTGGGCTGGAGATGGATGTGGTACCTGCAACAGGGCAAGATGTGGACGATTCGTGACCTCGAAGGCGTTGGGCATGCTGAAAGTGCAGGCATTCGCTCCGACCGCTTGGCCACTGCTGTTCGACTCGCCATGTCTTCACGACGACTGTATGGTCGCTGACCGAGAGACGCCAGTCAGAAAGATAGGAAGTATGTCGGAGGGCGGAAGGCATGACTGCGCCCAGCGACAGCAGCCGAGGTTCTCATGTTGAACACAGCAGGACCGCCTCAGCCTTCGCAGTTGGAGCAACAGTGTTCACTCTGAAGACAGCTGCTGACCTTCCAACCTTCACTTCTAGTGATTGGCAGGATGTCGTCGCTTTTCGGCCTGCTTCGTGGTTGCCGCGGATTCCAAGATTCGAGAAGAGACCTGCTGTAGTCCTCGCCCTCCACGGATGCCTCCTTCGTCGGGCAAGACCTGCGCAACTCTAGCACGATACGGCGGCAATGAGGCGAGATGCGAGCACTCATCACGATGCTCTCCAGCAGTGGCCGGTCAGCATTGTGCGGTCCTGTTGACGAGAGGGCGACCTCCGCTGTGCGCCGCAAGCTGTCCAGTCACGGAGTGTTGGACCCCTGCCAAGATCACTCACAGGCAAGCTATATAAGTTGAAATAATGCAGCAGCCAATCGTCCTAACCCTATAGCTTAGGACAGGTCACAAATAAGACAACTGGTGGAATGACTATCAATGATACTCATTCTTAACGGCCAATACTCCTCCGGGACTATTAGCAACCTGTGTTTCTTTCGCCACAAAGTGGCGTTTCTTTTGCAGTTTCAATGTCAGTTGAAATCATATTGATACACCAACTTTTTGAAAAGGTTTCATCTTCGCGCTGCCGTCTCCCAAGCCGGGCTCGAACTCATGGCAGCAAGCTTCCACGCGCTTGCTCACCACTTCGCTACCAGCATGCCTACACTTCACATTTTGCGCATCGCCTTGGGATCACACCATCGCTCAGTCTGCCGCACGTGAGTTTCCATTTTAGCACTTTCGCCTTGCATTCGAGCCATCAGCCTGCTGCACTGAAAGCGCAATGAGTTCGATGAGTACGGCTTGCCAAGGTAGAAAGCGAGAGCAGTATCACGTCTCATCCTTCACAGAGCACGCGCAGCAGCAAGCACCCATTCCCGTCACGCCAGGGGTACTACTTCGAGAAAACTGCGACATGGTGCTCATGTGTTATCATGCACTATGTTCCAGTACAGGCCAGCCCAATGTGTCGCGCAGATGCAAAGCAGCATGCCGACGCGCGACTCAGCGCAACAGGCACGCGACATCGCCACTCAGTCCGTGTCATCTCTGCCTTTGGCGTTCTCGAGTCACAAGCATAACATGTCAACGCATGTCAGTGTCAGCGAGTGCGGCTGAATTGCTTTGGTCATGGATAATATTCTCGGGTGCGTAGGCAGGGATCCGTCACAGCAATCTTTCGGGAAAGAGGCTCCGATGAGATCGATATCAGTAGTCACAGCCTGTGCTGCCGCTGCCGCTCAGTATGCGTCGCACTTGGCGCACAAGCGATTGTGGACTTCCTGTCTAGAAGCGGTCGAAGATGCGACTGCTCGGCATGCCTTCTACGACATACTTGTCACGCGATGATGTCTGCGCACTATCGATTCAGTGCTACCATACTTGACAGGAGCAGGACGGCAGTATGGAGAGCATTTCTACTTTTTGGAAACACACGAGCCTCTGGCATGCTCCAAGAGGATTGCATTCTGTTGTTTGCGAGTGGCAGATCTTACATTTTGCAAGCTCCGGCATCGTAAACACAAGTCATCCCCTGCCCATCCGCTTGACGCACATCCTGGTCCAACGCGGCTTGCGTATCATCGCTCTCTTATGAGGAACGACGTTTGGAAGGTTTGCTGTCAAGTAAGTGCCGCAAGTTGACGGTGTGACTCGACCATTTGTCTGCTGTCTTCATACTCTGATATGGGTGTCATTGCCTTGGACACTGGAGAGTGGGCAGAAAGCTTCTTAGTATTCGACTCAGCGACCACATTTTGGCATGAGAACCTAGATCTCTTAACATGTCTCGGGACGGTCCATTCACGAATGGCGTGTGTCTTGGGTCAATGTCGCTGGCTTAGCACTGACTGTCTCAGGGATGGCAAAACCTGGAGAACAATCAGCTGTTCAACGGGAACCGCTGACGTGACACGATGGTTCCAATCTCTACAAGTCATCTGCTGACTCTTCATGGTCTAACATCGCCTTGGAAACTCCGGAGAGAGCAGAAGGGTTCTTGACGCATGTCAATGTTGATCCTGACATTCGTTCTTGTACCAAGCCCTGCGATGTCACACGATGACCTCAATCTCTCCATGGCATCTGCCAATTATGGATTGTCTCTTGTCCCCTGGGACGTTTTGGAGGGAGTAGAAGCTTGTGATTATATAGATTGGAAAACGTGGAGAAGAATTCGCTGTACGTCAGAAGTCATGACTTGACATCACAACTCCACTCTTCACATGCTGTCCTCACAATCTGGATCCGCCTTCATTGCTTTAGAAACCCGAGAAAGGTTGGAAGGTCCTACGATACATCGGAGTTACCACCGCGTAACATGGTAGCCACAAGGGCACACTCTGATGTTGCCTCTAAATCTGTGAGACACTTTTGAGTTTTGAGACGAGCAGCTCTACGCACGACTCCACAACTACGCTCGCAATCTCGCAGACGGCCTTTCTTCAGTGCTAGGCCTATGCGGAGCGATTACGAGAGTTTTGTGCCTCTCCTGCTGTGACTTGCGCCGAGCAGCCTTGCATGTGAAAGTGGACCCTGGAATTCGTTCTTGCCTCAGGCTCGCTAGCTCCACAGTAGTGTGAAGCTTATTTCGCCTGGCGACATAAACATTCAATTCTCGACTTCACCTCGACTTCCAACACAACAACAACAATAACTGGTAATACAAGCCATCTCCCCTCAACAAACTTTGTCAACGAAGACTACTTACTAACTCAATCACAGAAGCACCACCATGGCCTTCAATGGCGATCCGCGCAAGCGTCCGGCAACCAAGTCGCCAGAGTCAGACGCATTAGCCATTCAGAAGCGCGCACCAGTCGCACCAATGGCACCTTCCAAGCAAGACAGCCACATCAATACTGCGCTTTCCAACTTCATGAATACGTCCATTGCGCTCGCCAAGCTCGACCTCAAACTCGACGCCGCCAAGGAAGTTCTTGCCGCCAAGAAGCGCGAGTACAACAATCTCTTGCCTCAGTTTGCCGCCTTTCCTGCCATCAAAGAGGAGAAGACACGCGCCAAGACCGCCGCAGAGCAAGCAGTCGCCAATCTCCAATTGCGTATGCAGCAGGAGCGCACCGCGTCCCAGCATGTGATTGCCGCATTGGGCGATGTGATAGGCTCTAAGGCAACGGCAGTTCCCGCGCTTTCCCAGGATGAGAAGTGTTCTCTCGGTCGTGTCAAATTTTTGCATGAAAGCGCTCTCAAATGCGAGAACCGACTCGACGCTCTCGAGAGCGCAACCGGCGCATCCAGCGCCACCACCTCCGGCGGAGCTGATTTGAGTGACCTCACGGCACGTGTCGATGCCCTTGAGAAGAATGTCGACGAAACCCAGAACGAGACATTCGAGACCATCGACAAGATGCTCAACGAGACCCTGGAGAAGAAGGACAAGGAGATTGCTTCAGACCTGAACGCTCTCCACACCCAGTTGAAGGCTCTCAATGACAACCTCGAGGCCAAGGACAAGATCAACGTCGCCGAGTTTGAAACCCTGCGGACCCATATCACCGACAGCGACAAAGTCCAGTACCAGAATGCTGAAGCCATCAACGACTCGCTCAAGCGTCTGGGTATCGTCGAAGCTGCTACCGAGAAAGCCAGCACTGCCGAAGGCTTAGCTACCGTGGAAGCGAACGTCACTGCCCTGGAGGAGCGCATCAAGAAGGTTGAGGCTAAGAAGAAGTTCAAGTCGGCAAATGACGGAGAAGTTGCGGGAATGCTCAAGTTCCAGCCAGTCGTGTACAGCGAGAGCGAGGACAGTTCGGACAGTGAGGCAGAGAAGCAGCCAGAGAAGGAGAAGAACGGCACCAAGAGCGCCAATCCGAAGGGCATGCAGCTCGTCAAGGGAGAGATTGAGCGTCTTAAGTTCATGACGCGCCAGCACGAGACCCGCCTCAACAACCTCACCACCGATGAAGTCGTCAAGCAGATGGGCGATATCTACTCCAACCTGTACCCTCAGGCCAGAAACTTCGAGGGTACCGCCAACCATCTGAACGGCCAGCTAGCCCAAATGAGTATCAATCTCGGGTCCATTATCGGCGATCTCACTGCCTTAACGGGTCAGATTGATGCCCTCTCGCTGCGTGTGGACACTCATGACAAGGCTGTCTCGGACGGACAGAACGGCATGACGAAGCTGAGCGGAGACATCCAGCAGGTTTCGGAGACGGTGAAGCAGCTCATCAGCCGCTTCAGTAAGATGAATGAGTAAATTTTGGACTGCTTTGATGTAGTTTTAGCATGGAGTTGGAGGAATTATGCCGCAGAGATACCCAATTTTGCAGAGAAAAGGCGTTCAATAGCATGGTCTTGTAGCAATAAATGGGAAATATGTCAAACGAATCGCGATAAGTTCCCTCTATCGCTCCGCTCTGCTGTGGGCTCGATGCCCTCCAGGTCACTCTCCGTATGTGCAGAGCTTTTCTAGGAAGCCGAGCGCTTGGAGTGAGAGATGCGAAAGGAATTATCATTGATTCCAATGCCGCTCCGCTGTGCTGTGTGTTCGATGCCCTCGATGTCGCTCTTCGTCTCTGCAGAGCTATTCTAAGCAATGGAGCGCTTGATGATGGAAAAGTCGCTCCGCTCTGGTATATGTTCGATGCCCTTAGGGTTACTCTTCGTATCTGCAGAGCTTTGCTAGGAGACAGAGCGCTTCGTGGAAAACCCAGTCCACTCTGGTCTGTGTTCGATGCCCTCGAGCTTCCTCCTCGTATGTGCAGAGCTTTGCGATGAAACGGAGCGCTTGATGGAAAAGTCGTTCCACTCTGGTATGTCCTCGATGCCCTCGACGTCAGTCCTCGTATGTGTCGAGCTTTGCTAGCAGACGGAGCGCTTGGAGACATCCAGCAGGTTTCGAACACGATGAAGCAGCTGATTGGCCGCATTAACAAGATGGATCAGCAGAGCGTTGGAGGGAGGGAGACCACGAAGATACCCATATTGCAGCAGGAGAAAGGAGCTTTGAAGCATGTCCTGTTGCTGAACATGGCAGATGTCAAGCGAAGCATAATCGTTATCCGAGTTGCTTCCGTTCTGAGTACACGCTGGGTGGTCTCGACGTTTCCACAATCTGACCAAATTTGCGTGTTGGCTCCACTCTCAGTGGACGCTCTGAGGCCTCGACATCCTTTTGCGTGTGTGCAATGTATAGCTAGGATACGGAGCGCTTGAAGCTTTAGGCTCACAAGTAAGGTACATGCTGTCCACATTCTGACCAAATTTCCGTATTAGCTCCATCATGACTACGTTGCTAAGGCCTCGACATCTCTCTGCGTGTCTGCAAAGCATAGCTAGGATACGGAGCGCTTCGCTTTCCAGCCGACAGTCAATGCATAGACTGTCCACAATCTACGTAAATTGCGGCCAGAATCCAGGTCCGCTCCGCACCGTGTATACGTTGTAAGGTCTCGATGTTCCTTTGCATATTCGTATAGTTTGGGTAAGAAACGGAGCGCTTGGAGCTTTCGAATTGCTAGGGGGAGTACAGGCAGTCCACAATCGAGCAATTCCAATGAGAACCAACATTCGCTCCACGCGTGTGTATGTACCAAGCCTTCGACGTCCCTGTCAGCATCTGTAGATCTTCGTTGTGAAACGAGATGCTTGGAGTTTTCGAGCTGCCAGGGGAGTCACAGCCAGACCACAATACAGGAACTTAGGATTAGAATCCGACTACGCTCAACGATCAGCATATGCTCTTAGCTTTCGGCGTCTCTTGCAGTGCCTCTAGCGCTAGCTCACTGAATGGAGCGATTGAGATTTCCGAAGTAGAGGTAAGGCGTAGGCAGTTCACACTTGAACTGAATTGTGATGTTTCTCGAGATGGCTCGGCGATGATTATATAGACCAGGCTCTGGACGTCTCTTCTCGAGGAGGTCTTAAAGCGGCCGAGCCAAGGGTGAAGTACGGGAAATCCACAATCAAACCGATGTACAGCTTTTCTCCAGACGACGAGACAACCATTATTCATACTAGGCTCTCGACGTCTCGTTGCGTACCTCGAGAGAATGGCTAGAAAGTTGAGCGCTTGCGGTGGCCGAGCTGAAGGTGGAGAACAGGTAGTCCACAAGTCGTGCGACAACAACTAATTTCTCGAGATCGCTCTTCCCTGATCATATGTTTGGAGCTCTCGACCTCGTTTCTCGTACCTGCAGGGCCTCGCTTGGAGATAGAGCTCTCGACTTGTCTGAGCAGAAGGCGGAGTATGAGCAGTCCGCAGTTGGAGCGAAATGCGACCAATCTCTGAGCTCCGTTCCGTAACAACGATATGTAACAGGCTCTTGATATCCCTTCCTAGGCCTGCAGAGATTTGCCGGGAGACAGAGCGCTGCCAAAGGTGAAGCGCGGGCAGTCCACGACTGGTGCGAGTATGATCGATCTCTTGAGTTTGTTCAATAATGATGATAGAGAGCCTGGCTCTCCGCGTCGTTTCTCATGGCTGCAGAGCTTTGCTAGGAGGTAGAACGCAACTGGAGGTGAAATAAGAGCAGTCCACATCCGAGCCAATTCTAACTGATTTCCGAAGTTTATTCCGAAGAAGTCATATCTACCAAGCGTTCGCTATCCCGTTTCGTGCCTTCAGGGCTTCGTTACGAGATAGAGCGCTACTGAAGACGAGATAGTGGCTACCCAGATTCTTAGTGACTCGCAACAGGATTGCCAAGTTCGCTCCTCATTGAGTACGAGTTCCGTACTATCGACGTACCTCTTCGTGCCTGTAGGGCTTTGCTAGGAGATGGAGCGCTGCTTCAAGTGAGGCACGGACAGTCCACAAAGCGAGGAAGTCGTATTGTGGTTGCCAAGGAGCCTCCTCTTTGGGTATATGTTCGATGCTCTTAATGTCGCTCTCCGCGTACGGAGGGCTACGTTAGAAATCGGAGCGCTTGGAAAGGTAACGCGCAGGTAGTCCACAATTTGAGCGAGCCGTGATGAGTCGCTCCTCCTTCAGTACCAGTTCTGTAGCCACGGCGCCCTTGTTCGAGCCTGCAGGGCTTCGCTGGAAAGGTGAGGGCTTGGAAGGGCAAAGCATAGGCATACAATCCAAGCGAGTCTTGATAAGTCGTTCCTCCTTGAGTCCCAGCTCCGTGCCTTCGGCGCCCTTATTCGAGCCTGCAGGCCTGCGTCGGAAATGGGACTCATGGAGTGTCCAAGCAGCTGAGGGAGGCGCAGACTGTTCATAAGCCGCTGTCGCTTCCGTAGAAGGAGGGCACAAGTGCTCTCCACGTCGCTTACCCTGTCTGCAGGGCTTCACTGGGCTCCCGGAGTGTATGGGCTAACAGGTGAAGCGAAGTTTGTTCACAGGCCGCTGTTGCTTCTGCATGAGAATGGACCAGATGCTCCCGACGTCTCTTCTCGTGCTTGTAGGCCTTCGTGAGACAACATAGCGCCCTAGAGTGTCCGAGCTGTCAGCGAAGGCTCTGGCTTTTCAGGAACCACTTTCGCTTCTTCAGAAGGAGGGCACGGGTGTTCTCGACGTCCCTTATTGTGCTTGCAGGTCCTCGCTACAAAAGAGAGCGCCCCAGAGTATCAGAGCTGCTAGGGAAGGTCCGTGCTGTCCATGGATTGCTATTGCTTCCGTAGAAGAGTAGCACACTCTGCTCGCAATGTCGCCACCAGCGTAATAGGTCAGAGGCAACACACTAGAAGCGAGGCGATTGAACCACTGTCTTGTGGCTGTCAAAGGAGGATATCGAGCGATCAGCAATAAGATCTATGCGCTCGCTCCACCCCGAATGTGCGTTCTAGGTAATCGACGTCCATTCTTGTGCTTCCCGAGCTTCGGCAGGAGACGGAGCGCTTGAAGAGACATTCAGCAGATGATAGAGACCATAAGCGGCGTGCGCACCATCAAGGAACCGAAGCGGTGTTGGTGTCCATTTCAGGAGGTAGAAGTCGCGATGTTATTATGTAGGAGTGCCAGGAGTTGGAATTCGTATTTCTTGAACTGCAAACAGCGTTCTGTATTCCATGCTCGAGGCCAAGCTATTGTCTGCGACATACTGACTCCTGCTCCATCCGTACCGTGGAGTTGTGCGAAGAAAATGGCTGCATGCCCCGAAGCTGTCAAGATACGTTGAGAGTTCCTAGCTGCTATGGATGTTCAGACAAGGCACGCGCAAGCCCGTGGAAGATAAGAGATCGGTCTGGGATTATACTTGCCTCGCAGTAAAGAATTTGCGACACACTTGGCTTACCATATTACTGATTTATCTATTTGCACGAGACGATGCCACTGTAGAGTACTGCCAGCCTTCGGCGCCAATGCCGAGTTCGGTATGCCTAATTCAGGTCAAACACAGCTTCACATCAAGAGAAAGCTGGGAAACTTACTTTTCCGCCTCTGGGTCTCTTGATCTGTCTTCGCTCGTTGGATGACAGGGCGCTGTTCCAGACTTGTTCCTAGGTCGAAAGTCGTCAGCTTTCTTCGTTCTGCAATAGCAGCCGCTTCAAAGTCTCTATTGCTGTACTCACGGAAGTTGTATCGCCTTTGTAACCATAGATGGGTGTTCAACGGGATGTCGAGCTCACCGACAGTGGGTGTGACCGGGCTTGGCATATCAAGATCTGCTGGAATTGGAAGCCCGGCGGTTTGAAGCTCACTGATCAAACGCATAGTGACGTTGAAGAGCTTTTCATTGTACTCGACCAGCTTTTGACCGCGGTTACTGGCTGTATCATAACCATGCTGCCAGGAGTTTGCAGTGGTGTTCTCAGCATTCTCGGCTGGAGTGAGCTCTAGTGGTCTGAAACTAGATGTGTTCAGCTGCGCCTGAGCTTCTGAGATCAAGTCTTCAGACACAGCAATTGCGGCATCTGTGCGCTCATCGATGTCTAAGTTCTCAGGTGTCGGAATAGCAGACATTGGCATTGCATTGGAAGCTGCCTTCAGTGCGTACTTCTTCCTCGCTTGCTCCATGAGAAACTCCATCGGTTCCATGCCAGGTGGGGGAGTAAGAATTGGTGCTGTGTCTTCAGTCTGAGGCATGTTGGTTGAGCTGTTGTTTGCTTCCACAGCGGAAATGTATTGTTAAAGCGCCTGCGCTGTTCTGAGTTGAAATTTTTGGTATTGGTCAGACACCATACAAACAAGATCGTATGCACTTGTTATAGGTGGACGAGGTGGCAGTGGTTTATTCATAGTTGCCAAAGTCTTTGTGTGTCATGAAGAACAAAGTCGCCCATTCACGAATGTGCTTTCTCTGTGAAACACTTGACAAAGAATGGGCTGAATTGTCTCTCCTGGCTTGCGAATAGAGAGAAGTGCTTGAGCGTGACATGAAGTTTTGTATGTCAACTGGGTGAGCCATTGGCAGAAGACAGCAGAGGTCCAACTTCAGGGACAAACTCAAGCTTTGCTGCCGATGGAAGTTCCATTGATATAGACATTGGCCAGGGATAGTCCTTGGAGGTTGAATAGTCCTACCGTGCCTGGGCGATCTCGAGGCCAAGAAGGGCGATCGACTTCATGCCCTTGAGTATCTGAGGCGCACCTTCATGGCTGTGCTGTGGAAGGCTGGACATGATCAGGAGACCAAGATGGACACATTGTAAGAAGCTGCCAGCTTTGACTCGACCGCGGAGCCCGGTGAGGGGTTTCCTTCGTGTGTCGAATGCTCCGAACAATATCGCAGCAGCAACAAGGACGATGAAAAGAATCTTGGTGTGGAGAATAATGGACAAAGAGGTGATGAAACTTACAGCCACGACGTGAACGCGCGGATCCTGGCATTTCCTCAGCCACCTTGCTACCCCTGCAATCGCTTCCCTTTTTAGACCCTGCGAGCCTTATTAACTGTATTGTTACGCGCTCTTGTTGGCCGCACTCCAACACCAGCATAGAAACGTACATAACTGACTTGTTCAGTCGCTGCGTGCTGGACCCGATCATACATCACCGACTGGCCGAAACAATCGCTGCAGAGCCGTTTCGTGTCCTTGAACGCCAAACGACGGGAACCGGGACCGGGACCGGGACCGGGACCGCGATTCACTATTTCTGGGTCCTCTGACGACCGACCAGGGTTGACGCAAGCAAGTCGCAAGCCTCTGTGGCCCTTCACTACAGTGTCACATCCGAGCACTGCATTGTTTACAAGAACATAGACCGGAGCGCCATAGACGAGCCTCTGAGGCCATACACTCGCACTACATTCGCTCCCCGTATCGCCCACGATGGCGGCCAACGACTACTATAACACGAATCCCGCACACCACCACGCCAGTCCTTACCACGACTACCCAGACAGAAACGATGCGCCGCTGCCACCAGTCCCGCAACACTCGCCCTTTGACGATGGCTCGCACGCATACTCCCATCAGACTCCAGCGCAATCATATTCAGGATCGAATGGGCGCATACGAGACGATGCTGACCCTTTCGACGACAACCAAGCCATACCGCTGAATGGCAGAAAGCCCAAGCACGACTCGACTCATACTGTCTCTCCCATTTTGCCACACGAACAGGATGATCCTTTCGTGAGAGACGTGGATCCCAGGCGGAAAAGAAAGCGAGACAGAGGGACACCAGACAGAGAGCAAGGCTGGTTCAAGGGCAAAATCACCTGGGTTGTCTACGTCTTGACCATCGTACAATTGATCGTCTTCATCGCCGAGATCATAAGGAATGCTGTCCTTACAAAATCGCCTATCGAGATACATCCATCCTTTAATCCTATGATCGGTCCCTCGCCATATGTCCTGATCAATATGGGAGCAAGATACCAGCCTTGCATGCATACAATGCCGAATGTGCAGAACAGCAGTATTCAGATCTGGTGGCCATGTCCCAATGCTACCGCTACGACCGGCGACAGCGTTAGCTGCCAGCTTTCAGACCTTTGCAACTTCAGCGCCGACCGCAATCCCAAGGTTAACGGCTCTTTGGACGACAAGCCAGCTCCAGATCAGTGGTGGCGATTCATCGTTCCTATCTTTTTGCATGCCGGAATCATACACATCGGCTTCAATTTGCTTCTCCAGCTGACACTCGGACGCGATGTTGAGCTCCTCATCGGAAGCGTACGATTTGCGATATTGTACTTTGCAGCTGGCATTTTTGGCTTCATCCTTGGAGGCAACTTTGCTGCCACTGGCATTGCATCAACCGGCTGTTCCGGCAGTCTCTTTGGCATTCTGGCTATCATTCTTCTGGATCTATTGTACAACTGGAAAGATCGCCAAAGTCCAATCAAGGATCTAATGTTCATTGTCATCGACATACTCATCGCATTTGTCCTGGGACTTCTACCAGGACTGGACAACTTTTCGCATATTGGAGGTTTCGTTATGGGTCTCGTTCTCGGCATCTGCCTCTTGCGCTCGCCCAGCTCTGTCGCTCGACGCACATCCCAGCTCGACCCTTTCTCCTATCAACAAGTCATGACGCCGAAATCACGTAGCGAAGGACTCAAGAGCTTCGTCAAGAACCCTCTAGGTTTCTTCAAGGATCGCCGCGGCGGGTGGTGGGCCTGGTGGCTCGTTCGCGCGCTTGCGCTGGTAGGCGTTCTCATCGCGTTCATCCTCCTGCTCAAGAACTTCTACGTCTGGCGGACTGGCTGCTCTTGGTGCAAGTACCTGTCTTGCTTGCCAATCAAGGTCGGCTCAACGAATTGGTGCAATGTTGGTAATCTCGACTTCACATCCACGAACCAGACCACGAAGAGGAGCTTGCTCGAACTTACGAGAGATGTATTCGAACCGGCGAGGCATTTGTGAAAGCATTAGCATGAGAGAAAATCGGCATCGCAACGCATCTTGTTTTTGAATCAGTGTTTAGCGAGGCGTCAGGGATATCTAGAGTATTGACTCTGGTACAGTCGTGGGCGTAAAATGGTATCCTCTTATATCACGAATAATGCGGCCAAGACACATATAGGTGTAAGGTAGAGAGAATCCAGAATGTGTAATCATGCTCGACTGAGCAGCCACCAGTTGCGAAGAACTTCGAGTCTAGTTTTGATGTCATCTATCTTTCGCCATCGGCAACCAAATCCACATCGCAACGGCAGTGAAAATCTTCATACCACACCCTAGCCAAAGCACACTTTCCAGTCCACCTCGACTTCTCATCAGCCAACCGGCAGAGATCGCTCCAGCGAGCAAAAGCACAACAGCCAAGCACCTCCGATTCCGTTTCACATTATTCGTTGCAAACAATTTGAAGTCACCCATGATATCGCAGTAAGTCGAAGTCAAAACATTTATCGGCAGCTCATTGAAGCCGAGCAGTCGAGAACTTGCGATTTGCATACCACTCTGGAGAGCCAAAGGTGGGAGGAGAGCGACGATGTGGATACTGTCGATGACCCATTCTGGTTCTCGAGTCTGGCGGTTTGTGTTACCAGGGTTTTTGGGGGATGAGGCCTGGAATTGTCGAGAGGATTGCAGCGATGAGGATGAAGAGGCCTTGGATTAGGAGGAGGCAGGATGCTAGGGTCCTATTCGAGTTTGGACCGGATGTTGTGATGGAGTTTGAGATCCGGAAGGTTAGGAAGGCGCCAATGAGGAAGCAGATTATGGAGATGAGAGTTGTGAGCCAGCCGTGTGGGTTTGCTGGAAGGCCTGCGGTTGAGAGACCTAGGATGACAGTGTTGCCTGTGATGGACTGTTAGCTGAGTCACATTGTAGCCTATAACAACGGATGACTTCTGGTAACTGGAGAGCATTCACCCAGCATAGCCAAGAGCCACCATCGAAGTCTATCATCACCACATGGAGAATGCCAAGCATAGGTGTGTAGACATGGATCTCACATGACTTACCAGTCTGCATACCAACGAACACTCCCCAATTGCTGAAGACAGCCGCGTCCACGAGTCCAGTGACATAGCAGCACACAAGTAAAGGTAGGTCACCACGATCCTTCTCTATCGGCCCAAACATGCGCGCTCGAGAGAAGAACCCTGGTCTCCTCGTGGGTGAGGTCTTCCTCGAAGGTCCTTCCGGAGTCGCAACTTGAGTTGCTAGGCCATCTTCGATGTCTTTCTCGAGTTCTTGCTTGCCTTCCTCGACTTTGTTCTGGTCAGCGACACTGGGCTGATCGACGGTTGCCATGCTTGGGGCCAAATCCTGGTCAGATGCCGGAAGATCTAATGACTGTGTCAATACAATCTGAAGACAATCCATTTCTACGCAAAAGACAAGGAGAGATTTCCACTTAGTTCAAATGGCGGCATCGCGCGTGGAGGATTGCAGCCGTTGGGAAAGCACGGTGCCAGCGAGGGCAACGCCGAAACTGTGCCGTGTCGTATCCGCCCATCTACTATCGTGTCTTGCTCAGCGATATCATATTTGCTGTTTGCAATGACCAAAAGCATGTTGAAATGCCGCTGACGATAATAATGGCGATCATATGCCAAGTGGAGGTTGAGATTGTGAAGAAGGCGCAAAGCTTCCAATCGGCCTCCGGGGCTTCGAAGAGTGCATTGACCCGATGTAGATAGGCGGACTCAAACACAAGCAAAAAAATCGGAACATGGTAAAGAGCTTGAACAAATGGTATCGTGAAGTTTGTGAATACATGCATTCGCTCGCCAAAATATATCTACCACAGGCGGTCACTGCTCTTCTGCTGTGATGAGACTTTCTTTCCAGTCTGCTTCTTGCCAGCGCCCAGCTTGCTAGCCACTCCAGGTGTTCTGAAGAACAAACTTGGCCCATGGCCGGGCTCTACCATATGGCTGAGATAGCCTCTATGTGCAGAGTCGCGATAATATTCCAGATCTCTTCTGCTTGTTGGATCTGGCAACCTGAATCTGTACTTCTTCGCATCCATAGCTATCGCAGCACCAGCTTCCTCAGCACCAGCCTCCGATCGCGCTGCTGTACTTATCCGCGACTGAATGCTGTGGATCGGATCCATCTTCTCCTTGAGGATCTTCTTGATGGCGAAGTTGGTATAATATCGCGTCGTCACAGACCCGCCGAGCTTTTCAACAGTGTTTATTGCTTCGGCGCTCGCGCGTGACACTATGATGTTGATGGGCGTTGTGAGCTCCTCCTTGCCGCGAGCAAGGAGTTTGACGCCGTCCTTCACGCCGTGAACACAGCGCGATTCATTAAGTTCTTTTAAAGTGATGGGCTGTGATGGGTCTAGTCGACCTTGGTTGATCCAGTCCTGTATGCGATTGAGATTGACTTTGGTCATATCCACAGAGAAGCTAGCAAAATTGTTAGAAAATTGCTCGTTATCACGACAACGATCACATCGCTGTGACATACTGGTTCTTGAAGCCTCGTCTGCCTGCTACGACCCAGTCTGGCGTCTGTCCTCCATTCATCCCCGCTGGAACCTTTCCATGCTGCTTCTGACCCTTGTGACCACGGCCAGATGTCTTTCCCTTTCCGCTGGCAGGTCCGCGACCACGTCGAATGCGCTTGTTGTATGCGCCTTTGTTGTCTGATAGCGAGGAGAGAATCGAAGCGGAACGTTGCTGGCTCAGGAAAGGGTATAGGAAGGGTGCCAATGGCTGGTACACTGGTTGCGTCGGTATCGAGACTGCTGCTCGCCGCAGTAGCTGCAGTCTTGGTGGCATACTGTGCGGTCTGTGATATATCCCGTGTTCTGTATGCTGAGTTGCGAGAAGGCATCGAGACCAGAGAGCATGGGGGCTCCGCGCTCACTCCCGAGCGCCGCTTTAGCGTCGACACGTCTCAAGCGGATCCTTTGAACTTGTACTCCTTCAAGCTGTGTGACAATGGCGACCGTCTACTCACAACTTATCGCTCGGAACAGTCTCAAACCAGCAGCATGCGACCGCCATGCCGCTGGTTGTGCGTCAGCAGCGCCATGATCGCTTGCCAAGCCGCAGGACCTACATTCTCGTAGCCTGCGTACTGCTCACCTTGGCTATTCTCAATGTTGTGGTCTTATGGAGCGACACTGCCAAATCTGTTCTCTACGAACAATGGCTGCCGGCCGTCGCGGGCACGACAGAGCAGAAGGTGGGCTCTCATGCCTGGATCAAGTCTCGAGAGCCCACGCCTCTTGTTCCAATAGACGACGAGCATCCCATCAAACAGTTAATGTCCCAGGCAGATTCTAGGTTTCAGCACTATGACAACGACAGAAGCAAGACATTCAGTGAAACAGTCCAGAAGTATAGGTGGCAGACAGGCAGACATCCTCCACCTGCTTTTAAGGAATGGTATAAATTTGCGAGGGAGAAGGGCGTATACAACATTGACGATTTTGCTCAAATTAACGACGACCTGAGGCCGTTCTGGGCCATACCGCCTGCAGAAGTTCGAAGCTTTGCAGCGCATTCGTCGGACGAGTGGCCCGACTTGATTGCGACCATCTCTCTGCGTGATGGCCAAGTCTTTCAAGAAGAATGGGGTTGGCGCTCCGAGACGTTCGTCAAAATGCTTAAGCAGGTTGCAAGATATCTGCCCGACATGGATATCCCGATCAATCGGATGGATCAGCCTCGTGTCATTGTCCCCTGGGATGATCTACAAGCATACTTGAAGATCGAAGAAGAGGGTAGAAGTCTGGATGAGCAAGGCGTTGAAGACGCGTTCACAAAAGGCATGTCAGGCCTCTTCATCCCAAGATTCCAGGTTCCGGAGCCAAACTGGCTACATCGATGGAACCGTTTTGTCTTTCCAAAATATCGCGTGAGCACAGACGACGACCCTCGCCCAGATTATGGCTGGTTCAATTTTGCTGGCGGAAAGTTCATGGATCTCGCCGCAAAGGCTTGCCCGCCCGGTTCGTATGCGACGGATCCAGAATCTGAAATGCGGTTGAAGGAAGCAGAGAAGTTTTATAAGCACGATCTGGGTGGCTTCATCACAAACTTTAACATATCTTCAGACCTTTGTACCGTAGGCCCGCAGCTATCGAACCTACACGGTATGCTGTATGCCAGCACGTCCATGCTCGTGACGCACAAATTGGTTCCCATCTTTGGCGAGTGTCGAACAAACATCAACAACGATATCCTTTTCCCGGCAAACATGTACTGGAAACGCGACAAACGTTACAACTATAACGACGAGCATGACATCAATTGGGACGACAAGGATGACACTATGGTCTGGCGCGGTGTCACCAGCGGAGGCAATACTGTCGATGATGACCCTGAGCGGTGGAGAAACATGCATAGACAGCGTCTTGTTCTCATGACGAACAGTACCGAGCTGGGAAACTCGGAGACGGATGTGCTCGCCAACGATGGTGGTGAGAAATCTCGATACACAATACAACAATTTACACCTGCGAACTTCGCCAAGGACCACTTCGATGTTGGCTTCACTGAGAAAGTCGCCTGCATACCCAACTGCGACTTCTATAACTCATCGCTGACAATACTCAATAAAACCAGCTTTGCCGACACATTCCGTTCGAAATACCTCATCGATGTCGACGGTCATTCTTTTTCTGGAAGATGGCGAGCATTCCTGCAGAGCCGCTCCCTAGGTCTCAAAGCTACGATATTTCGTGAGTGGCATGATAGCCGACTCTTTGCGTGGCGCCACTTTGTGCCAATGGACAATCGCTATGATGATCTGTACAGCTTACTGCTCTACTTCATCGGCATCAGTCCTTCAGATCAAGATCCAGTCAATCAAGTCACGGTCTGGAGCCATGATTACGAGGCAATGAAGCTGGCCAGACAGGGTCGCGAGTGGGCAGCCAAGGTCCTGAGACCTGAAGACATCGAGGTCTACCTGCTACGGCTTTTACTCGAGTATGGTCGTATTATTGACGACAATCGAGACCGAATCGGGGTCACTGGTGATGGTGGAGAAGAGATGAAAGCATTCGACATTCGCGTGCCTGCAGTGCCGTGATCGGGATGATCGACTCCGGTATACAATTTGTTCCATGCTGCGCATGTCGCAGACTGTAGCCCTGCGCCTCAAGCATCGAGTGCAGAGCGTGCCTGAGGAATGAAGATGTAGGAGCTCCCCAGCTCATTGTGCAAGTTCTAGCTGATCGACGGCGCAACGTTCTTCATAACCTGGAGGTCGAAGGATGCTTTTGGCCGAACAGTAGCGTTGTCTAGCCAGTCATCATTTGAGCTTAATTGCTGACTCTTGATGAAGTAGCATGAGCCTCATCGAAAACTATGTTCTAGACAGTGCGACGACTCTCGATCTTTTCACTTGCTACAGTCGCTTCATGCCACATCCCACCGTTAGACAGGCGCTACTGCAGCAAGCATCTCCACCACGGCACACTCAACTCTCGAGCTGCAGTACAAAGCCAAGCATGCCTCTCGGAACCAGAAGCAATAACGTACTCGGCGAGTGAAAATCGTTGCTGCACACATCATGGCTGTCACGATTGCAAGAGCCCTAGGAGGATTGTTTCTTGCCTTCATCTGCTACAAAGTATGGACAATATTCTACAATGCTTTCCTACATCCGCTCGCAAAATTTCCTGGCCCAATAGGTGTTGATACAGGGTGGTATAAGACTGTGGAGGAGGTATCCAAGGGCCGCAATTGGACCGATTGCTTGAAAGAATTACACAGCCAATATGGTGAGATTGTGAGAGTCGGACCAAATGAGTAAGACCTTACTGCTCCTTCACATCCTTTCACGTGAATGATGCTGTCCTGTGGCGGAAAGCGCTGCTAATCATATGAACCAGGTTGCACTTCAGCAATCCCAATGCTTTCCATGAGATTTACAACAATGCTAATCGATGGGATAAGGAGGAGACTCTGTATCACTGCTTTGGAGAGGACAGGTCTAGTTTCGGATTCTTGACTTACAAAGAAGCAAAGCAGAGGAAAGATGTGCTTGCTCCATTGTTCTCGAAAAGAGCCATTGGTGACCTGCAAGGTCTTGTGAAGAAGGTGTGCATTGATGGCTACACGTCCTATGCACTTCCACGTTGCTGATTTGCAGCAGAACATCGACAGACTTTGCGTAGCGTTGGAAAAGGATGGCAAAGCGAACAAGTCAAGTGACATGCTCTTCGCACTGAGGTGCTTCACCCTAGACGTCGTCACGCAATACTGTTTCGCGAAGGACGTCAAAAGCACAGAAGCGAAGGACTTTCAAGCACCGATTGTCATTGCGATGGACGCCAGTCTCCCAGGCTTTGTTGTCTTCCGACATTTTGAACCAGTCCGCCAGATCGTATTCAGCCTGCCGGGTTGGCTCACAAAGCTCACTAACCCAGCGCTCGCAGGTCTCGTTGATCTCCAAGAGCTTTTGGGTGCACAGGTCAATGAGGTAGTCAATAATCCTTTAACGCTCCAAAAGACACCTCATGCGACAATCTACCATCGGCTCATGGACCAGGAAGCGAACACAGCTACAGGCGTGCCTTCACCAGGCAGCTTATATGAGGAAGCTCAAGCTCTCTTCTTCGGAGGCGCGGAGTCATCTGGAAACACTACCATGATTGGAATCTACCACATTCTCCAATCGCCAGCGATCCTCAAACGTCTCAAGGACGAGCTACGCACCATCTGGCCAGATCGTAACGATATTCCACCTCTCGAGCAACTCGAAAAACTGCCTTACCTTACAGCGATCATCAAGGAATCTCTCCGTCTCTCACCTTCAGTACCAGCACCACTTCCTCGAATCGTCCCTTCAGCAGGCGCTACGATCTCAGGCGGAAGAATCCCAGGTGGCACATGTGTAGGACAAAGTCTGATATTTGTTCACTATTCCAAAACCATCTTCGATTCCCCAGAGACCTTTGACCCGGAACGATGGCTTCAGTCTAACTCGACAAGTCTAGAGAAATGGTTGGTCAGCTTCTCGCGAGGACCGAGAAGTTGTTTGGGACAGAATTTGGCGATGTGTGAGTTATATATCGCTTTTGCGACGTTGTTCAGGAGGTTTGATATCGAGTTAGATGGGACTTCGGAGAAGGATTTGGCTTGGAGGGAGTGCTTTTTGCCGAAGTTTGGGGAAAAGAGGATGAGGGCTGTTTGTAGAGCTGTGGACTCGTGAAAGAGGAAGTAATGTCAAGGCGAGATGTCTATGTCTGGCGATGGTAACTACTTACTTACCGTCTGACCAGCGGTTGGGAATGAGCCGCCCTTGACTATTGCGCTGTCAGTTCGAGTAGTAGTCGGCATGTTGCAGACAGCAGTCTTGTCGAGCATTCGGCGCAGAACCAATGGTCGCACGTTGCTACCGAAGATACGATCTACTGTAGAGCCATTGCCGCTGATTCCTTGTAGGCAGGCCCGAAGCTGTAGTCAGCTGGCCCTCCTTTTGCTTTGCAGACATGCAGCAGATCAAGATGAGGAAATTGCATCACGCTGACAAGTACGAGTGCCTTGTAGGGACTTGATGCTGATCTTCTCATCACGTCTTCCAGCTTGAAACATCGGCAGACGTTCAAGATGGGCAATCCTGGCAAATCTGGGCTGCATATGGCCAGCTCCGGGAATGGAGATAGGTAACCTGGAAAGCTGTCTAGAAGAAGCGCAGGCCATCAATGATATGTACGGCCTTTGTCAGTTCAAAGCACGCTTACTCGTCGACATTGGCCTTGAGGAAGGACTGTTTTGCGGTTGCAGCGAGAATCCTGTCAAGACTCTACAAGTCTCACATTGTCGGAGAAGTCAGAGAATAGTAACAGGGTTCCAGCTTAGCCTGATCTTTAGCTTCGCAGAATGGTCGTCAGCCGGACATTTTGTCGAAGAGTGGCGCTGGTCGATGAGCAGCAATTGGATCAGCTCCACTAAAGACCTTAGGCGCTATCTGCGATACGTTTTGTTGGTCCTAGAAGAGCCAAATGCCGCAATCGATATCCAGATTTCCAGACATCCATTCATCTAGTTCTTTACTGCGAATGACGTGTGTGATGGTGAGATCAGCTCTCTCGATGACTAGTGAGATAGAGCCTCAGGAGTTGGTCTGGTTGTACTTTGGCACTTCTGAGGGCCCACTTGAGGTCACGGCTATCTTGTGAAGGAAACTGCATCGTGATCTCCCGACGTCGAGCTCCTGTCCAGTCCACTAGATTCGAGAGCTCCATACACAACACCAAGTAACAGAGTCAATAGCCCCCTCTGCGGTTGCATTGCTTCTGTACTGGATAGTAAGGCACGCCAGCTAACGTGAACATGGAAGTCAGGTGCAGCGAAGACGAATGAGTACCGGTGCGGAGCTTCGGTATTATGCGGTTGGACGAGCCTGATGAAGTTTGACTGCTGATCGAAAAGTCAGACTGCGAGGTCTTGTCAATGGCCCAGTCTGCTCGTTGTACTCCTCATGCATTTCCTGTTACAGTTTGGTCTACAATATTGGCCAATGGGCTTGGACCATGTTCCATACAAATGAAGACATAAAGTCTGACCAGATGCTCGTGTAGACAGAAAATTCGGGCAATCCAGCTTCACAGCATGGTTAAGTGACATCCTTGAAGTCTTGGTAAAGTTGAGCTTGGCCCTGGACCTGGGCTTGATTGCGACGCCAATGTATATTTCGATTCCAATTCCCGCGGGTACTTGACATCCATGATGATCGGGGTCCGAGACGTGTCAATCGCACAGGATGTCTGTTAATCTGTCTCACGTATTGACCAGACGAGACCACGTTTGGCTTCCGATATCCAGCCGAATGTTCCGCAAAAGCGAAGTTGACTTTGGAACGACCTCAGCACCTCGACTTGTGCAGAGCCACATTCGGAACACCAGTGCTGACGTCTGATCGAAGGCATTGATAACGAGTGGTTGTCACTGGCAAATGTGAGATTGACTCGACGCGATCATCGGCGGGCATAGTATCGAAATGCAATAGCATGGGGCCATATGCTGCTGAGACTGGAGTCGTCACACATTTAGAAATGGAGATTGCCAGGAAGCCCACGGATGGCACAAAGGTTGCGTCCAGATTCCTGCTCTTGGCCAAGCTCTGCAGGTCATATGGTGACCGAGGAATAGCCAGCAGAGTTTCTCCAGCAAACTCTCACGCCGCGGTGATTCGCGAAAGAGAGACTGGTACGACTAGTGCGATGGAGCACTTATTACGAACGGAAGTACACAGCTGATGCAAGCAGCATGGCCTACCAAAGTGAGCTAACGGAATACCAGTCGTAAGCTATGCATCTGTGTGGCGGCGAACAAGGTATGTATCTCAGACTGTTCCAAGAATTGCCGCCGGTAGCCTCACGATTCGCGTCCATCGAAGGATTCCGCGGTTGTAGCGCTCGGATGCAGGCGTAGATGGGCAGGTGCAATGATCCAGCGAGTCAACGGGATGGGATGTAGCACCGGGAATGATATTCATACAGCCTGCGACAATCTGCGGCTGGACGGCCTGGGCAGGAATGGAAATCGAAAGATAATACCTAGTTACTGCAGGGCACAAGTCCGCACACGAGGTGGTAGTGGTTGTCATACGCGACTCGTCTAAAGCTAGATGTGGTCCGCCTATTGCGATGTCGTGCGGCAAGTGGGCTTTGATGGTTGGCTGCAGATGGATTACGACCGCGACTTGCTACGTTCACTCAAACCAAGTCATCAAAGGAGGAGTTGGCTGCGGTCAAACACGAGACTGGTAACACGAAATCCGAAGCAGACGCTGCATGAAAGCTGTGCAAGCTGAAGTCCTAGATGCCGATAGTTGCCAGACCTGCATTTGTGGCCTCCCAGTTCCCGATTGACCGCTTTTTGAATCGTGCCCCGCAGCTGTGCACTGCAGTCGCGACAGAACTGTTGAAAGGCAAACACCCCGTAGCTCTGACTCCTGTTCGATGGTCGCGATGCACTGTACAGATGTAGCATTCATCAGCCTGGCGTGCAATAAGACGGCGATACGAGACGCCAAAGGTCGTGTCCAATTTGGAGATTTCCGCGATGAGGATCAAGCAAATTGGCCTACCACAGCCATGCCAGCGTAAGGATGACGCCGAATGAAACCAGCTTTGCAAAGGTATTGCAGGTCATCCATCCTGCCGATGTGACTAGGAATTTTTGCATCCGGAAGTCTGTGGATAGCCGCCTCTTTCTCAACCCCGGCATTCGCTTGCATCTGCAAACGCGAAAGAGTCTGCGTGTCACAAGGGCGAGCATGGCCAGGGCTTTTTACCGCCAAGTGCTGGCCATCCGTTGTCCGCTGCCCTTGTTTGATGCTGGGCTGCGCCACGGCACGATTGCGTGCGCATGGAACGAAGGACTAGCGAAATACATGCTTCGGTCCTTTCATCTGGCGGATGACAGCGCGACTCACACCAGGAAGTAGATCCAGCAAAACGGAAAAAATAAGTGCAACTTCCGGGCGATGTGCACCAGTGACGGCGACCGTCGGTAGACCGCTGAGGGTGAACCTTGCTGCGTGCAACCGATAATTGGCTAAAGGGGTTGTCTCGGCCTGTGTAGCAAAGAATCGATAACTGCAGCGAGGCTCGACGCTGACGACGTACTGCAATCGTGGCCACACACCAGCAGAGTGATGCTCATCATCATGGAGACAACATGTGGAGTTGCCAACAGCTAGCATCTGTGATTCGCCGCGGCCGCTTTCGAGAACCAGTGGCAGACTATTATCATCATGCGATATGGATAGCTGTCATATTCGGCACGAAGGAGGCACGACACGCCAAGGCAGATGGAGCGTCTGGCACCCTTTGTGCCTTAGACTGCATCCTTGTGTGCCGACGGTCTATGTCCCAGCTGCGTGAAAGTCCACAAAGTATGGAATTATTGCTGTGGCGTGTTGTCTCAGAAGCACGGCTGATTGATGGACAACAAACACAGATAGACCCTGCATTCCAACACTTTGAAGTGGGTGCATCACACGGCACACTGATCAGCAAGCTATGTTAGATTATATCGGAGGAGATCGTGA
The DNA here is from genome assembly GCA_014298035.1 of Pseudocercospora fuligena. Taxonomy (NCBI): domain Eukaryota; kingdom Fungi; phylum Ascomycota; class Dothideomycetes; order Mycosphaerellales; family Mycosphaerellaceae; genus Pseudocercospora; species Pseudocercospora fuligena. The sequence goes on along the minus strand of JABCIY010000038.1, from coordinate 356,321 downwards.
CACGAGTTCCAGCCGACAGCGTATGACATGTGCAAAGCCTTGCGACGAGGAGACGGGAGTCGCATGCCGGCGTGCCTGAGCATATGAGAAACCAAGGTATAGGCATCCTACCGAGTCTCACAATTCGCCAGACCGTAGAACGCCCAGCGAATCCAAAAGTCATGCAACAGCAAGGCACGGATGTTGTTCCTATCCAGTGATCCAGTCGTTGGCTCGGTTGCAACAAGGCCGCCTTGAACGAGAGACAGGAGCGGCGTGCATGGTGAGATTTGGATTGCGCCGTGGTAGGACTAAGTTGGCGATCGTTTGCAACAAAAATTTCTTATCGAAGTGCCGCATTCGGTGATGCGTGAGAGAGTTCGCGATAGACAGGAGTGGAGGCGTTGACGAGGGCTGCCCAGACTGCACGCATAATGCCGTACGAAGCTAGTACCAGCAACAGATTGATTTCGCGGGTGTATGATCGCGGTCATCACAGCAGCGCCTGCCCCGACCAGCGCAACTGACCTTGTGGCTGGTCCTCTAAAAGCTTCTTCGCTAGGATCAATGAAGCGCCGGGAAGCCTGCGACGTGTGCCCGCCTAACTTGTAGCGACCAAATTACCCAGCGGCTTCGAAAACCCATTTGTGCTGTCAGGAGAAAACCATTCGATATGGAATGTCCATTGGTGCAGCTGCTCCACCGCGCAGGAGGAGGCAAAGGATCTGGCTGGCTGGCTGGTCCTCGCGGACAAGACGTTCCAGAGAGCTGCGACAGGCGATCTGAGCTAGCCTGAAATGCTCCACCCATGCGAGTGTCTCACCAATCACGCGTGGGCTCGTAATGCTCCAAGCAGAGTCAGAGCTCGTTCCAAAGTCAAAAAATTCATGCAATGCAAAACCGAGCCCCTCTCGGCGCGCATCGTAGTACGTAGGTACAACACGAAGACGAGCAATGGCATCCGTGTCAGGAGGAGTGCTCTACTCATCATCGCCAATAATTAGCGTTGGCTGATGTGGATCAAGGACGTAAAGTGTGCGAGATACGCCACCCGGGAAGGAAGGCCAGCGACTTCGTACTGTTCGTGCTGTGAATGTGTGACTTTCCAGCATGTTCCTCCGAAGCCTCGGAAGCGACAAGAATGGACCTGATGCAGCCACATTGGATGAGTTTGGACTGTCAGGCCTGGTCCATCGAAAGCGTCGCTTGTTCATTTGACTGCCTGCTCCGGCACGCTGCGCATCCATCTGACACAGGATCTAGTACAACATCCCGCAAATTGTAAATAACAAGTCCACGCATTGACGCCTGTGCCCATCGCTTAATTAGCAATCCTATTCGCAGTCCCCGGCCACGTTTGAGGAGCAAGCGATATGATAGACGGTCATATGTGAGCCTGCCGTGCATGACTGAGGTCCACGATCACAGATGGACCGTAGAATAGTAGTAGCTCTGTGATGGTGCTCAGAAGTGCATCGGCGTGCCAATCAAGGCGATGGAGTGATGGTTGCTTGGCAGCCAAAGTATAGGCACATGCCTCAAACAGCACTGCTGACGACCCGCGGCGACGGTTACAAAAAAGTACTAGCTAGCGTCGTCGGCTAGGTTGCATATGCTGGGAGTCTGGTGAGGTGGTGAGCAGCGCTCAGCGGCAGCGTTTTGCATGTACCAATTGTGCCAGAATTTGTGGCACTACTACTTTTGCCTGCTTCCAGCCGTGACGACGGTAGCCTTCTCCCCTGTACCTTTCTGATGTCAGTCACGCCCGCTTGTCCTGCTCACCTCAATCTATTGGGATCAGCCTCTTGGGGCCAGCGCTGCCGAATGCGATCCGACTGATTCACTTTATGCTTCGGTCTGCGGCGTGTCCACGGTTGCAGACGGAGGCCCTGCCCTCGGGACAAGCTTGAGCCTGGCACCAGCGCTATGATTGCTCGCTGCGGCGTAAGTTCCAATGATTATTACGGTGGTGGTTATGGACCAGCAGCAGGTGCTGGCGCGGGTCCAGGTCATCGCTGAAGGGAGGCCGGAGGCGCAGGACTACTTGGTGGATGGACGGATGGGCCATGGATGACCTATTTGTCCATGCCGCGAGTCCATGCTAAGCTAATAACCTCTGCTGAGAGTGGGCAAGCCGCGACTGCGAGCCTGCGACTGCGAGCGTGACGGGCTGCGGCAGCTGCAAGGCAGGCGCCCTAACACTAAACCGTATTGCTGTAACCCACAGCCCGCCCAGAGTCTGAGTCTGCTGCTGATCTGCTGAGTGGCCGCTGCGACGCGCTGATGAGGACTGCAGCTGGTCAACGCTGGTGCTGGCCTGCCGAGCCTGCTTCTAGCAAGCAAGCTTGCTTTCGCCCTCACAACTCTGCTCTGGACTTGTCTCCACTACTGCTGAGCCAGAGTGGCGCTCAGACCCGCAGCACTCGCCGCTGAGCCATCCTTCATCTTCAGGCTCTGAGGGTGCCTTTTCCTTCCGTGTGCTTCGTGCCCCGACGCCATGATCGCATGGCTATTTGCTCCATACACTACTAACCTAGACCTTGATCACTGACGCTAGTAGCATGCACTGGCGCGCTCTCCCTCGCGATTCTGCCGCCTGTGTCGGTTGTGGAGGCATTCGTACATCTCGCACGCATACCTCACTGCCGGCTCCCTTGCGTGAGCAATCAACAACGACCTCTCCGTACAGTAGTAGTACTTGCTGCTGCTACCTGCTACCTGCTGCCACCTGCACACGCCGTTGCCGCTTCCGTTGACAGCCCTGGCACTGTCGAACTATCTCCTGCTGCTCATCGAGCCAAACTGGGCCCACCGAACCTCACCTTACCTTGCCATATCCACTTCCATTGTCATCACTCTTACCTTTCTGCTGCTCCTGCTTCACCAACATCTGGATGGCCACATGATTGCCGCCGCTCGAGCGCCTGTCACCACGCGTGTCCTCAGCTTCACCATTTCCCATGATCGACACTATACCGTCGCTCCACATGTATGCCAACTCAGCAATCCGCTTTAGAGACCCCTTCGTCTCTTCGAAAGACCAACCGCCGCCCGCTTCTCTCCACAGCTACGAGCAGTCTCGATCGAACGGGAATTCCCAGAGCTCACGGCCAGACTTCATCCGAGTTCTCACGCCTCCACCAGAGATGAACAGCACCCAAAAACCCAACTATTACGTCAAGGAGTATGGCCAGCACTACCCCGAATACGCAACTCAGGCTGGGTACAAGGCTTCAGCTCCCTCGTATTTGCCGCAGGAAATTCACAGCAGTGAACATGGTCGAAATCATGTAGTTGCACATGGACCCAGCAATGGTCGTACATCTCCGGTACGGCAAGCAGCCGTGGAGGCTAGTCACGATCTCACACAGCAAAGACGACCGTCACAGCATAATGCAATCGCTGCCAACTTTCAAATACCTCGCACTGTGAACAACAGCGGAGGAAGTCTTTCGGAACTAGCTGCACAGGTGAGCTTGGCGTTGAACTGCGGAAGAATCTCATGGCAGAAGAACTGACATTGTGCAAGATCACCTGCCTCTTCTGGTTCGAATCCTCAGAAATTCTCCAGCAGATTGAGGACTCACCGATTCTTCTTCAACCTTCGAGGCCTCTCTCGCCAGATGCCAAACCAACAACTGGATTTCGAAAATGGGTCACCACGATCCTGTCTACGACCATGGTTGCGCAAAATGTCGTTCTCCTCGCGCTTTTATTCATTTACCGCTTGAAGAAGCTGAACCCAACTGTGCGAGGCAAGCCTGGCAGCGAGTACAGACTGCTTACTGTGGCTTTGATGCTGGGAAATAAATTTTTGGACGACAATACCTACACAAACAAGACTTGGGCAGAGGTCTCTGGAATCAACGTGGCCGAGGTACACATTATGGAGGTGGAATTTCTGAGTAACATGAAATACTGCTTGTTCACCTCCGAGCAGGACTGGGCCGAATGGCAATCGCTTTTGGGGCGATTTGCACAATTCTTCGAGAAAGCCTCAAGACCGCAGCCTCCGGCTCCAATTCTGCCACCGGCTTCTTCTCTAAATTTGCCATTAGCACTTCCTTCGCCTCCAGGATCCAACCAAGCGTCTCCACCATTTCCACCAGAACTCATTCACAATGGAGCCTACAACAATGCTGCACACGGTCCCACACCTGTGCCATCCCCGCTGGCACGGCCAGAGTTCCAGAGTGTACAGCAAGGCAGTAGAAAGCGTAGCTTGGCAGATGACTATGCTACTGAGCCTCCAGCGAAGAGAATGGCACCCAACTATCCAAGTTACACCTCTCCAAATCGATACTCGACGATGCCGCCTCAGCCAAATCAGGGTCAGCCGGTGCCGAAATTGACTCTGCCAAGCTTGTCGATACCTCCTTCGCAAGCAAATGTTAACGCATTTTCGCAGTCAGCTTCGCAGAATGCCCAGCTTCCTCCAATGACAGTGCCGCAGAGAGCCATGGCCATGGTCTATCCCAATAGCAGCAATCAAAGCTCATCCACGCAAGTGTCTGCGCCGGCTGGTCCATCGTCACAGCCGCAGACTCAGTCGCATTCTCAATACTCCTCTCGGAATCATACGCCATTTGGTGGTTCTGCAGCGACTTCGCCAACCAATGCGGGACCGCAGTCTGCAACGGCACTACATCCTGCCGCCCAGATATCTCCTACCTACTATCTACAGCAGCGGAACTCGCCATACAGGCCAGTGCATCATGTTTCAACGCTGTTGTACCCTCAGCCTCAAGCCGCCACGCAAGCTCGACCTGCAAACATCGACCTGCATCAAATGCAGTATCAGCCACTCGGAAAGCCAACCCAACATTCAGGGCGTCTTCCATACCTTGGCCAGAATCTGTGGCTTGATGGCAACCATCCTCAGGAGATGACTCCTGTTCATCAGTGGCCGAACTTCCCACAGCAGCAACAGCAGCAGCAAGCTTTGGTTCCACAGTAATAGCCATTTGCAGAACGAGAGCGCGTGCCGCTGAGAGGTCTTCTCCTTCTTCAACTCTGCACAATGGCGGGGTCAGCGCCTATTCCCACGGCGTCTGTTCATTGTAAATACTTGCAACTGCTTTTTTGCTTTACTGCATTCAAGCGCCTGCATCAGATGGCGTTACCAGCCCCGGGCTTCCAACAGCTGAAGCCGCCAGGTGGCAATTGTATTCCGAGCATATTGATGGCGTTTAAAGCGAGCTGGAAAGGTCCTTCATCGGGACGAAAGCATGGATACACTTTATGACACTGTACTTCTACGACTAGAGGAAGGAACGACAAGACATGGTTCGGGTGTTGCATTGGTCGGCTGGGATAGCTGACGCTCGAGAAGGGCAATATAGTGTGCAAAAATACATCAAGGGAGAGCGTTCATTCGCGAAAGCCTTGTTCCAAGCTTCATCAAAGACTGGCATGATTATGCTTCACTTCAAAAGCTCTTGGAAATGATGACCATTTCCGATGAGTTACGTCCCCACCATCCACTCCACTGATGAATTTAGGAACGCCTCGAATTGGGTCCCCAGAGCGGTCAAGAATTCCATGTTACCGAGCTGCAGCTCAAGTCTGCTCCTTGTCCCAGATTTCGAGGATCCGTTCGGAGGTTGTCTGCTGTCCTTTTCAGCGACCAGTAATAAAGTGTGAAACTTAGCTTTATTCTCACCTGTGACGAAGAATCATACATTTTACAGCTTGTCACTTCAGACAGGCAGGCCAACCAAATTCGGTCCCACGGAAGAATACATTCAAAGCGTTCATACTTTTGGTTGCGATTGAGTCAAGAAACCCTACCTTTTTGGAGAAATCTGTGGCTTCGGACTCGAGGCATATTCCATACCTCCGCAGCTTTACGCTACGGTCCCGCGAGTTCCAGCCAAAGAGATCAAGCCACTTTGCAGATTTGACGATGCTTCTTCAACAGATGATCTGGTCTATCACGGAATCCAAGCAGCCGTCGGCTCCGGTAGAACTTTTTCGCGGAATGTTCGATAGGGAATTGTGTTTCAGTCTGCAGGCTTTCTAGAGACTTGACTACACTTCCGCTAAGAAGCAATACTCAGTGAATGAGAAGACTTGGCGTTCACAAGACTGCACAGAGCGATACTTCCAATGAGCCGGTGACGCAATGCTTTGCAGATAGCACTGCGAAGAAATGAGGCAAGAAATGACAGCCATACTGCCGAAGCAGCTCGATCAGAGGGATTGTGTTGAAGGACTTGTGCACCAACCCTCTGTCGAGCGACTGCACATGCTATTACTGTCTTATTGAATACACCGCGTCCTCGGCGTGGCTATGGAAGACAGCACGTGATATTCCGGCCTGGTTGAATCTGATATGACTATCGTGGGGAGCTGCGACAAATCCTGAAACGCCAGAAATGTCGCATATCGCTCGTGGCTGGGCGGAGTATGCTTCCTCTTCGAAGTCTGAAGGTCATCCTCAACACGTACTTGAGCGGTACAATGAGTTCTCCGGAGAATGAGAAATACTAGACGAAAATGAGGCCAGACTTGTCCATGTTCGACGAAGGCTGAAGAGGAGTGAGGGCTAGTGAGAGCGAAATGGGAAGGTCGGCTATTTTCGCTCCGTGCCGCTGCCGACTCGATTCGCTCTTGCTCCCTCGAGGGACGTTTCAGAATCCTGGCTTGCCGCAGATTCCACGAGCATCATGAGCGCGTTTGATTTGTTGATCGGCACAGAATAGCAGACGGCGGCTGTTGCATCTCTCACTTTCACGCGCCGAGAAGATACAGAAGAGATGGCGAGGCGATGAAGACACCCTCTTGTCCGCAGTCCCTTCCCCCATCACAGCCGTTGACACCACGCCGCTATTTTCGATAACAACAACGCTCGGCTAGTGAGCACGAGTCCTGCGGTCATCTCTTTATACTTTGGGCCCATTGACCGAGCGCAACGCAGCCGCTCTCCTTGCTGGACTCCGCATCTCACCGGCAACCACATACTCTCCACGCCGACATTCCCTTCAAACGACATACCAACACGCCCTTGCGGCCTGGAGCTCGCGGCGGCCATTCGATCCTTCTGGTCCTGGAGTGGAGCGCTTACGACCTTACTCATTGCGCAACAAACACGAATCTTGAAACAAGCCGCCAACGCGAGGCCGGTGCTGCATTGAAGACAAGCACGCGCAACTGCGTCTGTTGTGCAACATTCTATCGCAAATCCACAGCTCAAGTCAGCTTCCCGAGGTCTGCCAACAGTACAGCCAACTCAGAAGCTTAGATCATCTTGAACCGAATCTTTCACGAAACACCTGCCTGGTATTGGCGCGTGCGCCTGCTTCTACGACTTCCTCTTCAACCTTCACCACACTCCAACAGTCATGCGTTCTTCCTGGTCAACAGTGGCGCTTCTTGCGCTGCCTGCGACGACGCTGGCTGTCAGCCTCTCGGACTTTACACCTCGAGTGTCGAATCTTCCACCTAGATGCAAAGCTGTATATACCCAAACAGTCGATGGCTGCTCGAGCACAGATTTTGGCCAGGGCGGATGCAGCGAAGCTTGTGTGGAGGGTCTGCAGGCAATTGCTGCCGATGTCAAAAGCGCCTGCGGAAATAAAGATATCACAGGACAGAATATCATTGTGGCCTACCTTGCAGGCTCCGGACCTAGCAGTCTGTGCCCGAATGCCGCTGCAATACTAGGAGGGAGTGGCTCTTCGAGTTCAGACTCGGACAGCAGCACGTCGACCCCAAGCACTAGTGCCAGCTCTCCTCCGAGCAGTTCGAGCTCCACGTCAAGCATGCCATCATCAACCAAGGCATCTGCAACCTCAACAACAGCCAGCAGTACGGAGACGGTCAGCAGTCTGACCACTGCACCGGCATCCAGTACTGGCCTATTGGTCGATACTTCAAGCACTCCGAGTTCTGGCAGTGTTTCGAGCAGCTCTCAAACCGATGATGGACAGAGCGGTGGAGGCAGTCCTTTTGACACACCAAGCAACGGCGCTGCACTTCCATCATCACCAATAGCAGCAATCATGGCGGCCGCAATGATGCTTTCGATCCTCGTTCGGTGACACTAGGACCAGGACAAGCAGAAAGCTTGTCAGCAACGTGTACGAATGAATTGAAGCTACGATACCCCTTACAGCGAGCGTTTGTCTCGAAGCTTTTGCTTTGTGGTTTTAGCACGGCGTGTGTCCGGAAGACTTTGCGCATTTACATGGATGGTGAAATGGAAGGCCTGCTTTCTTAGTGTACCTGCATATCAGAGAAGGCCAGAAGAACTCGAGGCCAGAGTGTGGCACAGAGCCTGACGAAGCGTCTGCTCCTGTCTGTGATGACTACTGTATAGCATAGTAACCCTGCAATGAACTAATTGGAGATGTCGCGTGCTCAGGAACGGGATGCAATCAGATGTATTCTTTTTCCAGCCTTATCTTGGAAGCTCTGAAACGTGGGATGTTGATTAGAGTGATCAATGAGCAGTCCTTTCCGCAGTGTCTTTCTCTCATATCGCTTATCGCTCGGGGCGACAATGAGATTATTCAGACGGAAGAAATAAAGACGGAAAAACTGATGCCATCATAAGTCAGGGAAGCTGATCAAATGCACGAATAGGCACAGGTGTGTACTCTTCGGCGTGTCGGTCTCAACCAAAAATATTGGTCTGCGGCTAGTTCGGAGCAGCGCGTCAGTCGTCACAGCTGGAGCGAACCCTTGTCCATCTTTTCTCTAGAGCTGTTTCTAACTCATCGTGGAACTCTTTTTCTGTGATTATTTCATCGCAACGCTGCAATGGCATCCCAGGCCGCAGCGAGGCCTCTGGCGCAGGTCACCGCGTCAATCGGGCTGAAGCAGGGCGGTGGAGCTCTGCGCAGCTTCTCGACCGCCCAGCGAACGTCTCCTTTCCAGCACGCGCGATCCAATGCGATCCGTGCTGCGAAGAATGCGCAACAGCAATCCGTCCGACTCGACCGACAACAGCTAAGACGAGGATATGCCGATGCTCTTCCCAGCAAGCAGCAGGTCAAGAAGAAGGGCGCAGGATTCTTCAGATGGACGTGGCGCATCACTTATGTGTCGCTGATCGGAGGACTGATATACACCGGATACAACATCTACCAAGATCGCTGGCCTGAGGAGCAACACCAGCCAGACCCGAACAAGAAGACTCTTGTCGTTCTTGGTACGTTCAATCATTTGATGCTACCATAAGAGCATCCAAATAATGTTCAATACGTATTTATTGACTGATAATAGGAACTGGTTGGGGCTCTGTCTCACTCCTAAAGAAGCTCGATACCGAGAACTACAACGTCGTCGTCATTTCGCCACGCAACTACTTCTTGTTCACACCTCTCCTGCCATCATGTACGACGGGTACGATCGAGCATCGTTCCATCATGGAACCTATTCGCAACTTCCTCCGCCACAAGCACACCTCTGTCAAATACTACGAAGCTGAAGCCACCAAGATCGATTACGAGAAGCGTGTTGTATACATCAGCGACGACTCCGAAATCAAAGGCACTGTCTCATCGAACGAGGTTCCATTTGATATGTTGGTTGTTGGAGTGGGTGCTGAGAATGCAACTTTCGGTATCCCAGGTGTCCGCGAGAACAGCTGCTTCTTGAAGGAGGTCGGCGATGCTCAAAAGATCAGAAAGCGAATTATGGACTGCTGTGAAACTGCTACATTCAAGGATCAATCACCAGAGGAGCGCAAGCGTCTGCTACACATGGTCGTTGTTGGTGGCGGTCCAACTGGTGTCGAATTCGCTGGTGAGCTTCAGGACTTCTTCGAGCAGGATCTCAAGAAGTGGATCCCGGAGATCCAGGACAACTTCCATGTCACGCTCGTTGAAGCCCTTCCATCTGTGCTGCCCATGTTCTCCAAATCTTTGATCGACTACACTGAGAAGACCTTCAAGGAGGAGACTATCGAGATCCGAACCAAGACTATGGTCAAGAACGTCACGCCCACATACATCGAGGCCGAGTTCACTGATCCCAGTGGCAAGAAGCAGATGGAGAAGATCCCATACGGATTGCTTGTTTGGGCCACCGGTAACGCTCTTCGACCTCTTGTGAAGGACCTCATCAACCAGATTCCCGCCCAAAAGGACTCCCGACGCGGTCTTGCTGTGAATGAGTATCTCGTGGTGAAGGGCACTGACAATGTCTGGGCTGTTGGTGACTGCGCTGTGGCCAACTATGCTCCAACCGCACAAGTGGCATCGCAGGAAGGTGCTTTCCTCGCTCGTCTCTTCAATCAGATGGCCAAGACTGAAGAGATTGAGGGTAAGCTTTCAGCACTTTCTGAAGAGCAAGGCAAAGCTCCCAACCAGGAAGCTCGCGACAAGATTTTCGGCGAGATTAAGGACCTGCAAAAGCGCCTGCGTCGCGTCAAGCAGATGGGACCATTCGAATACTCGCATCAAGGCTCGCTTGCTTACATTGGAAGCGAGAAGGCTGTCGCTGATATCTCTTGGCTGACCGGAAACTTGGCTTCCGGTGGTCAGCTCACCTACCTCTTCTGGCGCAGTGCCTACTTGAGCATGTGCTTCAGCAGTAAGTGCACCATCACGCCCTTGTGTTTCTCATTATCGTTCACAAGCTAACCTGTATACAGCACGCAATCGCGTTCTCGTCATCATGGACTGGTTGAAGTCTTACATCTTCGGCCGTGACGTCTCGCGAGAATAAGCTTGGCTCAGCAATGGACGAACCACTTCTTTCCCATTTTGTACTCTGAACGAACATATGCCCAAGGCACAACGGGCGAGAGTTGTTGATACGGGTTTGTGAACAATGGTCAAGGAAGACTTATAGACAGGATACCGGGCGTTAGAAAGTGTGTGTGAGTAGCGACATCTGAATTCTTTGATACACAGCAAGAGCCACTGGAGTCATTTGTTCAGGCCGTGTTTCTTGACAGGTTGAAAGTGGAAAGACGACGGTCTACTCGAGCGCCGTCTCCACGAACTTTCCAAACCACAGGTGCGTCTACAAGGGAAGAGCGTGAAGATAAGTGCTGCTATCTCCAACGCAACTGCCTCGACTTGGCTTATTCCACTAGATTTGAGCCTTCTGCACAAGAAATTCCGCCGACACACACATCACTCTACAACAGCCTCCCTTGTGGCTCTCTGGACCAGCTCGTTCTGCACCAGCGAAACCATAGTTTCGATGTCTTGGCTTAGAACGCGATCGTGATCGAGATGCGGTACATGCCTGCGTATCAGCTCATACGCCGCTTCAACACCGATTCCCAATCGATCGGGCGACCCACGCAAGTCAATTGCCTGAGCAGCGCATAGAAGCTCAATCGCAAGCACGATCGAGACATTCTGCACGACTTCTCGCAGCTGACGCGCCGAAGTCATCCCCATTGACACATGATCTTCGCGGTTCGCGCTTCCAGGTATAGAGTCCACGGAAGCGGGCGTGCACAACGACTTGTTTTCGTTGACAAGGGATGCAGCGGTGACTTGCGCCATCATGTACCCGGAACAGATTCCATTCTCTTCGATGAGAAACGGCGGCAGATCTGATTTGGTTGAGGCCGGATTGCATAGCTGGTCGATTCTTCGCTCCGAAATATTCGCGAGCTCACTGAGCGCTATGGCCGCAAAGTCCATCGCCAGAGCCAGTGGCTGGCCGTGGAAGTTTCCACCGGACAGGATCTCTTCTGTGTCGGCGAAGACGAGTGGATTGTCGGTCACGCTGTTGATCTCGATTTCGAGAACGTCTCGAGCGTATTTGAGAGCGTCGCGTGTGGCTCCGTGGACTTGTTGAATACAACGCAGTGAGTATGGATCTTGGACTTTGCTACTTTGGCGCTGATCACTGTTCAGACCACTTCCTATAAGCAGGGAACGAATATGGCCTGCCACGGCACGTTGACCAGAGTGTGGTCTGAGGTCTTGAATCCTTGTATGGAAAGCTGCTGTCGAACCTGAGACTCCTTCGATGCTCATCGCTCCGCCAATGTCAGCGAGCTCTGCCAGACGCTCAGCATGCAAGATGTTCAGACATCCTAGTGCGGCCATGGCCTGCGTTCCGTTCACGAGTGCCAATCCCTCCTTCGCTTCCAGGACGATAGGCTCCAGTATAGCTTCTTGAAGCGCTTCGCGAGCCGCCATCCATTTGCCATTATGCTCGACCTGTCCCTCACCAATCATTGCCAGAGTAAGATGAGCTAGCGGAGCGAGATCACCAGATGCGCCCACGGAGCCTTTCTCAGGGATATGTGGATGGATGTGCTCGTTAAGCATGGCCACCAACAGCTCTATGACAACTGTCCTGACGCCACTGAAGCCCTTGGCCAGAGTCTGCGCGCGCAAGAACATCATGGCACGGGTTTCCTCCTTCTCGAGGGGCTTGCCCACACCCACGCAATGAGAAAGAATGAGGTTGCGTTGCAGGTCGTGGACCTGTGAGCGAGGTATCTTCACATCGGCCAGAGCACCAAAGCCAGTGTTCATTCCGTGCGTTGCTTCTTCTCGAGCGGCTTTCTTCTCTACTACGGTACGTGCTCGTTGCACTCGCTGATACCCTGTTTCAGAGAGATCTACCTTTGCTCCTTGTGCGACAGCAGTAACATCCCCGAGGGCGAGAATGGTATTGGGTCCTATGTCGATAGGCCGCGGACCTTGTGGATGACGGGTACTCTCTTGCAGCGATTCTTGAATATTCATTTTGCAGCCTGTACGCATTCGAAACGCTCAACCCTTCGTTTGACGCTTCTAACATATCAGCAAGTCGATGCAGGTAACATCGCAATCAGCACCTTAGAATTTATTCGCGGCAAATGAGAGAGGATATTCGTATTAGAAATGTTTCAGATATGCTCAATGCGTAAGAGGCCCTTGACCCATACATTTGACGAGGTGGCTTCCGGGTTTGACGGATCAAGGACACGATTTGTGCTACATTTGATCGTTCAGGCCAATCCACTCGGCGTCTCGCCACATATAATCGATGGCTACGCGACATTGCACGTTTGAAACTGGCTTAATTCGTGCTCTGTCCCTCTCCTGACCGAGCCATGCCGTCGCTCAGCCCTTCGCTATCCATCTTGCAACACCAAATCCTCAGTCAACTTCCAAAGCCGCGATCCGATCAGCTAGTGGATTCTGCATACCGTCATTCCTCTCGCCTATAGCGCGAATCATAGTGTTCCTGTTGAACTCAGCATAGACCCAGAAACTCGGCAAGACCTCATAGAAACGGTCACCGACGCCGAAGGTCTGATCAATGTACTCTTCAAGCTCTCTCCACTGCTGCATGTAGAGCTGCTGGATCTGCTTCTTTGCTTCTGATCTATCCGTGGCGGAAATGAGGTAAGTCGTGTAGTCTTGGTACCACGAAGGACGCTTTTGAGGCTTTCCAGATTGCTCCAGGTTCCACAACGAAGCTCTGAAGTTTCGAACCTCAGGGCTATTTGGCAGGCTGTTCAGCTGTACACCAATGCTGATGGAATCTGGTTTGATGTAAGGGTGGATTATCTTCCGCTCCAGCTTCCTTGGCAATTGCCACCACTCTCTATTGCTCGTATCCGATCGGTAGACCATATTGTGCCGCTCCGAGCCGGGACTGTACACGGTGTGCACAGCGTCCGTATCCCATTCACCGAGATCAAGGACGAGGTTCCGAATGGACGCGGCACTGACCCTGCCGATACCCTTCAGCCATTGCCGGAGAACGGCCAGATCAGAGCAATAAGATCGTATCTGCTCGCGTGTCATCTTGAGACCAAAGCGCCAGAGCCGTGGATAGAACGTGAGGGTATTGATCGAATAGAAGATTCCTAGAGATTCTTTGCGTATCTTCCTGCAGGTCCTGGAAAGTGCCATCACATCGCTGAAATTAGGCTTTCGTGGAGCGATGTTGTGCTCCGACCATGAGAAGAACTTCCGCTCATTGAATCTGCGACGATTATGCTTGCGGAGGTGTAGTCCTCCCGGGAAGTTGGCAACGAGCTCGTAGACGCGGTTGCGAAGCTCGCCTGGCAATTTGTTCAGCGGCGACAAGTCCATTTTTGCAGAAAGTGAGGCTTTGGTGGTGACCATTGCGAGATGCACGCTATAATCAATGTCAGCTCGTCTTGACAAAGGTGATGTTTGCGAAGATGCTATGAGAAGTGTTTGTAAGTGTTTGACTCTGCGCGATGCATAATGTCTCAATAGGAAGCTTGCTACTGAAGCGTCACAAGCAGCGGCGATCTCAGAACCGATGCAAGACTGATTATTGCACATGCTCGTGCCGTTCCGGTTCAGCTACCGAGCAGAAATTGGGTGGAATTTCATTTGCGTTCGTCGTAATCCGTTAGGTCTCGTCACCTGACGCTCATGTATACACCTCTTCAGTGAGCGCATTGAGACCCAGTCCCTCCTTGGCGATGTCCTCGTCCTTTAAGAAGAGCAATGGCATCTCCACCAAATTGCCCTTGACGGTGGCAAGCAGATCCTTCATCTCTTGAACTCCTTGCGCGCCCGGGCTGAATTCCTCCTTAACGACATGTCCCCACTTCCAAAAGTCTGGTTCCTGATCTGGAGTTGAAGCATTGGTGCCCTTTCCCCCCTTGGCTTTCTCCTCGGCCTTGAAGTATCGCTCGTAGAAGTCATCGTACTCCTCCCAGTTCTTGACCGTGTCGTCCGGAACGGGATGGAAGATCTTGCGGAAGACGTTGGTATTGGTGGCAGCAGTGTGCTTCCACAGATTCATGAATGATTCTGACATTGGATCAGCAACCGCGAGATCTTCACGACTGCCCCAGTCGTAGACGTTGGCTTGTCCAACTGGGAAGTAATTAGCGTCAGGACGCTCGATGTTTTGAGGAACAAGCAAGCCCAGGTGTTTCCTGAAAATCTGTCGTCGCAGACTAGCAGCAAAAAGTGATGCCTTCCATGGTCTTCCCGCCATGTAAGAGTCGATTTGCTGCGGATCCTCGATGATCATGGCAATTTCTGAGTCGTGGTCTCCAAGCTGTGATCGGTCGTTCATGTTGGCACTTCCGCAAATAACAATCCTGTCATCTACGATGAGGAGCTTGCTATGAATGTAGAGCTCCTCTGACACATACGCATCCATCTCCGCTTCAGGATCGCCATCCCATGGTATTGATCTGATGTCTGGCCCGTTGAGCATGTAGCATTCTGCAACGCTGTCCCAGCGGCCGTTGGAAAGTTGATCACTTGAATCACCGTGCACTTGCTGTGCGGCTTGCTGGTACCTATCGAATGCATTCGAATTGTCTTGAGGATTCGAATACTCTTGGTTGTATTGCTGTGAGTCAAGCGCGTGAGCGTACTGCTGGTCATAGCCCATGCGGGCCTGGTCGTATGAGACCCCGGCTTGTTGCTCGACCTTCGACATAGCTGCACTAGTGTTGATCCGGTCGTAACTTCTGAGATTATAAAATCTGATATACTGCATGGGATCAACGCCTGCCCTTGCGACTTCCTCCATGATACTATGACCTCCCCGGCAGATGCTGAAGTATTGGAACTCCATGATGGCCCTTGTTCCAAGAGCAGCGTCGTCCTTGAGGTCTCCAGCGAAAGCGGGCACGCTTGGTATATTTATGATCATGTGCCAATCCTCGTTGTTCCGAGCGGCACGGAGACAGCGTTCAACGATTGCAGCGCCAACCAGGTTCTTAACCGGTTTTTGCTTGTCGCCTGTTGCTGTGATGAAGAATTGGTTCTCCATGTAGACAAAGTGTTGGGAGTTCTTGATCGTTTCAATGTAGGCATTCGCAATGGAGTGCTCGAGGGCTACTCCATGACTCCATTTCGCACACGAGCGAGCGATCTGGCATTGTGTACCTCCAAGTGGGCCACTTGGATAGTCTCCTGTACCGTATATAAGACGGTCGCGACCCTCTTCTAAACGTGCTCGGCCGACTTCGTATTGCTCTCTCATACGTTGACGAAATCCGTGATACTGACCTTCGCCGCGAGGTTCGCCATCTGCGTTCTCTTCGTATGGGTGGCCAATGATGCCCGCGCGAGCAGCGTGATATACGAGTGGCTGGTATCTTGCTTCTTTACGCACGTCGTACTTCTCAAAGTAAATAAAGTTCCATCTCTGCACGAAATGGGCCTTGAGATCCTCAACAACGGGGCCTTTAGCACAGAGAGCGACGTCTGACCAACCCATTCTGCTGTTGTACTTCCGGTCCAGCTTGTTGTTCTCCCAATGCTGAACATCGGAAAAGTCCATGATTCGAGCATTGTTGTAGTCTTGACCTGGAAACACTATGCGGTTCAGATCAGTAGGATGAGCATCCGCAATTGAGTGTTGGTTGGTGTCCCAGCGTCCGTAGCAGAGATCAAGACCACCCATGAATGCTACATGGCCATCGATGAGGCATAGCTTCTCACTAGTCGGTGTCAGTATCAGTATTACTAATTTGAGCAAAGCCAAATGCAGTCGTCTCTGACGATAGCTCAGGAGAACTTACTGGTGGGCCCAGTACAGGATCGAGTCCTCGCTCATACCATAGATACCCTTGAGAGCATCTCCTGGAAGCTGAGCGAGCTTGCTAGCGCTCAGACCTGATTGTTTGATACTTGAGATAAAACTCGATGCTAGAGTCTGCTTGTCAGGTAAATGGTCTGGATGACGGAAGACCTAGATTTGTGTCAGCCAATCTTTCAAGGCGCTTGTGCTTGTCTGCAGGAATTCTGGTGTAACCACAATGCTCTTGCTCACCTTAATGTTGCCCGTGGAGTCATTGTCCTCCAGCCAATGCTTCGTATGACTTGACGACAGCGTAAGGGCCTGCGTCACTTCCTTGTACACAATGATGTTGACTTGAACGCCTCTCTTGGCAGCCGCAAACAAAAGCTTGTCCAGTCGATATTGCTCATTCTTCGCTGGCGGTCTCCTCAGATACAGCTCTGGACTAAGCCACCAATCAAGAATCCAGATAGAGTGCTGAGCATGTTCCAATGCGAGCGAAACGGCCCACATGTAGCTGCAGCCATCGACATACCACTTCACCTCATTACCTTCTCTCTGGGGTGCGAAGGATTGGAAGCGATGAAGATGATGGCTGTCTCCATCGGAGCACTCCTCGGTCTTGTGAGTGTGAGAGTGTGTTGGCGTGTCCGTGGCTGTTTTGATTCTGGTTTCAACATCCTTAACGGATTCTTTGATCTTGTCGAAAAGAAACGACATGGTCAGCGCTCAGTCTCTGTTACAGCGCATGGATGATCAGAATGGCACAGCCAATAGCTCGGACTAAAGGTCTTGGCTTGATCTGATGGCGATTGATGGTTGTATTGGCATTGCTGGGCAGACTGTTGGAAGCTGAAGTTGGCAAGGTGCCAAGATTTGGCGGGCGCTGTGTTTCATGAACCACTTTTTGTCATTCACGGATCAGGCATCAATTCTGTTTGTTCAGAAGAGAATCGTCCTTCAGATATTTGTTGCTTGCTGGTATGATTTGGTCAGTTGAGCAACGCCTGCAAAATCGAAGCTTGAAACTGCTTGTGAATAATAGCAGCGTATTTTAGTTAATTTTCAGTACACAAGCACAAGCACGGAAAAAGTGTTCGAGGCACATTCATGCTGGGAAAGAGGCATTGACATTAGCTGTAGTGACTACACTGCTCAGGTACGACATCGGTTCCGATATCTTGCCTTCCGTCCTGTCAACAGCGCAGGCCAGAATGATCGACTGCCAACACAGCTCAACAGCCAAGTCTGGACCCAAGGACTCCACTAAAACCTCATTCCACGGAAGGCACATACGGAGCGTCTGGGACGTGACAGGCAAAGACGGGGGCCCGACGGACTGCTAAAGTCATGAGTGCCGCTCTATCTTTCCCCAGCTGTCTCAGCCTTGTTGCTCTGCGGCCTCCAAGCTTCCCAAACTGTGTCATGATCCTTGCAGCCTGCTTGCAAGCCCCAATTGATGCACCTGGTACCAGAACCAACATCAGGCGATATCCCGCGCGAGAAGCTCGGATCACACGCTCATTACTGCAGTAAGGGCACTGCCGAACGCAGTCCTTTGTTGGTGATCATGAGTAGCGAATTAGCAGCTCTGCCGACTGTGCGTCTCTGAGCTGTCTCCTAGTATAACAGCAGTGTCGAAGTGCTTTTTCTCTGTGTGGACCCAGACGTTCTCATGGCCTGCGTCGGTGAAGAAGAATGCGGGGATCAGTTCGCTGAAAGCAGCTCGTTCAGGCAGACACGACTGAGCCATGCAAGACGCCAAGCGCACATGGACCAAACGAGCGGCGGTCCATAGATGAAGCGAGACCAAGGCAGGAGCAAGATAACATTGATTGACAGGCAATCATCGCAATGTGTCCATTCAGCGGAGGATTTGATGCCTGTGAAAGACATTAGTGGTTAGATGGTGAGCCAGAAAAGTGGGCACATACCGCTTCAGAACCGCCTCTAATGTTGTGGGATTCAATTCTGCATCATCTGGAAGCTCGTTGATGAGTGGCACGAGACCTGCGAACTTTTCGCCGCCACGGTAGGCAATCACAGCTGGCACGCCGGCAGGCTCCATTTGTGCATCTGCGAAATGAAGTTTGACGAAACGAGTATCTTGATGTTTGCCTGCTAATGTTCGGATGCATCGCTCGAAGAGATCGCTTACTTGAGACTGCCAAGTGTCAGCACGTATCTTGCATGAGGCCGTGATATTCACTCACGTAGTCATCGTAGATGTATACAAATACTACCGTGTCTGGCGGAGAGTTCTCGACAGCGTCAAGATATGCTTCAGGATCGACCATTGTCAGGGCACCGTAGAGCCTCCTGTTCCGGCTGTTCTTGTGGATGGTACTGTCTCTCACACCGCTCTGCAGCTCCTTCAATCGGCTCTGTCTCCACTTTTTCATAAAGTCGTTGTCGTCTTCATCGCCGAACTCAGACTCGTCTTCTTCGTCAAGCTTTTCAATGGGGCCTTTGTCCTTGACAGTCATCAGCGAGGTCTGCGCCGTTAAGCTGGTCGTGCTGCGCATGGACACCCGCTGCGAGCGCTGCGAGTCGCGGTAGTCCTGTGCATCAGAGATGACGCCCTTTGGTCCGGTATTGGCGCCATATCGTGTAGATGGTATGGTGCTTCTCACGCTGCTCATCGACGGCCGCGGAGGGTCGACACGCGAGGCAGGCGGTGTTGCATCGTCGTCATCGTCGGACAGATTGAGGAATGACTGCGCATCATCGGCATGGTCGTCTTCAGGGTGCCTCGATCGCCTCTCCTTGTCCCTCATCAATTCATTGAATTCATCTCGGGCAGCCGACATGTTTCCTGCTATGGCAAGTGCTTGCACCGCCGCTGAAGTCGAGCGACCTTGTGATTCGAAGCAAACAGCCTTATCATAGGTTTTGACTTCGACGGCAGGTGCAGGGCAGGTCTTTTCTTAGTTCAGTTCGCGTGTAGAACGTGCGAGGCTCGCCCAGGCATTACTCCGGTGCTGGGATCGTGATACGGACGTGCTCTTCACAAGCCTAAACATAGTGTTCCCCCGAATCCTCGAGGAAGGCACACCGCTGCCTCGCCAATAGCGGAAACGCTCAATGGTGCGACTCAGGTGTTGGTAGGCGATCCAAGGATGTGAGGTTTCGAGCGAAACCTTAGAGCTTGAAAATAATGTGGAGACGCCTGTCATTCGGCCGTTCAATCTACGTTTACTGCCGAAAACTGCCGTTCACCGTTCGACATCTCACATCATCCATTTCATGAAGAGTGCACCAGACGCAATGGCTACCCACAGCACGAGCAGCAGCAGAAATGAGTTTGTGACGGCGGATGCAGATGCGAAACTACCTGCATCAACCAACATCGTCAGGGGGAAATTTACCGAGTGGTCGGGATGAACCAAGAACTCAGCGTCGGAGCAGGACGGACAGACAGGATGATCGTGGATGTTGTGATAATGCCAATTCCTTTCCTCTCGTCCAACACTTTGGGGTCTCTAGGTAACGAGAATCATACAAGACGCTTAGATGCTGCGGAAAAAGCCCAGCTTTTGAATCCTTTTTGCTTCGAGTTGTCCCTTACAGCTACTAGAAACACCGGGACATGCTGCCAGCTGATACAAAAGAAGATCCTGCCGCCTGATACAAGACCCCAAGAACTACGTCTGCGCTCAGAGCCCACTTGCTCTGCCAGTCCGCAGTACCATACGCAAGCTGAGTGATTTGAAGAAAGATGTGTCCCTGCCGGGTATTGTAGGAAGTTCGTCATTTCGTGCGCCGATTCTCTGAATAAGTCGCACCAATGCTGGTAATGTCGTTAATACGAATCAGTACTTTTGACTGAACTCGCATTCCGCATTACACAGAAGCGCCGCCTGCTCTCGACATCGATGTTGGTGATTGCGGTGTGCGGCCCGTTCGTAAAGGGAGAGCCCAGATAGACAGCGAGGCAGTGTTGGAAAGGTTGGAAGCGACGTCGCTCAGGGCTTGTCTTCTGCTGGACATGCACGCTGTGACAATTATGTGAATCATGCCCAAACGCGAAGCTGAGTGAGCTCGTCAGCGATGGTGATCAACAATCATGGTCAGAACAATATAACGTACCATTGAATCCCAAGAGCCTGTGCATAATGACATGGCATCGTTACTGACACCCAAACAGCTGACACGGTTGTCGTGGCCTTGCAGGGTGCCAACTCTCTCGCCTCGAAGCACGTCCCAGACCTATTGAGGATGTCAGTAAACGCATGTTTCACATGATCAAGAGCACTGCACGAACCTTGCATTCAAAATCGTCGTAACCGGCAAAGAGCAACCTTCCGGATACAGAGAAGGCGACGGATGTGATACCGCAGACAGGTTCTCCAATCTGTGAAAGTTAGCATTTGATACAGGCGACGCTGTTTTGTACGAGCACATACTGTATATGCCTGGAGCTCGCGGTCTGCGCGGATGTCAAACAGACGGCAGGACGCATCGTCAGAACCAGTTCCGAACGCATTGCCATTGGGGAAGAACTGGATCGCATTGATATCAGAGTCGTGGGCGGCAAAAGTCTGGGTGCACTTCTGTTGTCGAATGTCCCAAAGCTTTGCGAATGCATCACAAGCGCCAGACACAAACTGGTTGTTATCCAGCGGATTTATGCTCAAGCTCATGACATCTCCCAAGTGGTCTGCAAATTCTGTGATCTTCTGACCGGTCTCAATATCCCAGAGCACACAGGTCATGTCTCCAGACGATGTCAAGATGCGCCGGTCGTTAATGAAGCGACAGCACGAGAGATAGCCAGAGTGACCGCTAAGCTCACGAGCTACCCGGGTGGGACCTTCTCGCGCTGATAGATTGTAGATGGAGCAAATGTTGTCCAAGCCACCGCATGCGACGTAGTTGCCGCTAGGAGAATATGCGCATGTCATGACCCACGATGATCGCAAGGGAATGGCGTGCACCTTGTTGGTAGTATAAGCATCCCAAATGATGAGCTTGCCATCCTGCGAAGCGGAAACGAGATGTCTTCGATCGGTCGACCAGTGCATCGCATAAATCTTGGCCAAGTGACCCTTGAGAGTGCGCTTGGTCTTCATGGCCAGTCGTGGGAGCTGTTCGGTGCGTTGCCGCGCAACATCGCGCACTGTCAGGAGGTGTGTTAGTAGTCGGATACATACAAAGTGAGCTTGAGGCCGCGTAGACAGCGGTATCAGGAGGCATTGGACTCACGTGTGGTGTCTGCGAGCTCATCCTTCTTGCGCTTTATCCGGTCCTTGAGCGCCTCCGCGTCCCTCCGCGCTATTTGGATCTTCTGCTGAATGGACTCAGCGCTCGCGTCCGCCATGTCGTCTTAGAGCGACGACGCTCGCGATGGGTTTCAGCTCGGCAGCCAGGTGTGTGTTGTGTGGTAGAGAAGAGGTGGACAGCGCAAGGAGTGGCCGTGCTGCAATGGGGAACCAGGTCGAAGCTTGCTGGCGGCTGGGCGGGCACCGCGCCGCAAACGGGAAAGTGCGAGGCGTGCGTGCGACTGTAGAGGGAACGAGCGGACTGGGCGAACGGCGGCGGGGCGCGTCACGTCGAGCGCAGCAGCAGCGGTAGAGGCAGCGGTGGTGGAGTGTGTTGGAGTCGACGACAGCAATGCTGCAGTGCCGTGTGGTTCGGAGGTTGGTGAAAGAGCCAACCCTGCTGCTTCTGCCAGAGGAAGCGACGAGTCCGTGCCAATGCGCGCTAGCCTCCTAAGTGTTGACTCTAATTTCTTTGGGTCTCCCGTCGACACCTTTTGAGGAACCAGAGTTTGTTGCTTGCTTCGACGACAACAACTCTGCTCGTGCAGGTGGTACTCGGTCTGCCCGTGACGATGGACGGCAAGCGTGTGCGCAATTGATGACTGTCCAGCTTGCCCATCGGCCAGCGCGTGCGACAGGAGTGCTCACGAGACAAATGGCAAATGCTGACTCGGGAAGAAATGAGCCCGATCTGCAGTGACGACAAGTATCCAGCACAGCGAAATTGAGCGCATGCACCACATTGAGCCGCTATATAATTCATAATCACCGCTTTAAACTACTGTCGCTAGTCACCTTCTCCTGCAGAGTCGCCTTCGACATACACGGAGCATTGCTGCCGAACCTGCTGCTCTGTTCGCGTGCATCAGCAAAAGTGGTGGCTTGTGACGATCTTAACCCTTGCTGCAAGGAACATGGTATATATGCAGTGGGTGCTCGCGTCCAGTCAATCTGCGAGTACTTTTTGGCAGTGCTTGAATTTGCCTGGCTGATCACTCAATAAAATGCTGTGAAGCGCTCCAAGTCTTTACTGCAAGCCACTCTATCACCACCTGTCGCAATGAGCGAAACAAGTAGCAGACGCCTACACCAGGCACAGGGAGTCGTGCATATATTTAAATGTATTCCCTGCAGATACCGTTTTGAGACTCAAGCTTTAAGGACCAAAGCGCGATGTGCTGTCATTTGGTAATTTGACCACGGCCTCTGTTGGCAATAGACAGTCCCTGGTGGTTGCGACATGTCAGGCCAGAACGATCGGGACCTCTTGGTCGGAGACATAGCGAACAACATCCATGACTACTGTGGCTGAGATATACGCTCGTATTGGTACATTTCGCTTTTTCGTGATCTGAAATTGTGCTCGCAATGGGGTCGTATTTTGGCCGCATTTTAAGCGTGAGCGACACGATAGCTTCACGGTTCGTGCTACCATTTCTCCAGGAGCCTACATCATCTGGCTGTCATCCGGGTAATTCGCTGCGATGCATGACTTTGCTCTAGAGCTCGAGCAGTGTTGAGCATGTCCCAGACCGCAAGCCTGTCTGCAGCATCTAAACTTGAGCGCGTTTTGCTCTTGTGAGAGTGACTGCCCCATTTTCAGGCTAGCCATTCCTCCGAAGCCTTGAGTGCTTTTTTGTAGGGCTGTTGATTAGTGTCGAGCGCTTCCATGTGAGAGAAGAGCCCGAAGAGAGATGGGTAGGATCCAGTAAAGGAACAGGTAGGCTCGAGATTTGGACGAGACAGCGAAGCGTGCTCGCGATCATTTATGATTTCGTGTCATTTTGAGCTGCAGGATTCGAGCAAGCTTCGATATACCCTCGACTGCCAATTCGTGCACCCGCCGCCTGATAGAACGCCTAGCCTGATATCCACATGCATGCTGTCGCTCGGAACATCATTGCCATGACTTCCTTCCTATGCTCGTCTCGCCATCGCCACAAATCCGTCGTAAAAGCGCATTTACCGGTGCTATAGGACATTAGCTGCTGCAAAGTGATCGCAATCCTCATATTCCTCACCTTGGTGAAGCCGATGTCGTTGGACTTCTCGCGGAAGCATTGACGGCAGATGTTCAAGCCATACTTGCGGATGAGACCAGCCTTGTGGGTGCAAACACGGCTGTAACACAGTCAGCCCTCATTTTCGCATGCCAAATGAAGACCGAGACTCTGTGAAGATTCCCTCCATCAAGGTCTCGGTCCATCATAGTCCTGCTTCCACCTACCAGGCTCTAGCACCCTTGCCGTAAGTGCGTGGGCGCGAGTACCAAACTGAATCGTGTGCCATGGCTGCGGTATTGTTGCTTCGTTGGTTGTCGTGGGAAGCGTTTGTGAGGTTATCGGCGGTGACGAGCGCTGGGTGTACTTTTCGCGATGTTGCAGTCCAAGATCGCGGCAGCCAAATTCGCAGGTGTGTCGGCAAGAGCCGAGCAGCAACTCCGACTTCCGGATGCTTGGCGACACATCCTCGTCAAAGTTGTTCCGCGCTTTGCTTTGAGATAGACATTACCTTCGTCTAGAATAATGTCTGACAAGATCAAGTCGAAAGATCTGAGCTACGACTCATCGTTGCCTCCTTTTCTGCAACGGCTTCATGAGCAGAAGGCCGGACGTGGCGACACTGACCGCCACGAGCGACCCATTGCTCGCGCGAAAAGGACAAAACCCGCAGATGACGATGACGGTCCCACTGTCGTAGACGACAGCGGAGAGACAGTCTCCAAAGCACAGCTCGAAGAGATGTCAAAGGAAGCCACAGATGAAGTACAGGATACATCGAGCATCAAAGGAGAGCTCGATCCTAGCACAGAACCAAAAGCGTCTGGAGCTCTTCCGGACAGCAATGCAGGTCCCCGACGCACCGAGTCCAGCGTTACAGACGGTACGGCACAGAAGAAGCGCAAGGCTGCGAAAGTGATTGGCGATGACGAGGAAGCTGGTGATGCAACCGAGCAGAAATCATCCAAGAAAGTTGCGGCAAAGAAGGCCAAGAAGAAGGCAAAGCCAGTCAAACTTACATTCGAAGACGATGAGGAAGGTTGAGCAACGACAGGGTAGCGTTTTCCCACGACAACCAACGAAGCAACAATACCGCAGCCATGTCCCACGAGTCAGTTATATCCGTTTTGCCCGACAGTCGGTTATCCAGCGAGTTGGTTTTTCCATGGCGAACGTGTGCTCTGGGTAAGTCGTTTCGTCAATTATTACTCTCATGATGATATCTAAATATTGGAGCTGTCCTACACAACGATGAGGACACACCTTTACCGAATACGCATAAGATCTGACAACCACAATGAAGC
Organism: Pseudocercospora fuligena; assembly: GCA_014298035.1. Lineage (NCBI taxonomy): Eukaryota > Fungi > Ascomycota > Dothideomycetes > Mycosphaerellales > Mycosphaerellaceae > Pseudocercospora > Pseudocercospora fuligena. Next base: position 331,340 of record JABCIY010000038.1, on the reverse strand, counting down.
ACCTACTTCACAACCAATGCTCAGAAGCAGCCAGAATCAGGCTGACTCGATGCAGGACCTCCACCAAGCGCCGCCAGCGATGAACCGGATCCCGAAGCCCTGCGGCCTCTTCAGGCACTCCAAGTTGTCAAGCGTCACGCTCGGCTGATCTGGACACAGTCGAATTTGCCAATGTCGTCTTGTAAATGAAGCTCACAGCGCAGCTACCGAATCGGCCTCCCATTCGACCTGCCAATTGGCCTTTGGCTCTGCCATGCCGCCTGGAATGCTCAACCATTAGCAACCCTTTTCAAATCCGTTCGGTGAAGGCCGAATCCAGCTCTGTCTCGGTGAGCATGCCAATCAATCAATGAGTCGCCTGGCGACAGCGAAAAATTACTCCACAATCTTGATGAACTTGAGCGTCTCGAAGATGAGGTGTCGCCAGCAGTTCTCCTGAAGCTGAAGAGATCATTTATCCGAAAGGAACCAGACGAATACGAGCAACGTGTACTGCGGTATTCATCGGATGCTCGTAATGAGCTAAAAGTTCCATTCGTCAATACCGCCGGCATCTGAGTAAGCTCCTGCGCAGACAAACTCAGTGAGCTTATTCGCACTGAGCACCCCGCCAAGCTAAAGCCTATTAGACTATAGGCGGTCTCAGCCCGTCGCCCCAATGTGTTGACGTAGGCGCAAGACATCCTTCGTTCCGACTTCAAGGCTATCTTTTCCAGCTTTGTAAGAGAATTAGAGGCTGAGATCGTCCGCTAATCAGTCATGAAGGATTCTTAGGGCGTGATCAGAGCCTCTTCTCTTTGTAAGTATTGGTACAGGTCTCTTTCTTCTTCGGCATCTGTTCAAACGACTGTCTCATTAGTTCAGAAAAAGTCTCACTATGCCAGAAACGTCCAAGGAGCGACTCGCAGACATCGAGAGCGAACCAGTCCAAAACAAGGCATCCATCTTCGCATACATCCAGAATGGCTTGAAGACAAACCCCGATGGAGCAGCGGTCATCAGCACCTTCCAAGCTCATGATCACCTGGCAGATCTAACGCAGGAGTCACGAAGCTCAGTAAATGGCAGTGTGGCAAACGGCAATCCAAATTGTCTGATATGGACCTACAAGCAATTGCATGTGGCTTCTCTGAAAGTTTGTGCGGGTCTGGTGGCTCTTGGCGTTGAGCCTGGCATGAGGATCGTTACATTGGTTCCGAATCGCGTCGAATGGCAACTCGTGTTGTGGACGATGAGTCTACTTCGGGTCACTTTGTCGTCGCTGGATCCTGGTGCAACGACCAAGCCACGCCGCGCAGAGCTCGAAAACTTCATGTCCCAGATCCAACCAGATGTGATCATTGTTGCGGACTCGGAAGGAGCGAATGCTATTGAAGAAGCTCTGAAGAGCTGCGGAAGCAGGTTACCCAAAGCCAAGATCCAACTCGATGGCGTTCCCAACTCGCCATGGATGTCTCTGTCCGAGCTAGCCAAGACTGGTGCCAATCATCCAATAGACATTGAGAAACTGGAGTCTTCTGCTTTGCAACCCGACCCCGACCGCACAGCAGTCATAATGTTCACCTCCGGCACCTCCTCCGGCAACCCCAAAGGCTGTCCTCGCCACGTAGGATCAACCTGCCACATCCTAGAAACCCAAGATTGGGGACCACGACGCTTCACTTCATCCTCACGAGCACTCGCCGCCACAGCTAACTTCAGAATCATCGCCCCAACAATCCACTTGGCACTCTGGAAAATGGGCGGAGCCGCAGTCCTACCCGATCCAAGCCAAGGCATGAAAGGCTGGATCTCAGCAATCGAAACCCATCGCATTACCTTCATGCTCTTCATCCCAGCCCTCCTCCACGCCCTCGTCGCACATCCGGACTTCTCCACCTCAGATATGTCCAGCGTCGAAGACATAATGCAAGGCGGCGATATGATAACCCGCGACCTCCTCGTAAAAACTCAAAACTCATTCCCTCATGCCAAAGTCGCAGTGGGTCACGGAATGACCGAAGGAGGCGGCGTATTTTCTTGGGTATGGTGGGATAAGAAACCAGACCAATTACCCTATTACGCCGAATCAATCGCTCCTTTAGGGAAAATCGCTCCAGGCGCTCGTCTACGAATCCGTGATCCTGAGACTGGAAAAGTTTTGAAGAGGAATGAACCGGGAGAACTTTGTATGCGTTGTGAAAGTCTTATTAAGCATTACTTGAACAACATAAATGAGGAAACCTCATTCTATACGGATGAGGAAGGATTACGATGGTTTAGAACCGGTGATCTCGCTACGATAAGCGAAGATGGAGTTATTTACATCTTGGGAAGAATCAAGGATATCATCAAACGTTCTGGAATCCCGATCACGCCTGCTGCGCTGGAGAGTTGTATTGAACAGTTTACGGGATCTTATACTTCTGTCTTAGCTTGGCCGCATGAGGTTTTGGGACAAGTTCCTGTAGCTGTGGTCAAGGATTTGGAAGGGAGCGGGAAGAACGAGGATGAGGTGAAGAAGGAGGTGATGGATAAATTTGGGAAAGATTATGCGTTGGAACATGTGGTGGGTTTGAAGCAGCTGGGCTTGGAAGCTTTTCCTCTTAATGCTACTGGAAAGATCATGAAGAGTGAGCTGGTGCCTTCTTTGAAGGAGTACCTGGAAGGAAAAGGCAAGCAGTAAAGAAATTGGTATCGAAGCCGTGCACATGAGATTTGTGTCATCACTTTTCTCCGCTTCTAGAAGCGACTCCAGTCTAAGTGTAGTCAGAAGCGATACAGACCTCATGGTCTCGCTACTGAGAAAGAGGGACACTCCCAAAAAGTCGATACCATGTGAAGTGTTATACAATGTCACTTCGCGCCGCTCTCAACTCCAGCTCACCATAAAATACTACAAAAGCGAGTTGGAGCGCATGGCCATACTTGCTACCATGAATGGTCAAGGGCCTCCGCTAGCGACAGTCCCACGAGTGTTCGAATACGAAGACGAAAGCTCCAACAAGGTGATTGTACACGCAGTATCGGATGCCGTATCCGATCACTTGCGTTAAGGAGATTACGAAGGGTGAGCAGGACACTCCTGAACAAGAAAGAACGGTCGAGGTTGAGCGAGACTAGCCAAATCAAACAGCGAAGTTGCCCTCTTCAGTGAAGGTAATTATACCATCATTGATTGGAGCTTTGACCTTTGATGGGTGTCAGTACTAGGTTGCAATCGTGAGCATACGTCTCGTTCTTGACACCGGCTGTCAAGGAGGTCCTTGAGAAGGAACAAGGCACCATTGAGCGCGAGTCGTGAATCACTCTTGGCCGGCTGGATATCTGTCTCATCTTCCATCGCTCGTCTAACGACTGCCTCTCTTGCATCCTTTTTGGCCACTTACTATCCTTTCCACTTGAAGCCTTCGGTGCAGTATTTACAAGGAGCTGTACTATTTAGAGTAAGCAGAGCCCGTCTTTTCGACAGTGTCGTGCGTTTCAGCACCATGCTTTGATTTGGGGGGTATTCTAATGCCTATCAGCCAGATGGCGCATTTATTCCCGAGACGCCTTCGCTAAAATTTCATGGAAGTATATGCAAGATGCTCCTTTTTCTCTCATCTCAAGATCTCGTCCCAATTAGGTGTGAAGACAAATTTGCCTCTGATCTGTCCCATGCCCATGCCGACTGCAGGCTCTTGATCCTCTGGAGCTGGTTCTCCTTCTTTCGGCTTTACGTCTGGCACACTGGCGATGAGCACGTTTTGCAAGAACGTAGCGTCTGCACCCTTGCCCAACACAAGACTCGTCCCGCCCCAATCCAATGTCGCTTTCCCGGACTTATGTATTCGTAGTTTGCCTACGTTGCCAGAAGGCAGCTTGGGTTGGGTATTCTTGGACTCATCATCCTTCACCTCAACGGGCTTCTCGGCTGCTTGGTCTACGTCCATCGCCTCGCCTTCACCGTTGGCCTCCGCAGTACCTGGTTCGGGCTTAACGCTTATAGGCACCAGATCGGGTAGCACAGGAGGGAACTGGAAAATGTAGACATTTTGGTTGCGACTGTCTTCCGCGACCTTGAGCGCCTCCAACTTCGCATTTGCCTCAGCCATTGCTGTGTCGCCTCCTGCATCAGGTTGCACAGCATCTTTGGGTGGTTGTCGGCCGAACTCGATGCGGATCTGTCGAAGATCATCATGCTGTCGATCCCATTCGTCCTTCTCGGCCTGAGTCTGGAAGCGAGGCGGATCGGGGATCTCAAAGTCAGACAGGTCGTCATCAAGAGCATCCGCTGTTGCTTTTATTCTGGCCTTGGCTCGGCGCCTGCTTTCGGGTGAGACTGGAAGGTCTCTCGAAGGGCTTACAATCTCTGCTCCAGTACCAGCACCGGCAGGATCTGGTGTTCGTGGTCTCGTTTGGTGGTCGTCCTCGGTAGATTCTTGTTTGATCGGCGGGTCATTCTCTTCGGTTTCTGAAGAACTGTAGGTGGTAGGTCGTTTCGGGATCGCACTTGAACCGGTAAATTCGACATCCTTTGCCTTTTGTTTCCCTTTCCTCTTCTCAGAAACAGCTTCCGGAACGTCACTTGACTCGGGCGAATCTTCCTCGACAGTCAGACCTATCGCTCGCTCCTTGTGAGGTACTCGCGACAACCGCACTGGAGCGAAAGGGTCTTCAAGCGGAGGCTCGTCTCCAGTCAAGTCGACTATTTGCAGCCGGTCAATGTCCTGCTTTGGACCGACTTGGCCTTCAGCTTCGTCCTCATCGCTCGAAATGTAGCCTCCGTCTTCAGTCTTTATCGGGCGCATGCCACCCATCTCGAGGTCATGTTCGTTCTTAATGCCCATGCCACCACTGGAGTACGACGGACGAGATGCACCACTGGTACCTCCACCTGATCCTCCCGATGTATGAGTTCCACCACCACCGCCGCCGCCGCCGCCGCCTCCTCCACCTCCACCAGTCCGTCTACTTCCCCAACCACTTCTGGCCTCTGCACTCGCTTGTCCTCCACCAAACACACCTGATGCACTCGACTCATGCCGTTGGCGATGGGCATCTCCCATGTGTCCTCCTCTCCCTCTGCCACCTCGTCCGCCACCTCGTCCACCACGATCGCTGCCCCTATAGCCAAACTTCCGCGCATCTTTTGCATCCTTCTTAGCCTGCTCGGCAGCAGCTTTGGCTTCAGCTTCCTTCTTCTTCGCTTCGGCTGCTTCTAGCTCTGCTCTTGCTGTCGCTGAACGTCTTCCCGTGAATTTCGGCTTTGGAGCGATCGCCGGTTTGCCTCGCGCCGAAGATGACGGTCGCGACACTGAGCCACCACGACTGGGCGGTGCAGGTGTGCCGGTTGGAGTGGAAGAGATAGATACTGGCGTGCTTGCCGATGGTTGTTCTGCATTCTGTGCTGCGCCAGAGCCTTCAGTCTTGACTGGCGCAGCATTGCCGCCAGCAGGAGGCTTCTTGGGAGGCATTGTTGTGGTATGAGTATGTGTTATCGGTCCATAGCGTTGTCAATGTCCGTCACTTCAAAGCTCGAATCTTTTTTGACGTGACTCGCGACGCCGCCCCGCCCCGCCCCGCCCCGCAGCTAAACTTGTGAATCCTTGCTAGCGGCGCGTCACATGCGATGCTTGCTCGGTTGCCGGGCCAAAGTCGTTTGCGTGCGACAACAAGGCGGCAAACGCTATTTCCCTGCGCAAACTCTCCGCGCACCACTCGGAAGATGCAAATGATGTGAGGATTTAGTGGATGCGTGCACAGACGGCGCCAGCAACTTAGTGATGCAGAGTCAATGCGGTAGGCGTAGTCGATGTTCACTTTCCTTCGTCTCCGACTTCCATTCATCGTCCCGCAATTGCTTCCGAACCTTGACTCGACGTTCAACATGGCGATGCGACCACACACTTCGCTCGATCAATACCACTCGACGGCAAGCAGTCCCAGTCTGCGCAGTCGCCAGCCTATCGACATGGAGCGACCATTCACGCCGCCTGATTCGGATGCAGGAAACGTCAAGGTCGTTGTTCGAGTGCGCAAATTTGTCAAGAGAGGTAAGCATTTCCATACAGTGATGGTCTCTACACAATACTAATTATAGGACAGAAATTGACAAGCGATCGCCGTGTATCATTCGCATGAACCCACATACACAAGAGACTACTCTGCTCCCGCCTGAGCTCACAGAAGAGGAGGCCAAGAACACTCGCAAGCAATACGAAGAGAAGAAGTTCACCTTCGACAAGTCTTTCTGGTCACACAACGAACCCGATCCACATTTTGCTGGCCAGTCTCATGTCTACGACTCTTTCGGCGAAGATTTCCTGGACCACAATTTTGATGGCTACCACACATGCATCTTCGCCTACGGCCAGACGGGCAGCGGAAAGTCATACACTATGATGGGCACACTCGATCAACCCGGTCTCATTCCACGCACATGTCGAGGCCTGTTTGAGAGAGTAGAGGCGGAGCAGAATGGCAGTATAACATACAACGTCCACGTCTCATACTTCGAGATCTACAACGAGCATGTCAAGGATCTGCTCACCCCGAAGACGAATCCACCAACATACCTCAAAATTAGAGAAAGTAAGAGCGACGGAGTGTATGTGCAGAACCTCTCCGACGAGCCTGTGAGATGCTACGAGGATATTGAGCGATTGATGAAGGTGGGCGACATGAATCGGACAACGGCGAGCACAAAGATGAACGACACATCATCACGATCACACGCGGTTTTCACCCTTACGCTCAAGCAGATCCAGCACGATATTGCTACAGACAGCACGATCGAGCGGGTCGCTCGAATGCGATTGGTGGACTTGGCAGGCTCAGAACGCGCGAACAAGACCGAAGCTACGGGAGCGAGACTGAGGGAGGGTAGCAACATCAATCAGTCACTCACTACTCTAGGCCGAGTCATTGCCGCCCTGGCAGACCCAAAGCGCCAGAGAGTGTCGCGAATGACAGGCATGGCGAATCAGCCGAAGCGGCGAGCAGAAGTTGTACCATATCGAGACAGTGTCCTTACATGGCTTCTGAAGGACTCTTTGGGTGGCAACAGCAAGACAGCAATGGTTGCTTGTATCTCACCCACCGACTACGAAGAGACACTCTCGACACTTCGCTATGCCGATCAAGCCAAGCGTATCCGCACCAAGGCTCACGTCAACCAGGATGCCGTGTCAGCGGCCGAGCGTGATGCAAAGATCATGGAGATGCAGGAGACCATCAAGCAGCTCCAACTTTCCGTCAACGCTGCCGCGACGCGCAAGAGAGACGAAGCCGATCGCGCTCGAGACGAGTTGGAGGACTATCAACGACAGGTCAGCAAGATGCAACGCGCGATGGAAGAATCCCGCGCAGTGTCAGAAGTCAAGATTCGTGCTCTCACCCAAGAAGTGGAAGATTTGCGTCCACAGAACGAAGCCCTGAAGACGGAAATCGAAGCATTACGACTGCATCTCAGGCTTGCAGTGGGAGAGCTGAAGAACCCGATCGTCATTCCGAAAGAGTACGGAGACGACGAGAACAGCGAGCCATCCGAGTATGGAGAGTCGGATCATGATAGCGGCATGGACGACGCCTACTCGATGTCTGGTGATTTCGAGCATGATGCTTGGCAGAATGATGTCGATGAGCTGCTGAAGGACTTGGGGCTTTTTAAGCGTAAGGTCGCAGATGACAAGGCTCGTTTCCCGCATCCTGGTGAGGAGCAGAGAAGACCAGCCATGGCTGAGGTGAGCGCTAACAGCGTGAACTAAGACTGTCGTGTTTGACTATTCCGATCTGTCATAGGATTATCAAGGGTGTCTGATGAAGCAGGAAAAGGCTGAGCGTGCTCGCCTGCGACTTAGTGATTAGCGTACAGCGATTAGCAAGAGTATATAGTTAACGAATGGACGAGAATGGAAGACAAGCATACTAGTGGTCTCTTTTGTACCATACCACACATCGTCTATCATGACGGCGGTTCTTTGTTTTCGTACACCTTGAAGTGTATCGGCTTGAAACTTCCGTCATTCGACCTCGCAGCCGAACAAGCGGTGATAGCAACAATCAAATCCATCTCAGCCCGGAACTCAATATAATCCCCAGCCTTGCTCAAAGGTGCTTCTACCTTAATCTCCCCATTCTCTCCAACCCGTACATTCATGAACACATTAAAAGGAATCGTCACTTTCTCCTCCGAAATCCCGTATCTCTCCAACGCAGCCACAAAATTCCCATGGCAACCTCTATGCGGTTCTTGGTCTGGGAACTTGATACGGAATGTATCTGCCGAACAAGGCGTGAAAAGAAAGTCGTGGCGGCCAACTGTATCGTTTATGATTTTGAGCATTGGGTTGCTCCGGTTGCTGTACAAGATGTCTCCGGTGCTGAAGTAGATCTTTCCGGCGTAGTCGAAGGAGCGGCCATTGGAGAGGAATTCGTTCTTCTCGTGACTGTTAAAGGCTAGGATATCTGAGACCTGTTTTCCAAGCGGATCGATAATTCGGAGGATTTGGCCTGCTTTGATGATTATGGCTGTGCCGCTTCGGGGTTGCAGCTCGACTGTGCCGTCTGCGATTGTGGATGTTGGGGTGTCCATTGGAGACGCCTAGAATAAGATTCGTCTTTAAATACTTGATTTTTGCTTTTTTGTTAGGTTGTTAGCTTCGAAGACATGTAGATGAAGGACGATCAATCTTATCAGGAGCTGTCTTGAGCTCCGCATGATTTTAGTCACTTGGCTCGGTCCTTCCTATGGCACGGCAGAAGCAGCTGTAAACGACCACTTCTCGCCCTGATCATTCAGCCCTAGGATTGCACCGAGAACGGACTTGCTCTCAGACGCAATCGGATCCGGGCTTTAAGAGGTCAGAAAAGCCAGACTTGCCCTTGATGCCAGCTCGCAAAGAAAGGCAAGCTGGTATCGGCTAACAATTGACCCCTGTAGGGCTGGTTGTTGAAGCCGGCACGAACGCCGTTGCTTCTGCTTCGCGTGCTTGAAGTGATTATGAGCACGACGCTATACCTCAAGGTATATTTTCAAGGACTGTTCGCACGTAGAATCTGGTATTAGAAAGTGCCGATGCACGGTAATGTAACTTGTGTTACCAGAGGTGTCGCGTGAGAAAGGGAATTGTTTCTCGCGGAAGTGATGACTTCAATGTGCCTGACGTCGGAAAAATCCGGGCAAGATGTGTCTGGCCAATGGCGTGTGTCTGGCTGTAAGCTAGTTCTAAATCTTCGAGCTCTGCCGCAGAGCAGACGACATACGAAGCACGCTCTCCCGCGCCGACACCACACTCCATAGACGACCGCTGGATACGGCCAAGGACCAATTGCGACGTCCTTTCTCCATTGACAACCTCGACCTCTCCATTCCTCCTTATCCGCCGCGATCACGATGCTGCGGACCACTCCTCTCCTCCGCCAGCTCCCTGGCTCATTAGCATCCACACGGGCGACCGCTGCATCACTCACACCTCTCGCACGGTCGCAGCAAGTGCGAAATGCACACGCCATCTCCAATCCGACTCTCGCCAACATTGAGAAGCGATGGGAGGCCATGCCACCACAAGAGCAGGCAGATCTCTGGATGGCTCTTCGGGATCGCATGAAGGTTGACTGGAACGAGCTTACCCTCCAGGAGAAGAAAGCTGGTAGGTCATCACGTATCCATATCTGGTCTGAAGCTGTACCGCGAGAATTTGGCAGTACGCGCGCGTAAGATGGTGGTGGTTGGGGATAGGCCGGGAAAACGCCGGAAGTAAACACGAAAGGGCAATATGGATGGCATTGGGGTTGCAGGATGGGCTTAGAGAGTAGATTTGGCTAACAAGTGGACTCACAGCATACTGGATCGCCTTTGGACCACACGGCCCACGCGCCCAGGCTCCTCCAGGCGAGAACACCAAGGTCTTCCTTTACACAATAATCGGCGTTCTTGCAGCAGGCGGTGTCTTTGGCTTCACGCGCTACTTCGCGCGCGGCACACCACACACCATGAACAAGGAATGGCAAGAGGCTACCAACGAATATCTTAGGGTAAGCATATCAGGCACAGCCAACGCGTTGGGCACACAGGCCACAAACCCTGCCTCGGCGTTTCTTCACTGGCCAGAGCTGTCTTACTGACATTACATTTCACAGGACAACAAGATCGAGCCAATTACTTTCGTTGGCAACCCAGACTACAAGGGCCCAGGTGCCGTGCAATCACCACCAAAACCGAAGGAATAGATCTAGCTCTTGGCTATTCGGTGCGCAAATTATGGACTACTAGAGCGTTTCTCGCAGAACGAACGCAACTCATCGGAGCGTCTTTTCCCTTTGTGCACTGTAGAACGAGGTACGGCAAAAGAACAGGGGAGAGTAGAGGAGCCGCTTTGTATCTTACTACCAGCTGCAACGTGTGTGCCAACTGTATAAAGGAAGCGGAAATGGCATTTTTGAAAATTACTTTGGTCTTTTCGGTTTCGATTATTCTCTACTGATACCTCGGGACTTCCGCGAGCATCCAGACACTCACCGGATTGCCGCTCACGACGGAGTGCGGGCCCACACTCGCTCGGCACAGAACATTGGCACCTGGAGAGCTGGTAATGGACATAACGCCACGTCTAATCAATTAATCTCTCGTACCCGAGATGCAATGGAGTACGCGGTTTGTAAGCTTAGTGGGAAGATTGATGCTTGTACTTCATGTTTACACGCGATGATGAATGCGATCTTGCATCTGCAAGAGAAGGGTCGTCATTACTGGAGAATTATTCTTCCACTCGACTCTAGAAAGATTTCACGAGCCAGCCGTTCGGTGTCCGGTCCGACTGAATGTAGGTTTCGATGCCGTCCTCTCATCTCCGTACGTCATGACCATTACGAGGTCTCCAACTATCCACAAAGGTACGAGCGCTAGGATTTCGAACACCCGTGTCTATGCCTTTGGTCCTACTATTCATTTCCTCTTCAGTCAATACCCAATCCTCGTTCTTCTCATCCCACTGTCCAGGGTGGAGCTTGGCGCAACGAACGTGGCGACAGCTCAGACCATGAGAGCATAAGTTGTGCTTACACATCACACCATCGCGCTGACATGGCTTGCACTGCGCTCCGCGGTCACAGACCTCGTTTGTGCGCCAGCAACGGATACAAACGATGCGGCGACTGTCGAGGGCCCTTTCCAAATCCTGTCCATGATTAGCTTATGTCAAGGCTGGAAGTCAGGGGAACTCCACCGGCATACCTCAGCGTCCATATGCTCTCCCAATCGCTTTCGAGTGTTGAGGGTACTGGGGACGAGGCGTCGATCAACAGGCTGTCCTCTGCGCTCTAGCTCCTTCTGCTCATGGTAGAATCTTTGCCGGTCGGATCCCTTGTATAATGTCTCGAACTGTGCAACGTCTTGACCTGATGGAGACATGGAGTCGATCGGGCCATGTTCTTTTGCTCCAAGCATTGCTTCAGATTGCTCCTCTATAAGTGAAGTCCTCCATATGTGAGGCCGGAGGATCTGCGCTTGAAGTTTCGATGGCTTGAAGGCCAAAGATGCTTTCCTAAACTATATCAGCATACTTCTCTTCCAGTAGGACGTATTGTGGTGACTGCCAGTGTCGCACAAGGGGCTCTCCCGCGAAGGCTCAGACGATTGTCTGAGTGCGGCCTGAAACGTACCTGAGTGCTGCACCTTCGTCTTTGAATGTGCTTTCATCGAACATATCCCGATAGAACTTGGTGCCGGGCTGCTCCAGAATTTTGAAACTTGGGAACGTCACCCCACGAGCTGCTGGACCGTCCTGTGTCTCGATGGACTGCTGAACGACCTCGTGCATATCGTCCAGATCTTCCTGACCGCCGACGACAGGTGCTTTCCGATCAACTCCGCTCTCGAAACTCTCAGATCTCCTCCGAACGTCACTGACGCGGCGACCGCGCAGCGAGCTCTCGCCTTTCAGCCGACCTTTCAACTCCTTGATCTCCAGCTTTCCTGATTGTACTTCTTGGGCCAGCTCATCTCTCTCGCGGACGACATCTTGGTAAAGCAGATCTTTCTCGTGAATTGTGTCGTGCAGAAGCGTGTTCTCGCTTCGCAAGGATTCGGTCTCTGCTCGAAATTCCGCGCGGATAGTCTCTCGAGCTTGGTCTTTGAATTGAGCTAGCAGGTCGTCCAGTCCCGAGATTCCAGCCATTTCCCTTGGAGACTGCACTTGAAGAGATCAAAACAGAGAGGTGTGAGAAGCTCCGAGCTCTTTTGAATATGTGGCGACGGGACCATAACGACTGTTGCCTTGGCAACACCGGTTGAGACTTCAGAAAGTAAGTGAAAATGCAGGAGAAACACAAGTTGCGACAGAACAACTCTACTACCTGTCAGATTTGATTCATTTTGGAAGTGGAGCCTCGAAGCATCTCTGGTGTCACCAAGTCGCGAAGACATGCAGGTGTCCGTTCCGCTCGTCACTGACCCTAGGAGCAGATGCAGGGGTGATAAAGCGCGCCAGAAGACGTGCACTTCAGCCAGAAAGCGTAGAGTGGTGAAGATCCGATCTGCACGCCGAAAGCTCCTTCAAAGTATCAGGTCTGTCCTCGCAGTGGCACAAACATTGTCCGATGGCAACTTCACATCTGCTTCCAGTCATTCGCCGACTCCCAGGCATATCCTACTCGATAGACCTTCTCTTCTTCCCACCATTTGCCGATGACTTGCATACCAACTGGAAGCTTCACGTCACTGTTGCCAGCAGAAGGCCCTTCCAGAGAACTCAACCTTCCAATCGGCATCGCCAATACAGGATGTCCAGTCTGGTTGAATTGGCAAGTGTTGCTGACCAGACCGACTTGCTTAGCAATCTGCTGAAGGGGTGTAGCATCTGGTTCTGAATGACTTGTGGCGACGTACGGCAAGGTAGGCGTAATGAGCACGTCGAAACTGTTTAATGCGGCATCGTATGCGTCGCGGAGCTTGCGAGACATATTTGTTGCTTTCGCGTACAGGTCAGGGTATTTGGAAATGGCATGCTGACCATTAAGATAGATGTTCTTAGTGGCAACGTAAGCCTTGTCCCAGCTCTCCTGCTTGCGAATCGCGCCGAGGAACAGCGAGTTCAGCTCGTGCATCTGATGTCCACGGCGACCATTGTACCCATTCATCTTGGTCAGAAACCCGCCCACCTTAGAGACTGGTGTCCATATGGCTGGTCCTAGCTTGTGAATCGGAATGGTAACTTCAGTGACCTGAGCTCCAAGAGCTCGGAATTTCTCGGCAGCGTCTAGAAAGCATTGCTTGACCCTTGGATCTAGCACCGACAGCTCGAGCGATTCTTTGATAATTCCGATCCTTAAGCCGGAAAGATCTTTTGGAGTTGCGAGTGACTTCAGATTCTGGTAATAAGGATGAACACGCTCAGGAGACGCTGCAAAACTGCGATCGTCAATGTTGTCTGAGCCAGCAAGAGCTTGCAACAGGAGAGCGTTATCTAGCACTGATCTTGTCATTGGGCCCAAATGATCATTTGTGGCCTCATTGCTGCCACAGCCGGTGTATGGGACAAGGCCGAATGTCGGCTTCAAACCGACTATACCACAATTCTGTGCATGGTCGTCAGCATAACTCGAGATCAGAGTTCTTCGTATTGAAAGGAGACATACAGTGCATGGTATCCGCACACTGCCACCCTGGTCGGCTCCTACACTCATATCAACCTCGCCGAGCGCGACTAGTGTACCGCTACCGCTGCTACTTCCTCCAGCTGAATAGCCTTTGGCATAAGGGGTCTCCACTATTCCTGTTGCAGCCGAATGTGAAGTTGCGCTATGGCAGAGATTCTCACACACAGCCTTGCCAGTGATATGTCCTCCAGCCTCCAAAATTCGTGTTGTTACAGTGGCATCCATGTTAGGAATGAACCCTTCCACGAACTCTGTGCCCATGAGCATTGGTACATCCTTCACACTGATCATGTCCTTGAGAGCCACTGTCTTGCCGGCAAGTAGGCCGTCATTTGGCTTCACGTCTTTCACGCTGCATTTCCATGCCCACGCCCCGTGCGGATTCTCTTCCTTGCTGGCTGGACGAATATCGCATCTTGGAAATCGGTCGAGGTCGGTCGTAGGCACGTAATCAGGCTCGGCCATGAGCTGCTCACAGCTCTCATCGAAGACAGCCAAAAGCTTTCTATATTCTTCCATCTCGCTGTCCTTGATGGTCACTCCCAGATCTGCGCATACGCTGTCCAATACATCCATGGTTACGGCAGACCCAGCCTTTGGGTCGACTGAGAACACAGACATCTTGACAATACTTTACCTAAAGCTCGAGTCAATGTTGCGTGCGACACCCATACACGTATGCGTGCGAGCAGCTCGAATACGCGTGCCATCAGCGTGGAGTAATGCCATCTTCAGTGCACTTGCCGCTGCCCGGTGGCATTGACATCGATCATGCAGACGCAGGTACCTTATCATGCTCGCCTAAAGCTCTGCAGGGTAGCATGGTGTATGCTGTCGAATGACAAGTCAGCGGGTGAATGAAAGCTGGTGTTGAGGAGATCGCTCTTGGCCGAACGCGCCAAAGCTCGGCATTGGACTTCCAGATAGGCAGCGACGAACGTCCGCTGTTCATGAACTTTGGATCAAGACGTCGCCAGAGATGGCGATCTCGCAGCAGATAGGCAGACAGGTCTGCACATGAGTAGGTCTGACATTTGTACGATTATAGGTTAAGCACAAACATACTCTCAACGAACCTTCTGCTGTGACCTACCTCGATCTGAAGAGCAACTAATCATGGTGCATATAGAGGAGCAGTATCAATTGCCAAGAGACTTCGAAGGCTTCGGACCAGAATCCCATGATTGCCAATGGCCTGGAGGAGGTACAACACCGAAAGATTGTCAATGGTTTCGTGATTCGAGAACTGACCTCTTCAAGCACGAATCGCTGTCTCCTTCGTCCTGAACTATGAAGAAGGAGGCGAACGCTCAATTCTTGAAGGCGATGCTCATAGTGAGCCTTACCTCTGGGAGAAGGGAAGCTCAGGCGGCTACAAAGATGGAGCAAGATATCTCAACGCCGAGCAAGACTTCGAGTATGGCTCACGAGTAGGCGTTTGCGTCTGATGCGCCTTTTTGCCGAGTTCGATTGGAAGATCACAATATATGCAGTAGCGCGAGCTATGCAGCTGAATCCCAAGTTTGGCCAGTATTGCATCAAGGCCGGCCACGAAATCGCGAATCATGGATTGCGTTGGTTGGACTTTTGGGGCCTGGATCTTGAAGAAGATAAGAAGTATGTCAAGGACTCGCAGGAAATGCTTCAAGAAGTGACTGGCGAGTTTCCGATTGGGATATATTTTGGTCGTGCCACTGTTAACACGCCTGGAATGCTTCCTCAAATCTTCAAGGAGATGAACAAGGAATGGGGCACCCCGAAGCTATTGTACAGCAGCGAGTGCTACAATGATGATGTGCCGTACTGGGTTGATCTACCATATGAGAGAGACCTGCCTGATGAAGAGAAAGAAGGCATGCTTCTTGTAGTGAGTTATTCCAGTCTCCGGCTTCGATGCCTAGAAATGGACTTACTGACCACATCCTTGCAGCCTTACAATTACGATTGCAACGATGGAAAGTTCCATATGGCGCCAGGCTTTACATCAAGTAGTGGCCAGCTGTACGAGCAGTATTTGAAGTAAGATGGCGCATTATTCGATGGTTCGGAATTCTTGTTAACGCTTCTGCACCCAGGTCAACTTTCGACATGCTATATCGAGAGGGCGGAAAGATGATGAACATACCTCTGCATTCCCGCATCACTGGTAAAGCTGGCCGAGCGGAAGCCCTTCGCAATTTTATGCATTATATCTCCCAGAAAGAGGGAGTTTGGGTGACTACGAGGAGAGACATCGCAAAGCATTATAGAGAGAAATTCCCTTATAAGCCCGGATCTCGGAGTGGTGGCCCGTAGATTAAATCAATTGTATCTGAATCTTTTTGATGTCGAGCCCTTCCTCGTCCAATTCTCGTGGGTACCGACAACATCCCATTGACCACGTTCTCTTCCCTTCCACTGTCCTGGATGGAGGTCTGCACAACGAGCTCTAGTGCAGTCCTTGCCACTCGGACAGCTTGTGTACAAGCAGTCTTCCCGTCTCGAATCGCATGAACCACATTGCCCGTAGGAGCTGCAGTACCTACTGTTCGCAAGGCACAATCGGCAGATTGGTTTTCCTGGGTGTACTGCGGCCTGCTCTTTACCAGAGGAGTCGTACTCAACATCTGCATAGTGGCGTTTTGCGGAGCGCTGGGGAGCTGCGCTTGCTGGTTCCGCCACGGGTGAAGGCTCTGCTCTTCGGTCGTTTTCGTGCGGAGCGCGAACACTTGGAAAAGTGGTACTGCTCTTCGAGCTCTTTTGACGAAGACGAGGGTCTGGTACACTGTCCTCCTCGATTCGAGCACCAGTTCTACGAGAACTGTCGCTCAACGCCATCCTGAAGTCATCCCATATGTCGACACGCGATTGAGAAATGCTCAGACTCTTTGCCGAGACTGGGGTGACGAGGCCGGTAGAGCTAGGGTAAGCGTCCATGCGCGCCATTTCGATGTCTAATGCCGGTTTGACATCGATGCTGACCCTGTGCTGATGCTGATTGGCCAATATGTCTTGTACGTGTGTTCGGAACGATTCTGGAGATGTACGCCCATGGACTGAAAGATGTCTGTATGCGTGATTGAATTGGACCACTTGCTCGGAGATCGCCGTAAGGTCTGCAAGAGATACCACCCAGTCATGCTCCTGTAGTTCTACCATCTTGATCTTCCCGTTGCAGATGCGCTGGGCACTTTGACCATAGTCCGGAGGCCGCGCAGGATCATAGTGATTCGTAGTTAATCGCCTGACATCTACATTCACCAAAGGTGGGTAGAAATCCTGGAAGTCGATTTTCTCGTCGATGAGACAGATGAAGGAAGGCCACCTCGGTGGAGTTCGAGCTTCGTCAAAATGCCTATACCTAATTCGAAAAGGTCAGTTGATGTCAAGATCGACATGATGTCGCTTGCACGCTGGACCACTTACTTCCATTGCTTTTCTGGCTCCTCGAGCTGGGCAACGATCAAACGGACTAGACGTGGATCTCCCGGAATGCGGCGGGTCTGCAACTTCTTGATGAGGCACTGCAGGCTTTGCTCCCGCATCAATGCATCGTCAAGCCTCTCCTTAATCAATTCCGTTTGCTGAGAGAGGCGCTGGATCTCGTCGCGATCTTTCTCATTCACTTCGCCCATTCGCTGCCTCATCGCGGCAATGGTGTCAGACTTGTCCCGAACGAGGTTGCTCAAATGTTCGACGTTGTCTTTCAGCCAATCCTCTGAATATGGAGGCTCTGTCGCATCGATCTCGGCATGCTCGTCAGGCCTGAGAAGACACGCAACGCGCTTTTCGATGTCGACGAGTCTGCTATCGGAGGTTTTAATCTTCGCTTCTAGGGCCTCCTTCTCCGATACGGTAGCTGCCAGAGTCTGGCGGATCTCGTCTTTGTCTCTCTGGATCTCACGCGTCTTCTGCTCAGCAGAGCTCTTCTCTTCCACCAATGCTTGAATGATATCGTCCTTGGTCCTAAGAGCATCCGCTTTATCAATGCCCAACGCAAGATTCTCGCTTTCCAGAGCAGCCTTCTCTCGAGCCAGGGCACCTACTTGCGCCTCCAGGGCGACATTGGTTCGGCTGGAATCTGCCAGTTCGGTGATGTTCTTCGCAATCGTGGATCGAGCGTCCGCGAGCTGTTTGCTTCCATCCTCAACTTGCTTCTCCAGAGCTCTTATGGTATTCTCACCCTCTTTGACATCCTTCTCAAGTGCAATGATACGTTCTTGAGCTGTAGCCAGCGCTCTCTGAAGCTCTTGCTTATCTTTTTCCGCAATCTTTCTGGCATCCTCAGCCGCGAGGACATGGTCTTCTAGATCTCGGAGTGTGTCAATTGTCCCTTTGACGGCTCGCAGACCTTCCACAATCGTAGCTGCTCTGCCAGCGAGGTCCATATCGTCGTATCATGCCTTTTCGACAGCCTGAAAACCCATCATGCCTCATACCAAGACTGGATCCCCCGGAAGGACTGGCATACAAACGAAATTGTGGACCTACATGTGTCAACCTGGAACCTGCTGCAAGTACGCGATGGGGCGCGTCATGCTGCGAACAGCAGTTCATATGCTCCTACACTGCAGAGTCCCTCATCAGCATCGTAGTGTTATACAAGAGTTTGCACACCTGTCTAGATGAATGCCGTGTAATACTGGCGCGGTGAGTGAACGGAGCACAAGCGTGAAGCCACACCTTCAACTCTCTGTTTTCTGCCCATTGATGAGGACGTGTATTCCTGAGCTCAATTTCTAGGCCAATATCGTTGCAGGAGAGAAGCAAAATGTCCTGCGGCCGTGATAGCATCTTGAGAAGCAAGGACCCGGCCCCGGGCGCGGACGAACATGCACTCGTCCGCTGGCGGCAGATTTGCTGGATGTTCTTAGCTAAGCACATCTCTCAATATCTCCACGACTCCCATTGAGATCGTGCGGAAGGATTGTGCATTTTACATCTGAGGAGCTGAGATGCGAATTAATGCGAGGCTGGTTGTTGCTGACTTTCAAGCACGCATTACGAGGCTTCGACCAAAGCTTATCTCTGCTTCTTTCCAGGAACGCGGAGAACATGAGTTACATGACCACACCTTTCCTCTATCGATCAACAGTCCATCTAACAGCTTCCTCTTGTTGACTAGTACCTGCAGAAACTCCGCAGATATGCCACACGACGCCATTGCTGATGCGCAGTTCGCCGGGAGGCAGTCATACGCGATGGCCACGCTACTGATAGCTATTGTTTATTATGAGCATTCGGTAGGTCATTGTGCTATCCACCTCTGCCTGCTGCTTTTCTGCCATCGAAAATTACCGGGCAGAGACAATCATGTCATTTCTCTTTAGAGCGTCGCTGCTTAGCGCTCTTGCTGTACCTTCTCTTGCTCAATTTATACCAGCTCCAACGGACCTCAATGCAAGCAAAGGATACCTCGATATACCAGTGCGATCGAAGCTGGTCCCAGAAGGCACTTGCGAATTGACCCCGGGTGTAAAGAGTTATAGCGGCTACGTGGACATTCATGAGGATCAGCACATCTTCTTCTGGTTTTTTGAGGCACGCAATGAAGATCCAAAGAAGGCACCGCTTACAGTCTGGATCAATGGCGGTCCAGGCTCGTCCAGTATGATCGGATTGTTTCAAGAGCTAGGACCTTGCGGAGTAAATAAAGACGGAGAGGTATATTACAATCCATATGCGTGGAAGTCAGTATCTGCATGTAGCAAGCAGAGACGTAGCTGAGGCTGATAACGCGTAGCAATGCCTCAAACATGATCTTCATTGATCACCCGGCTCAAGTGGGTAAGTAAACGCTGACAAGTTAGCAACCAAGATCAATTGTCGATGCACTATCTTTCGGAACGAGTTATTCTTGTCCAGCATGGGAACGACGAATCTAAGCATGAAGCATGTACACAGCCATTTTGCTTGTACTTTGGCTGCGTGAACGTCGCGGAACGGATCTTCATGAGTCGCGAGATCGTTTCTGACAGTCACGACAGGCTTCTCCTACTCGAAACCAATCCCAGGCTACACGACTGAGAGTGGATACATCGTTCAACTCCCCAACAACACCTGTCCGGACTATGCAGCGGATCTAGACTGCGGCACCTATTCCTACCCGAACGAGACCGACACTGCAAACTCGACCGTGAACGCAGCACCTTCGATGTGGAGAACCCTCCAGGTGAGCTTGCAGCTCATGTAATGGCAGAAAGAGCACGACTGACGATGCCTAGGGGTTCATGGGTGCATTTCCCGAATACTCGAGGAATGAATTCAATTTCGCAACTGAATCATACGGAGGGCACTACGGTCCAATTTTCAATGATTACATCGAGAAGCAAAACGATCTGATCGCAGCTGGGAAACTGAAAGGTGCTCATCACATCAACTTGGAGACTGTACTGATCGGCAATGGATGGTATGATCCGTTGGTCCAATACCAGGCATACTACAACTTTACGGTAAGTGACCTCGCAAAATTTGACCTAATTCGCAAGGATTTCTTGCCACACTTCCCAAAGCATTGCAGCTGTATTACTTTTGTCATCTCCAGCTGAGATCAATGTATTACAACATTTCCTCGAGACATAAGCTGATCAATACTTCTGCTACTCAGGTCTACCCCGGCAACACCTACGACTATTCGCCTTACAACGCCTCGACTCAAGCTCAAATATACAATGCCATGTACGGTAAGGGTAATTGCTACGACCAGACCGTAGACTGCAACACAAGAGGCATAAACTCCATCTGCTCCGCAGCGGACAACTTCTGCGCCGATCAAATCGAGTATCCTCTCGACACAATCACAGGCCGTGATGAGTATGACATCCGAGAGCTCACTCCAGATCCGTTCCCATACAGCTTCTACGTGGTCTATCTCAATACGCCGAAGCTACAGAAAGCCATCGGAGCGTACGTCAACTTCAGCGAGTCTAATAGTGCTGTTGGAAATGCTTTCGGATCGACTGGAGACGATGATCGCGAAGAGGGCGTCTATGCTGCGCTTCGTAGGCTTATCAAGAAAGGTGTCTACCTTGTACAATTTGCTGGAGATGCAGATTACAATTGCAACTGGTAAGCTAGCAACCTTGTATCACAGTCTTACTCACTGCTTACCCAGGATTTGTAGGCTCGGAGGTCAGCAAGTATCCAAGAACGTCCAAGCACCCGGCTTCTCCTCAGCCGGCTACGTAAACATCACGACTTCCGACAAGGTCGTTCATGGCCAAGTAAAGCAGTCCGCCAATTTCGCTTTTGCCCGTGTGTACGAATCCGGACACGAAGTCCCATTCTATCAACCACTTCTCGCGCTCGAAATGTTTGAGCGAGCAATCTCAGGCAAAGACATCGCCACTGGTAAAGAGAGCTGTCTACACAGTGATTACAAGACTGTCGGTACTGCTGAGAGTACTTATCGCGAAGGTAATGCTACCATCCAGACCAAAGTGCTGCCAGCGGATGCTACGTACAATACGACAACGAATGCGCCGAATCCGTACACGAATTCCACGAGCAGCCGGACGAAGAAGCTGAAGAATAAGAAGAGGATGTTTAAGCCTTCTTACAAAGACCTTAGATATAGATAGATGCACTATCAGTGCCGAGACTGAATTGTGGCACCCACCACGCTCAGTCCTGGATGTGGCAAGCATGTCACGCTTACAATTCAGAAAAAGTCTGGCGCTCAATGCTCTTCTATAGAAGCTAGACACCAGCTCAAACATCACGAACTTCTGAGAGACGCAAGCTGAAATTTGAGGGAAATTGCTGTCCACCGAAAAGAGATCATTCCTCTTTCTATTTTTCATGCTCATAAATTCTGCTAGTCTGCTAGTCTGCTAGCTACGTTCATCCATGACACGTCAAACCGCATGCCGAAAGTAAAGTTGGACCTCTGGCTTCCTGAAAGTAGGTATGCTTTTTGCCAGCTTTTTCATTCGCTTATGCGTTGCCATCAACCTTGGCAATGTAGGCCAAGAGGTCAACGACACGGCGGGAGTAACCCCACTCGTTGTCGTACCAGGAGACAAGCTTGACAAAGTTCTTGTTGAGGGCAATACCGGCCTTGCCGTCAACGATGGAGCTGTGTGGGTTGCCGTTCATGTCGCTGGAGACGATGTCGTCGTCGGTGTAGTCGAGAATGCCTGTAAAAAGGGTCAGTCTCTATCATCTAGCATTGTTCCTTGATATTCTTCTTACCCTTGAGCTCGCCAGCTGCAGCATCCTTGAGAGCCTGTGTGATCTCCTCGTAGGTGGCGCCCTTCTCGATGCGGCAAGTCAAGTCAACAACGGAGACGTTGGAAGTTGGCACACGCATGGACATGCCAGTGAGCTTGCCGTTGAGGTCTGGAATGACCTTGCCGACAGCCTTGGCAGCACCAGTCGAGGATGGGATGATGTTCTGAGCAGCGGTACGGCCACCACGCCAGTCCTTGCCGGATGGTCCGTCGACAGTCTTCTGGGTAGCAGTGTAGGAGTGGATGGTGGTCATGAGACCCTCAATCATGGTGAACTTGTCGTGGATGACCTTGGCGAGAGGAGCCAAGCAGTTGGTTGTGCAAGAGGCGTTAGAGATGACTGGGATGTCGGAAGTGTAGCTCTTGTTGTTCACGCCCATGACGAACATTGGTGCGTCAGCAGATGGTGCAGAGATAACGACCTTCTTTGCGCCACCCTTCAAGTGAGCCTGAGCCTTCTCAGTGGTGGTGAAAACACCAGTCGACTCAACAATGTAGTGAGCACCGGTCTCGCTCCATGGGATGTTGGCTGGGTCCTTCTCCATGTAGAAGCGGATGTTCTTGCCATTGACGATCAGGCCCTTGTTGCCGTCGACCTCAATGGTGCCGTTGAAAACTCCGTGTGTGGAGTCGTACTTGAGCATGTACGCCTGAAAACGGTCAGCGGAGCTCTCGGAAGCTGCCCAGAGCTCGCCCAATCCATGAACTGGTAGTTGAGGCGCTGTCCTGACTTACAGCGTAGTGTGGCTCAATGAATGGGTCGTTGACGGCCAAAACCTGGACATCGCCGTGCTGGATGCTATGCTGCGTCAGTCCTCCTGACCGTGTACCGAGACCTCCTTGCTCTTTCTAGACTTACGCATTGCGGAAGACAATGCGGCCGATACGACCGAAACCGTTGATACCGACCTGTTGACAGTCTATCAGCGTGTGTTTCCATCATCTCCGGCGGTGTGGTGGGCTGTGAAACGTACGTTGACGACCATGATTGCTGTGTTTCTGGGTAATGTTTCTCAAGTGCTCGTCAGTGAGTGTTAGAGACGAAGTTTGTGTGGAATGCTGGGCTGCTCACAATCGCGGGTGATGATTACAAGTTCTACTTTTTCGTTCGTGGAAGTGGGCTGGCGGGGTTTTATTCTGAGGCACTGAGGCTAGCTCGGAAAGCTATGACCTCAGCAACACAAAGAGTGCCTAAGATGTTTACCTTGACACACGCGCTCAACTACTCCTCGGTAACCACTCTGCGCTTGCCTCGAAATATCCATATACCATTCATCTGAGAGGCCAGACACCCGGTATTTCACAGCCGAAACGTTTATCCATCCCCAGCACGAATGCTCTCCGGATAGTTATCTAGTATAGTCGGAAAGTCACGGATGACCCTACTTCCTATTCTTGCCGGATGTCCCCCAATATGGGACTCTTCTTAACCCTGTAGTTCTACTTGGCATAGATCCGACTTCATCTGCTTCTTCTGACTTCAATTGTCCATGCCATCAACCTCAACTCGTAGTATTCGAATACACCGGCCACGTCCATGAGCGGCGAGATAACTTATTCGGACCGTCTCCGGCGGAGCTCAGGAGATCAGCCAAGCCTCAACGGATACGTGATACTGCACACGTGCCCTCCAGCCAGTGAGATAGCACCAGTTGGCCATACAAAAGAAATTCATGCGAAAAGCAGGGCTGTGGGCAAGGATTACTCATGCCGCTTAAAAAGAAAAGGCCATTTTCCTTATCTGGGTGTGACCTCGTGCTCGTTTCGAGAACGCAATCCATGTTCACAAAAGCTGGAACCACACGAGCAAAAGAGAGAGAGTCGGCCACGTGCAAGTACTCCGCCTGATCGCAAACAAACAGCAAATTTTCTTATTATTATCCGAAACACTAGAACTTAAGCACTACCCATTACGCATCTCGAGCCGAACTCGTGGCTAAGATACCAAACAGTAGCAGCAATCTCCTTCTTGTGAGCTTTCATACCTCCTTTTCGCTTTTGATGAACAGAAACAACCGGAAACATCTCCGAGATGGCTAAGATGTAGTGCGATGTGCAAGCCTGACCAGCACGCTCACTGCTTTGGTTACAAAGCTGCCAAGATGAAATAGCAACCTTGATAACATGCCTCCCATCCAACGACATGGGCAAGATCCCAAGCGTAGCTTAAATGTAGACAGCGAGCAAAAAGGCGTGCCTTGTCGGCAGCGTAGATTAGAGCGAACGTATGGCGATGATACTTTCGGTCCAGAATCATGGGTATGTGGCGAAGATCATTCTTCGCGGCTGGGGCAGCGGAGTAGTTGATCAGCGGTATGCGCCTCCATAGTCTCCGCGGCCCATGTATGGTGGGCGGTCATTGCCGTATGGGCGAGGTGGGCCTTGACCGAAATGGTGGTCGCTTCCGTAGCCGCCATTGTTGCGGTGCATTGGAAGGCCAGCTGGTGGACCTGGGCGCGTGGCGACGGCAGGGTTGCAGCAGAGCATCGCAACGCGCGATCCGTACTTGGAGCCGCGAAGCGAGACCATGTGCTTGCGGATGTGTGCGGCGACGATCTCACGACGCTCTGGATCGCCGTGTGTGAGGATGTACTGAATGAGGTAGTTACCGAACTGGTCGCCAGAGATGTCGATGAGTGGCATGCGTGGGCGGTCTGGACGAGCCTCGCAGACGCGGTCAAGGTAGCGATCGAGAAAGTCGCTGCCGCCGATCTTGAGGCACTTCTCAACAACCTTGGATGCGAACTGGTCCATGCTGTACTCAGACGCGAAGCGAATGACATGGTCGATGGCGCGAGTGCGATCGGGGATGGAGCCATGCTCGCAGATGTGCTGGATGCACCAGTTGCCAAACTGGCCGTGGGCGACGACATCGATGCTTGAGAGCACCTCGTTGATGCAAGGGCGCTTGTCCTCTACAAGACAGTTCTCGAAAATGTTCTGGACAACGAGACTGCCCGTCTCGCCGAGTGCGACTTCATGCCACATGCCTCGAAGAGCCTCGTTGACGTACTTCATGATCTGAGGGGGCGAGTCACTCCAGCGAAGCTCGAATAGCTTCTGCCAAACGTGGCAGGCGTAACGATGGATGACAGTCTCTGGAATACGACGAAGCAACTCGTGCACCATGATGGCTTTGTACTCCTCTGGCACACAATCGAAAGCCTTCTGCACAACATGGCATCCGAAAGCATCCATGCTGAGGTTGAGAGTGTTGCCGCGAATGGCTTGTGCAATGGCGACAACCTGCTCTGGGGTGCCATGCTCGAAGCAGCGCTGGACCAAGAAGTTGCCGAAGCGGTTGACCATGAGAGGGTATGCCTGATCGATGATGGCCTGAACGATCTCGAACTTCTGCTCATGCGTGCCTTGCTTGAGTTTCTGCTGCAAGAAGATGGATGCCTGCTGATCATTGTTGCAGACGATCTTATCGACAATGTACTTCCAGTTACAGCTCATGTTGCGATCGAGGAGACGGCGATAGTTGAGAGGCTCCGTGGTGCTAGCGTAGGAGAGCGGCTGGTGTTGTGGCTGCATGGCCCATTGGCCGCGTCCGACGCCAAACTCAGCTGCGGTTGCGGACAGTCGCGTGCCGACAGGAGCTTGTTGAGGGTAGCCGCCGTTGTTTGGTGGCGGGAACGGCTGCTGTTGCTGGAATGGCATAGGGGTAATTGGAGGCGTGTAGCCATTGCGGCTGTTGAAGCTCGAGTTGAAGCTCGACTGCGTACGCGTGAAACCTGGCATACTGTCGAATCTGCGAGAGGTCAGCCGTGTGCACTTTTTTTGGTGGATGAAGCAGATGAGGCGGGAAGAGACTTACGATTGCTGAGACATATTGAAGCTACCACGCTCAAATGGACTCGTGGGTCGGCTGTACTTAGCGGCCTGGACAAGACCATTTGAGGATGGCATGAATGCTTGGTCGGGAATGTTAGCGGCCAGATGCTGAGCAGCTGGAAATGGCGAACCGATCGCTTCCTGCATGGTGTGCTGAGCCAAACGAGACTGAGTGAGCTGGAGACCCATCTCTGCCATACGCTCGTTGGCCTGCTGGAGCTGCTTCTGGAGGTGAAGGACTTGGGCAGAGTCCGGACGACCATCGGAGGTCTCAGTGGGTGGCGTCTGAGCATATGGGTCGGTGGCCGAAGAGGAGGTGCTCTTGTTCTCATCAAGCTCGCGCTTCTGGCGAGACAAGAGGTCTTGTTGCAGGTTGAGCTTACCGAGGATGTCGGTCATTGGAGCAGCAGAGACAGCCATGTTGGGCTTGGGCTGATAGGTGTCGGCGGATCCTGGTAGAAATGGATTGAACTTGTTAGCTGGTGGGAGGCGGGCCTGTGGAGGTGGGCCGCGATTTGCAAGTCGAGACGTTGTCAGTGGCAACGGTAGAGCGCTCGAGGTGCGCTTCAGTCCAAGCTGCTGCAGCAATAGATTAGCCGAGATGTGCAAGTATGAGCGGAAAGTGAGACATACCTGGTCGTTGGTATTCTCATCATAGATGCTGAATGATGCAGAAGCCTTCTTGGTCGGAGATCCGGTCCACTCCATACTGATGCGGCGGATGGTGGTGCTGACTAGATCTGGTTGTGATGGCGACGCGATCGCTCTATGCGTGTCAGCGCAGCAACAAGAAGGCGGCGGCGCGCGCTCGATAAGATGCCAAGATGGTCAAGAGTATGCGCGTGGTCGAGGTTTTCGATGTCGATGACAACGTGTTGAAGCGTCGGAAGCTAAGATTGATGTAGGTGCGATGCTGTTCTTCGCCGATCGGAAAGAAGGTGATGCTTTGAGGCGCTTGCCGCTGCAGCGTTTGCTTGAAAGTTCCCGAAACGGAAAGAGCGGTGATGCAGGTGCAGTGGCAGGATCGCAGATGAAAGCAATCGTAGCTCGAGGGAAAGAGCGCAGCTGCAGTATTTAGAGTGAACACCCTCGACAATAGTAAGAGCGTTCGATGGGCAGTTCAATGAGGGCAAGCGCTTCAATGAATGCGAGCAATCATATCCGACAATGAATGAAGCAGAGCAGGAGACAATCGCTTTTACGGTGCACCTACCTATTTCTCCACTGTCCCGATGCTGGCAATTCTCCTGATGCTGAATGTCCAGCGAAGCTTCGCCGACAATCTTCACAATGGTAATCTGCAGGTGACTATGCAATACAGCCGTGCGCCTTCACTGGCCTCCACCTCGACCCAAGGTCATAGCTGGTCTGGGCGGCATAGACGTGTTTGCATCCTCGAGGCTCCCTCTGGATCAATGTCCATGGCTCTGCTGCCCCTTTCCTTTTCTGACGCAGAGTAAGCCGCGTTTAGCTTGGAGCGTGTCGATGCAACGTCTTTAACAATGATGCACGTCATCATGGTTTGTCCATGCTTCTAGGATGAGTAGCCGTGTGCTGCCAGCCACTCGCGAATGTTCTCCAAGTCACGCTCCTTGTATTGCGCACTGCTCTTGATGGTGTCGCTGACCACAGCAAGGCCTCGGTCGTAGCCAGTGTTGTCCTTGCCATCGAAGAACTGTGCGATGTCCTTCTCGACAACGGAGCTGGCGAACTTTTGCAAACTCACCCTCAGGAAGCGCTCAAGCACCACCATATTTCCTCCCAGCTTTTCACGAATCATTGGCCACTCCTGTTTGATGTATGCCCACACGGTTTCGCGAACCTTCGAGTTGTTGCCAAGCGAACCTCCTACGGTATGCAGATCTTGTGTTGCAACATTGCCAGCGAATGCAAACTTCAGATAGTCGGCTGCCAACTCAGGTGTTTGAACCTGTCCCATGGATTGAAGTGTGATTTCGCGACCATCAATTGACGTTGTTGTCAAGAATTCGTTCTGGACGATTTTATATGCTGGCTCGCCGCCATTCTTGATGGCAATCTTGAAGACAGCAGCTCTGAGCGATGGATGGATCGCCTTTGCGTCGCCATCGAAGTATGCTTTGAAACGCTTTTGAGCTTCGGCAACGACCTTTTCATGCCCAACAAGACCTGCTGTAGCGATCAAGAGAGCTCGCAACTGTCCAGTAAGGTAGTCATCGCCGGGCGCAAAGTCCCAGCCGATTCTGTCTGTCGCCGCAGTCACAAGCTTGAGTGTGTAGTTCCGTAGCCCTTCTGACACTTGCTTGTCAGAGGCGAAGACACGACGGATCTTGCCGAGACTTGCGAGGACCTCAGACCAGACGAGGTAATTTGTCTCCGTAACGAAGCCTTCGAGGAATGACAAGACAGCTGCCGTTGTACCATCTCCAGCAACAGCTAAAGCGGCCGCATCACCGATGAGGCCGATCTTGTCTTCCACAGAGAGCTTGTCTAGGTGCTGGGACAACTCAACAAGTCTTGTGGGCGGAAGATTTGTACGATAGAAACCGGTCTGGTCCGCGTTGACTTTGTAGAAGCTGGTGTCGATGTCTCGGTATGTGTCTTCTTTCGTGGTGAGCGGTTCTCTCTGAGCGTCAGTAGCCTTTGGTCCTGTCTTCAGTCCCAAAGGAATCCACCAAGTAGTGGTGTCTTCTTCTGGCTTCACCTCACCGGAAGTCAAGAATCTTGACTGCTTCACACTGATTTGACCCGGCTCTTCTGCAACCGTAATTACTGGAAAGCCAATCTAAATCAAGTCAGCAACTCGGCGTCAATGATTCTACCAAGATAGGCCCACCTTTCTAATCCACGGATCCATGAACGTTGTCACGTCTTGTCCCGAAGCCTTGCTCAACGCTGACCAGAGGTCATTGGTCTTGGCATTTGAGTACTGATGCGCCTTGAGGTAGTCCGAAACTCCTTTCAGGAATGTTTTCACGCCGAGATGTGCAGCCAGCATGCGAATCACTGAACTACCCTTGAGATAGCTGATGTGATCGAAGATTTGATCGACCTCCAGGGCATTTCGAACAGGCACTTCAATTGGGTGGCTTGTGCGGAGCGAATCCAGTTGGAAGGCCATCTGCATCGAGTCCGTCACGAACTGACCCCAGACGTTCCAGTCCGGATGAAGATGGTCAACAGCGTACCATCCGACCCAGGTAGCGAAACCTTCATTCAGCCACAGCTCATTCCACCAGTCCATAGTCACAAGGTTGCCAAACCATTGATGAGCAAGCTCGTGAGCTACGACGTAGACAACTCGATTGCGGTATTTCTGATCGGAAGCGTACTCGTCGAAGAGAACTGCAGTGGTACGATAGGTGATGAGACCCCAGTTCTCCATTGCACCGTGAGACTAGAAAGCATTGGTCAGTCAAATCGAGAGGAGGAGAGTGTGTCATAAGAGGGAGACTTATGATGGGCTGGCGAGGATCAGCCGCCCATCGCAGTCAACAGTGTCATGCTTGAGGTGACTTACAAATTCATGGACAGCAAGCAGGTCAACCTTTGGAAGCGGATAGTCGATGTCGAATACCTGTATTCGATTAGCGACAAACTCTTGGTAGAAGAATCCCGATATGTGAAGTGGTGAAAAAGGCATACTTCGGAGAAATAGTCAACGATCTGGTGGGCGCTCTCCAAGGCAAGCTGACCTTGCTGCTTGAGGCCTTTGGTCGTGTATACTCTCACCGGCAAGCTCTTGCCGTTGTACTTGCGTCTTGTGAAGTCCTCCACGTATTCGAAATCGCCAAAAGCCCACGCCAAAAGGTATGTCGACATGATAGGTGTTCGTTCAAAGGCCACAATCTTGTGTCCATCCTTGCTCTTCCGTGTCTGCTTCTCTGGCATGTTGCTGAGGGCCACCAGGTCTTCGGGAATTTCAATCTCGAAATCGAAGGAGCTCTTCAAGTTTGGCTCGTCAAAGCATGGGAATGCTCGTCGAGCATCGGAGCTCTCAAACTGTGTCGAGAACATGTAGTGGTTCTCGGCATCTTTAGCGACGCCCTTTGCTGGCTCAGCTGCTGGCTTGTACTTGGAGCGGTAAAAGCCCGCCATTGAGTTGTTCATGATACCCTCGAATGACACTGAAAGCACGGCCTTCGGACATTGTGGCAGCTCTTGATCGAATGAAAACGTGGCTCGCTGGTTCTTCTCGTCGAACGTGATCTTAGATGCCTTGACCGATGACGAGTTCTTCCCTGAGTCTACTACAATCTCGGCAGAGTGGACCTTCAGCTCGTGCGTGTTGAGCGTGATGCTGGAGACAGCCTTCTTGACCTCTAGCTCAATATCGACCTTTCCCTGGTATGTCCATGGCTCTTTAGAAGTCAGGTCAGTCAGAGAAATGGCGTAGTTGAGGGGCTTGACGTCTGCCGGCAGAACGTCTCTATCGGTGGCCATCTTGACCAAAGTACTCGATGCGTGGCTTGAGCAGTGTCGGATGCTGACTGAGGTTTGGGAGACTGAAGCAGGACCAGCTTTTGAGTGTGATTTTGGATTTCGCAGATAATTTCTATGTGTATGCAGAGTCCTCTGCTCAGATCGGTTCGTTGCTCGGCTCGATGGCTGGTATAGGAAGGCGGTTATGGTTGTGTTGCTACGGAATGAATGTGCCCCGCTAGGACGGAGGACTAGGAGCTTGAGCCGACGTGCTGCGGGCAACATGGAGTTTGACACTCCAGAGACCAGACGCAAACAGGCAAATGTGTTACAATTTTAGCGGACGCGCAAGGTTGGTTACCTCGTGCGTGCGCTCCGGAGAGCCAGAACGCCATTCGATCAGGTCAGCACGTGATGGTTAGAGAGACAAATAGCAAAGCAAAGCGGGTAGCAAATCATATACCATTGCTAGGATGCCAATTGTACATACTGTCGCAATCTTGCATTATTGCGCGCTCTCAGCGGAGTCATAGGGTATCTTATAGACTGAGCCCGTGTTCCTCAACCAATGTAAATGCTCATCAAAACGCCCTTCTATGCCGTCATGTCTCTCGTAGCCACATTACCTGCCATGCTGATGCTCCTGTTTCTTCATATCCGCACGACTACTCCGAGGCAAGGTATACGAAGTTGCCGTTTGTCCAAGATATTTCGTATCCATTCGAACGCACTAAGACCATTCGGCAACGTTGTGATCACAGCCGAGCCGGCCTCCGATGCCATCCTGATCCTCACGTTGTCCATCGCTGAGCTCGCTAAAGATCCGCCAGTACCATTTATTGCTGACACTGCTAGGCTTGCAGTCTCTAGAGCGACCTCGGTGAAGGTTGAGTTTCCTCCCAGAAACGAGGCCACTGTCTTCGTAAGAGCTGTCGCATCACCATTCCACCGCGGCTCGAACCAGTCTGCACTGAAGTCGAAGATCGAGAAGACGAGGACGAAGAGGAGGATGCTGCAGTATACGCATGGTCGTTGGAGCCAGTAGAATGCGCTGAGGAAGCAGAGGATATAAATAGGGCTGGCGCTCGATATGAAGACGAGCAGTGGCAACCACTGTATACAAATTAGCATGACTGTTTGAAATGTTCCCTTCGTTTGCCTCACGCTACGTAAGCAGAACATTTTATCGTTCTTGATCAGAATAGAAGACTGGCTAGAAGGCCAGCTGAGAAAGTGTCGGAAGCCGGAGGACGATGAAAAGACTATCGCATATCTGGGCCAGAGGTGGCTTGCTGAACGATTCGGAATGTACACGTCGGCCTGAGGAAGCTATGGAACTTGACGACGAAGGTCGCGTGAAGACGAAAGTAGTACCGTTGGTAGTGTAATGTAGCCTGGAGCAATCACGACGCAAGCGTCGGAGAAAAATTCAGCCGAGCCGAGCTCCTGGTTGCGATGTAATGGAATCTTCCTCGTTCAACTTCATCTTCTCTTCTCCTTGCACTTTGAGCGTGTCTGACGCCCATCGTCTGCCGTAACACCTGTCTTGTGACATCTGCGTATCCGTTGACAACAATGCCTTGAGCTGTTCTTGACATTGATTGCAAAGATGTCATATTTCGCGATGTCGGCCTTCACATGTGCTGCGTAGCGCAGCGGTGGACTGGTCGCAAGTCCATCACTTTATTTTCACATGCAAAAACTAGGCTTTAAGTGCCCTATATATTCTTCTTGCTTTTTGTGGTCTTTCTTCTAACAACAATAACATTTACCGACCTTTTCTGACCACTGACATCTCCAATCCTATTCAAAGCAGGTGAACTCAACCATATCCATACCCAAGAGACCAACACAACCAACAAACTATCTTCACGATACGAAGCGGCAAGTATGGGGTCTTTGCGCTCGTCTCCAGGGGTCCTGGGAAAGCGCAAGCGCGAGCACGATCTCAGCGACGCGACTGCAGATGAGCACCCTGGTGTCAACAGCGGCAGCTCAGACGTCGATGATGAGACTGAAGACGTCATGCAAGATGCCGATGACATCGACTTCGATCCCGAAGACGAGGAGGCTGATGCCAGTACCCTCTTCGTTGGCGATGATGAGGTCTTCGATGAAGACCTACCAGAAGTCGAAGATACCATCGACCCAGACGCGCTCTACAATGAGCGCATGGAGCCCTTCCCAAAGCTGCCGGCTTACGACGAGAGTCTTCCGGAGCTCAAGGCAAACCTGGTAGCCACCGTGCAAGAAGTGCTTGATCTCGTCTACAAGCATCCGTGCGACAGCCGGTATGTTGGAGGCTTCAAAGCAAAGGCGAGAGAGCTCTTGCAGATCCCGAAGCCTGATACCATCCACATCGCTCTGCTTGGTGAAGCAGGCGTAGGTAAGTTCTCTGCCTCGGCGAATCTTGTTCAAGCTGATATTCGTTAGGCAAAAGCTCGTTGATCAATTCATTGCTCGACATCCCAGACCTTGCCAAAGCAGTAAGTCCTTGACAGATTACCAAAATCCTATCTGCTAACACTTTCCAGCTTGCGAGCGGTGAATCGTGTACGAGCTGCGCGATGGAATACTGCGGCGGTCTCGAAGGGCAGACCAAGCGTTTCGCCGCAGAAATACTGTATTACGATGAGACCACCGCGCTAGCTCTACTCAAGGAACATCTGAAAGCCTTTCGCGAAAATCAGGAGGCGAATGTGGAACTGGACGAGGATCAGCGCCATGCACTTCGGCGTGCGTCCGAGACGGCCGTCAAGACTTTTCAGGCACTTTTTTGCGACCAAGAAGAGTGCAGCTCTGAAGAAGCTGTGAAGGAATTTCTCGGCCACGGGAAACCTGCACTGAAGTTCAATAAATGGTGCAGACGACTGCTGGAGCGAAACGGCTTCATAGAGGCTGCTGGCTCGTTATTTACAGAGGCTGCATCGAAAGACGAGTTCCGTGATATGGTTGACCCGTTGCTCAATTCGGCTTCGGAATGCACCGAACCTGCTCTATGGCCACTGGTCTCGCTCGTGCGGTAAGTCTTGCCACATCGGAATTACAAATGCTGTGCTAACAAATCTTAGTGTCGGTGTTCATGGCACACGAGTGCTTCAGAATGTCACGCTTACTGATTTGCCTGGTAAGAATATGTCATTTTGATCTGCGCATTTCTCAAACTAATTGCTCTAGGTATCTCTGACACCAATCAGACTAAGGTCAATGCCGCCAACGACTACTTGAAAAAGTGCGAGGTTCTACTCCTGGTTGCCCGGATTGATCGCGTTGTCACCGATAACACGATCAACGTCCTCTTCGGAAAGTATGAAGAACGCTTCAAAGACAGAATCGCTGTGATCTGCACACGTTGCGAAGACAACATTACTCCGGGCCTTGCCAAGGTCTATGAGAAAGAGTCAGTCCCACTCGCAGCATACAATAAAGCTTTAGCAGACTCGGAGAAGTACACGCGTGCGATCAAAGTCCAGAAGGCCGCCCAAGCGAAGATCAAGACCAAAAATCCCAAGGAGCTAAAGAAGCAAATCAAGAAGAGCGAAAAGGCTATCGAGAGTCTAGAGAGGAAGAAGAGCAAGGCTGAAGACGCAAAGCTTTGCGGACTTGTGGAAAGCCGCAAAGCTTACGTGAAGCGTGGACTAGAACGTGAACTCAAACGCCATCTGCCGACAGGAGAGCGCCCGATGGTCTTTTGCGTCTCTAATGCGCATTATGCTTCTCTGAAAGGAGTCGAGGAGCAACAGACCCGGTTCCAGTTGACCGCCAAGGGCACCGGTGTTCCAGCTTTGCGAAGCTATTTACTTTCTCTACCAGGCCCAAGCATTCTACAAGCACTCGAGGACTACGTCAAGTATAGGTTCACAGTTTTCATCAAGGCTGTGCAGCTTTGGGTTATTCGAACTTACGTTGAAGGTGCCACCGAGCTGCTGGACCTTGTGCAGGCGCCAAAAGGCAGACTACCGAACAAGACCAAGCAATATCGCAATGAG
This sequence comes from Pseudocercospora fuligena, assembly GCA_014298035.1. Lineage (NCBI taxonomy): Eukaryota > Fungi > Ascomycota > Dothideomycetes > Mycosphaerellales > Mycosphaerellaceae > Pseudocercospora > Pseudocercospora fuligena. The sequence goes on along the minus strand of JABCIY010000038.1, from coordinate 297,283 downwards.
TTTGATTCCAAGGTTGAGACGGAGTTTGTAGAGAAGCTGCTATTCAGGGTTCCAAACTACGCCGAAGCAGCAGCTCAGATCTGGGCTCGAAAGATCCAAACCAAACACTGGGGCACCATTAGTGCCTTCATCAAGAAGGAAGGAAACCACTCGACTTCTCACGCACCAAAGGAATCCTGGAACGCCCAATTTTCGGATCTCGTTGTGAAGGACCTCCGCAACCACTGGCCGAAAATTACCAAATTCCAGAAGAAAGCCTTCAAGGCTCCATTCAACGAGCTGCTCGAGGATGTAAAGGAGCTTGAAACGACTCTCAAAGAGCGGCCAGCAGCTCAGTTCCTCCCAACGAAGAACTTCCATGAGTTGCTCGCTGGCCATGTGGTGGGAATCCAAGGTATCTTGCGCGACCATCAAGCAAGATTTGACATGGAGTTGTCGTAAGTGTATCCTGTGCGAGTTAGGACAGCTCAAAGCTAACTTGACCTAGAAACATTCGACTTGACTGCACCCAAGAACGGCACACCGCCTACTTCACCATGACCATGAAGAAAGTCTACGATAAGCTCAAGAGCACCACTGGTACAGGTTCAGTCAAGCTGGGCGAAGAGATCATGGCCGATTGGCTTAGCGAGACCAAGAAGGAATCTCCATGGATCATCACACTCCTCGCTATGGGCGCAGTCATCTCCAAAATGATGGAAGGCCAAATCGACAAGCTGGAAGGACAGCTTGATAGGATTCTCGACGAGGTTTACGAATATCTCAACGGCATGATTGATCCGGAAGTCCAGGACTCGGCTGAAGCACCACTTCGCGAGGCCCTCACAGCTTTCATGGAGCATGCCGGTCAGGAACCAGCTCGTGTGGAGCAGGAACTTGTGGCTGTCAAGGCCAAGTATCCTAACGCGAAGGCTGGCGAGGTCAAGGCGTGGGATGATGACTAGGTCCGGCAGAGAGCGAGGAGGAATCTTCGGCAGAGGAGCATAGGATGAGATCTTGGTTCACATGACATGTATATTAGCATACGAGACTACTACTTGGCCATGGTTGCCACCAAAAGCAATGGAGATTACAGGGATACAAATGATGTTGTCAACGAGGCATATTCATCCTTCTCACGAGTTTAGCTCACTCGAGAATGCTCCCTGCACAAGGCTACTAACAAGGCTTGGCGATGTTCTTCTGTTCAGTACTTCGTAAGAAGCAGACGACTGATCATTTCTTCATCTGATTTGCCTACGAAGCAGGCTTCGGACTAAACGCATTCACCGCTGCCGCCGCAGTTGTAAGTTCTCGATAACGCCTCGAACTCCTGCGCGACCAAAGCCAGCTTGTCCTGCGCTCCCATGCTCTCGTTACATTCAACCATTCGAGGCTATTATAGTTCGGGCTCCACTTGTGCGCTTAACAGCACTGTCCCTTCTTCGCCTCACCAGCAGGCGTGCTTGCAGATAGAGGAATGGAGGTACCTTGCCCAGGTGCTGGACCGGAAGTGTCTTGGTCCAGTGCTTTCGATGACACTATTCTGTAGATCTCAGTAAGTTCTTGCTGGAACGCGAGTTCGACGTTGCTGGCGTCAAGAGCTGAAGTTTCGATGAAGCTCAGTCCTGCAGAGGTGGGCATTAGCATGCATTCGATATGTTCTCCGTAAGAAACCACAAACCATTCTCAGCAGCGAATGCCTTGGCGTCGTCTGTTGGGACTGCACGAAGATGTCTCAAATCTGACTTGTTTCCGACCAGCATGATGACAATGTTGGTGTCCTGGCTAGATGTTAGCTTTCCATATCGCCACGAAAGATACCCCACTCTCTTACAGCATGGTCTCTGAGCTCTTTCAGCCAGCGCTGGACGTTGCCGAATCTGTGATGGGTCAGCAAGGAGCGAAATCATAGTGCTTCTCCATGAGTATCTTACGTCTGCTCCTTTGAAATATCATAGACGAGGAGTGCGCCCACAGCTCCACGATAGTATGCTGATGTGATTGCTCTGTAGCGCTCTTGTCCGGCCGTATCCTGATACTGTCAGCAGGTGTCGTGGATGTGCCTATGCTATTGCCTCACCCAAATTTGAGCCTTGATAGTCTTGCTGTCTACTTGAATCGATCGGGTCGCGAACTCGACACCAATAGTACTCTTGCTATCCAGATTGAACTCATTGCGTGTGAATCTTTATTCATGAAGCATGAGGTCAGCTTGCGTTCCGGCATATATCCTGCTTGCGCCAATATTGCATTTCTCACCTCGAGAGCAGGTTGGATTTTCCAACACCACTGTCTCCAATCAAGACCACCTTGAACAGAAAGTCGTACTCGTCGTTGGCCATGGCTGCTTAATTCGATGTGGTGTTTCTCTAGGCAGCTTCAATTACGAGAGAGTCGGTGGAGGGGAGGGGTGCGAGAGATAGCGGGGGATCGTGCGATTTGCGCGCAGCGTTGAACGGCGTCGGGCGAACAGGTTAAAGTAGCGGCGACTGCGTGAATGCGGATTTTGCTTGCGGCGATGGTCTGGAGATGTTTGTCGCAATGAACAGGAGAGCGGATTGTGGTGTGTTGGCCTCAGAGGGCTCAAAGGAGTATTGTCTAATGCAGCCAATCTGCTAGCACGGTCCCCTGTCGTCAACCTGGCTTCTGTCACGTGCGTCAGGGATCTTCACCTGCCATCGACTATCCGCGAATAACGACATCGACAACCGTTGCCACTATATCACAACGCCTTCGACACTAGACTCAACCTGCCGGACCAGTGATTGGCGACGGTAGTTCCGGTGATTGCGGAGGGCACAACAGATAGGCGAAGGCCAGAAAGACTTGCCTCCAAATACTCATGACTCGAGGCCTGGTCATGATCACAGGAAGCCGTTAAGGCCTCACTTCCGCTAGTGATAGTTCTTCCATATCGCACTTTGCGCTCTCAGGATGGCCGACTCGGATCCAGAATATGATGCTGGCTCTGATGATGACGTCCAGGCAAATGGCGCCGGTCTCTCTGGCAAAGGCAAAAGCCGAGCCATGACCTCCAGGCCCAAGGAGAAGAGAGCGCAAGCGACGTGGGAGTCTGGAGTGAATCGTGGATGGGAGCTCCAAGAATCAGCAGACGGCGGTATCGAAGATGTACTCGGCGGTATTGAAGAAGCCGGCAAGCGCAAGAGGTAGGCAGTAGTGGCATTTCTGCTGAGGATCATGCTCTAAACGAAAGGTAGGCTTCTCAAAGATACAACTCCTCTTCAGCGCGGCATCATTCGACATACACTGCTGATCATAGATCTGTCTTCGGCCATGGCTGAGAAAGATCTCCGGCCGACGAGACATCTCTTAACCATCACAAATACTGTGGCGTTCATCCGAGAATACTTCGAGCAGAACCCAATATCTCAGCTGGGTATTCTGGGCATGAGGGATGGCGTAGCACTTCGCGTCAGTGACATGTCCGGCAATCCCAACGACCATATCGCAGCTGTGCGAGCACTTCGCGGAACCGATCCTAAGGGGAGCGCTTCGCTGCAGAATGCTCTTGACATGGCACGAGCTGCGCTGTATCACACTCCCTCACATGGCACTCGAGAGGTTGTCATCATCCTGGGAGCATTGTCCAGCTCGGACCCGGGAGACATACACGACACTATCAAAGCATGCATCAAAGACAAGATTCGAGTTAACATTATTGGCCTTGCTGCACAAATGCAAATATGCGCAGAGATAGCACGAAAGACTAATCAAGGCGCTACCAATTGCTACAATGTTGCAGTCGATGAAGTGCACTATCGAGAGCTCTTCATGGGCATCACAACGCCACCAGTTGTACGAGCCACAGACACGGAAGCTCAGAAACGAAATCAAGCTGCTTTGCTCATGATGGGATTTCCTTCACGAATCGTAGAAGAAAAGGCCACTCTATGTGCTTGTCATGGCAACCTGACCCGGGGAGGCTATCTTTGTAGCAGGTGCAAGGCAAAAGTCTGCAACCTGCCAGCGACTTGCCCAACCTGCGATCTCACCTTGATCCTTTCGACGCACTTAGCCCGATCATATCATCACCTGTTTCCGCTTCAGAATTGGGACGAAGTATCATGGGACCGGGCACAAAAGAAAGGTAGCATCGCTTGCTATGGTTGCCACTCTGCCTTCCCTTCGCTCTGGAGCTCGTCAGAGGAGACGAATGGTGCCGGCCATGCCAAAAGTCGACCGAAGCGAGCTGAGGGAGCTTCGGAGTCAAGCAGGTATGAGTGTCGAACATGCCAGAACCATTTCTGCATCGACTGCGATGTCTTTTGCCACGAGGTGGCTCACAACTGCCCTGGATGTCAGAGCAACGCACATCTGCCAGGCATGGCGAATGTATCGGATGCAAATGGAAGTGCTCCTGGCTGAGAGTGTCATACCATGAGACGTCGAACCAGCCACAATGCCGCAGCGTGCGATAGCTTGGACTACAGCAATCGAGGAGACGAGCTCTCCAGTCTGGAAATACTGGCCACGGCAATAGACCTTGAGTCGAGCCACCTCCTCAGCGAGATTCAGAACCCAAAAGTCAGCCATAATGAGAGCTCAGCCAATTGGGTAGTAACAAGAAAGTAGCCCTTCAGTCTAACAGAACAAGAGATGCCAAAGCAAGATCTATAAGTCTCAAATAGTGCTCGCTAAATCTACAAAAACCATCATGCAAGCTGTATATCTACAATTTGCTCTTCACAGCATATTCTCTATACAAACCTTCCAACCCAGCAGCACCGTCGAAGATATCTCTCTCAACAGCTCTGGCGTTGACGTGCTGTGGTCCCAACTCCTCAACCTTCTCTACGCCCAGCAATCGCATAGCCGTCTCAGTCTCCGCCTTCAAGATCTCAAAGACACGCTCCACTCCTGCTTGCCCACCAGCTCCGTTTCCGAACAGTGGTGCTCGACCCAGTCCTACAGCCTTCGCACCTAGTGCGAGAGCTTTGACAACATCTGTGCCTCTCTTGATACCACCATCAACATACACCTCAATTTTATCAAGTACTTCAGGGCAGTACTTCCGAATCTCAAGCAGAGTATGGATCGCTGGCGGAGCCGTGTCCAGGGCACGTCCACCATGATTCGAAAGAATGATACCTGCGACTTGCGGGGCGTGAAGTGAGGCCAAATACGCATCCTCATGCGTTTGTAGTCCCTTCAGAACGATTGGCAGCTTAGTATGCTTTGCCAGCCAGGGCAATGTTGTCTTCCAAGTCAGATCTGGCGCAGTGCCTGCGAAAAGAGCTTTGCCAACACCTCCATCTCCACCAATTGAAATACCTTCAGCGTCGCTCTCGGGTGCTGAAGATTCCGTTGGCTTGCTTGCGGAACCAGATTGTATACCACTTCTCACGGGAAGATTTGATCCGACGTTCTTCACTCTTTCATCATGCTCTCGCTTTCCAGGTACGGGTGCGTCCAACGTCAAGCATATGAATTTGACTTGCGGTAGCTTGTGTATCCGTGCAATCATATCCTCGCTCTTCTTCCTCTCTGTCTGGACATAAAGCTGCCAACCGAAGACCTGATCTGGTGCAGCACCTTCTATGATCTGCTCAGGCGTTTGACTGGCATTATTCGAGATTATCTGTGCAGCTCCAAACTTCGCTGCTGCTTTTGCTATTCCGTGCTCGCCATCCGAGTGACCTAATCTTGCCATTGCTGCAGGAGACACGAAGAATGGTACAGAGACCTTGTTCCCGAGTATCGTTGTCGATGTATCGCAATTGGTGCAATCGACAAATATCCTAGGTCTGAGGAGTATATTTCGGTAGACTGTGTTGTTGAACGTCTTACTATACAGATCATCGCCAGCAGAGTAGTAGTATCCCCAAGCTTTTCTACTGATCTTCTTCGTCGCGAGGTCTTCAATGTCGTCTAGGTTCAGACATTCGTCGAGAGTAGGTATATATTCCTCAGCAGCTGCTCCATCTTCTACCGGTGCCTTCTCTTCTGCAGGCAGTGTGGTCTCATCGATCTTGCCTAGCTTAGCAGATTCGGGCAGGGAGTCTTCGAGGGTGCCCGGAGGATGTATTGGATCGTACTCTTCCGTGGCGTCTGCTCCAGCAAGCTGAAGGATAATCTTGCTGCCACCTGGGTGGTCTGCAAGGAAGGATGTGACATCATATACATTGCCGTAGAGGATCACCCAGCAAGACTCTTTCGACTTGTGTTGCTGGACTTCATCGAATGTGAACGTCTTGGCCATGTCGCTCGGCCAGTGATGGTGGATCTGGTAGTAAGCGTTTTCTCTAGGCTCTTGCTGACAACAACTGTAGAACTGCTCGAACTGCTATATCGGAAAGGTTGAGCACAGTGAGAGATTCCTTACGAGAAGTATGTCATCAGTATTCGAGGACAAGGGGATTGTTGGGTGTATCTACGGCGGAACTAATCGACTGCATATCGTTGGCCGCTTTTCGCAGGCACGCGGCCATTGAATGGAGGATCCTTGAGTGTTCTCTTTCGGCGACTGCTAGAACTAGCCCCTGCAGGCCGAGATGGGTGGCTGGCTCGTCGGCATCTGAAGGCGGTAAACATTTATTGGGGAATCCGACACCATCGAGGACGCGATGAGGCGTCGCGACAGACTTTGTGCTGGTCGGAAATCGCAGCCTCAACACGCTGTGCTCGGCAAGTCCTTCCGCATGTCTTCCAAAGACGAAGGCATCGACGAGGGAAGAAGAAGGCACGACGAAGCACACGTTACTTATACTGACATATGTCTGAACAACCATTCTTTGGCGCCTCCACTTGATCGATAAATCGATAATTCAACGCCAGACCACGATACAAATCACCATTTTCCCAGGTCGTGCATTACTCTTGATCCTGCTTCATTGGTACAATAAGTCAGTCGCGACATTCGACGTCAATTACCCATGGGAAGACCCAAAGCAAATCATCCGGAAAATGCAGCGATGACAGCCTTTGGGAGTGGCCAGTCTTAAATAGCAAATGGTTAGCTTGGCCAGGTCATCTCACATCACGACACCTGGACTCACCAAAGACTGGTTGCTCTTTTACGCGCTTGGTGACGACAGCTGTGTCGCCCACTTGAATGGTCCGCCCAATATCTTTGAGGGAGGTGTATGAGTATTTGCCAAACACAGGACCATATTTCCACTGAAAGCAATGGGTATAAGGGTCAGCAATGTTCCAAATGATCAGCTCTCCGAGAAACAGCGGCAAGACAGTGCTACCATGTCTGAGACTGCTGCCTCAACCGCCTTCATTCGCTCGGAGTCATGCCTTAAACAGAAAGCTATACTTACGCCCTTGTCAACTCTTCGATCCTGCGAAGTATGTCAGTGGCCATGCAACATCAGAAACTCAACAGATCGACTACCAACCTTGCTCAGTCGCTTCCAGACTTCGCCTTGCTCGCCCTCTGCTTTCTTCCCGGTCTTCAGGTCGACAGTGATAGCTTGACATCTCCAGCAAGTTCCTCCGAACTCCATCTTCAAGTTGCCCGGGAAGACGACTTGTGACCAGAAGTCCTCGTCATATGGTGCCGGGGCACCGGAGACAATGATGTTGGGTCGGAATTTGTGGATGTCCATAGTAACACCATCCAGACGAGATGAGACTTGATCATTTGATTCTTTGCTGACCACCAGATACTGACCAATATCCTGAAAAGTGATCGTTTCCACCGGAGTCTTGAAGAGTTTCGGCAGCACCTTGCGGAATGGAGCTGTCAATGGGGAGCGTTTCAAGATTGCCATCTCGCCATTGGGTGCACCAGATCCCAAAACGACACGTCCATTATCGCCGATGTAGAATAGCTTAGTCTCGAAGCCCAGGTACTTGGACAGCCAAGCAGAGATCTCGTCGCCCATATCATAGACGTCACAGGCGCTGCCATGCATGTCGAGATAAGTTTTCTTCAGCTTGTTGACATCAGGTCTCAAAGGAAACTGGATCTGGTGCTCCGATTTGCCTGTATACGACAGCTGCTCGGGGTTTGGATTTTCGGGGCCCAGACGAGTAATTGTGATGGAAGCGGCCTTAGGTCCCTTATCGCGGGGCTCGACAATGCATTGGAACAGTACCATCTGTAAGTTGAAGCCGCTGTACATTGGCTCTAGCACAGTGACCTCGCCAGTCCTTTCATCTCTGTGGACCTTGCAAAGGACAAATGTGCGATCATCTTCGAAACCTTGTCGTCCAATGGTACCTTTTTCGAGCTTGATGCCTCCCAGTCCTTTCACTGGGTAGTGCCATAGCTACAGACGTAGTTGAGTGGCTGTTCTGTGGCAATACTATAGCTGGGCAGACTCACCTCTTCGACTTTGATTACATGCTTCTCTTTGGGCACATAGATGTCCTGCTCCACGCTCTTGGCGGCTAGAGTCGCAGCCGCTGCGAGCGTTGCCACACCTATTAAGGTCGGCACTAGGATATGTGGCGGAACGATGGTATTGAGCTTGTCGACAAATGGTGAAGCCATTCTGGGAGATCGTTTTTGCTGTTGTGGAACAGACAGACGACGAAGTGGTGCTCGCTTATCAGGACGATGAGCTCTTCCAGGAGGAGTAATGCAACCTTATCTCACTATTATCCTCGGTCAAGGGGAACAATCGTTCTTGATGCCGGCATTGCACTCTTTTGATCTCTGTCTCTTATCATGGCCATCCTAGGTTCGAACTTTGCATGACTCCCTATTCAAGGCTTCATCGATCGGTTGTGGGAGTTTCGGCGCTGAAATGAAGGTTGTGTACACCGATCGGCATCGGTCATCTTCCGAGAATTTTGGTCGCTATGGACCTACCGGATTTGGTAATATCCAGATTTGAGGTGGAGGAGCGAGGCGAGGGAAGCACTTATATACACTTAGGGTCACCATAATCCCCAAGACAGCAATTCAACCTGTTTGTATCCTCCGAGCAGTCCTTTCGCAGTGATATGTGTCATCGCGGCTTCAAAGATCGGCGAGACTGAGAGGGTGCGTGGAGCGTCTCGAGATCACCAAAGCTGGCATATCATAGCGAGAGCGAGGCGCCGAGACGCCAAGGCAATCACATCTTCAGAGACCAGAGACCCATCAAGCAGCAGAATCGAGTTGGTATGAGTAGTATCCAGGTCACTCTTCAAAATTGCGGCATTCATATGCCATACAATCGAGTCCAGTGTCATAGAGAAACGAAGATCTCGCTTCTCGATAACTCCCAAGCTCAACGATATCCTGCGATCCTTCCAGCCAAACACTTCCTCTTCTACATCGCCATTGTCCGTCCTCCGCAGCCTTGTGTTTTCGACTTACCATGGGGTTTGAGCTAGTCGTCCAAGAGGACACCTTCGCGATCAAGTTGCGACTCATCAAGCGAGAAGATACGGAGCATCTCCCAACCTACGGATCTCATCAGCTATGCCCTTTCATGGTGAATCAGCGTGAACGCGCGCTTACCCGTGATCTCGTCCACGGTCTTCGCCAAGACACGGCATGCCTCGCCACCCTCAATTTCGAAGTCGTTCTCATTCTCGTCGACGCCGCTCAAGGCTAGGGCGGAGTCCAGTAGATCATCGATAGTCAAACCACTGTCAGACTGGGACTCGACGGTGTTGTCATCTATGTTCAATTCGATGACTGGCGGGCTCGTAATCAACATGCGCTTGAAGGATGACGTGGACTTTTCCAGCTCGCTAACCAGGTCGCTCTTATCGTCATGATCTGACTCGAAATGGAGGATGCCTAAAGGCGACGGGCGCAAGCGTCAGCATGAGTCTCAAAAGAACTTTTGTCGCTCGGCAGACAAAGCTGGAGACCAGCGTGCTGTGTCTGAGACGGCGACCTCTACTGCTGTCATTCGGCGGAGTCATGCCTTGCTTCCTTCGATATACTTACGTTCTTGTCGTTCGTCCATTCCCAGCGTGAAGACCTCATTGAGACCTAGATACAGTCCATTCTCTTTCTCGTGATACCTAGAGACAGGAGACATAATTCTTAGCAGACGTTCGAATTATGGCGAAGAAAAGGACGATGCTCTTGGGTTCGACTCGCTCGAAATTGCCGCGAGTCGAGTCGTAGCCATCGACCGTTTGAACACTTACCACTGTTTGCAATACAACTCGTCGAAGTCTTCATCGTACATGCTGTAGACAGCGTAAGCAAACGGACAATCATGAGGAGGTCTGCACTACTCACACTGCAATGAATGGATTCAGTATAGGTGTGACGACTTGACCATTCTGGTCTGCCCAAAACCGAACTGGGCCGCTTCTGTTACTCTGGGCTCTTTGGCGACTCCAGGCTGCTCTACTGTTCGTTGCTGGTTCGAGAAAGAGAGCGCGACGTATCCAGATCGAAGTTTCGATAGTAGCACAGAAGGTTTTGCTGACCTGCTTCGCCGTGAGGATGCTGCGTAAAGGAAGCGAGAGAATGATGTTTTCCAAGAGCTCCGGAAGTGCAAATACAGTGGCGGCAGCCATGATGAGTATGTTGCGTAGCGATTCTGAAAGGACGGATTGGATCTGTTAAGACCAAGAATCAAGGACGGAGGCAGCACAGGCGAGGGGCCGCATAATGCAGACAAGGAAGGAGCGAGAAATTTGCTCCGTGCCTTCCATATTTTTTACAGTGCTGCTGGTTCAAACGTCCGCACATCATCAGCTATTCAATGAAGATTGTCAGTACATCGGCAACCATTGATATGAAGAGCCCTCACCAAACGTTTAGTGTGTCGTAGTTCTCTTCCATTCGTCTCACGTGCAAACCTCATAACCTCCTGGCTCACTCTCCTAGCCCCGGCCATATCTCGTCTGCTTGATGCACTTATCACTAGTGCATCGTATCCCTGCGCAACCAAGCTTGTCATAGTGACAGCAGTATCTGGGCGTGTTCCGGAGTCGAGCAAGCCTCAAGTTGAGTGTCCGAGGGCATCAGTCACGATCTCGCTCTTCTCCCTTTGCACGTTCCCTCTCTGCTTCGAGCCGCTTTTCTTCTTGCTTCCGCCAATGACTGCCTTCCTCATAGTCTTTCGATATTCCAAATGCTTTGCGTAGTCTCTCGCTCTCCTCAATCTTTGCCTTCGCAATCTCGTGGACTTGATGCTGCTTCAGACCGCGCGCATTCCCACCGCCTGACGTTGAGGCCTGCTCTTTCTCGAGCTTCTTGCGCAGCGCATCGCATTGGTCGTCAATGTCGTCTTCGTCCACACTTTAGAGGTCATCAGTGATCCGTGTACCCGATACGAACATAACCCCGAACTCACCCCTCATCTTCCAGCTTGTCGCGCAGCTCAAACACCTTCACCTCAATCTCCCGCTTCCGATCATGTTCTAATATTTCCTTGTCCGGCTGACGCTGCTTGTACCTTGCTGAGTCTATGGTGTCCTTTGATGGGTACGGTTGATCGCGTGGTCTTAGATTTGCAGAATTCCGTTGTACGTAGCCACTTGTTCCAGAGCCTCGGGGCGTGCTCAGTCCGACGTTTGAAGACATTCCCTTGTGTCGATACAAAGTTAAGTTGGCGATGTGAGAATAGAAGGCAGATCTGCTGTGAAATCGTACGTGGAGCTTCGGCTCAGCCCTAGCCGCTGCAAGACATGCAGCAAGCATGTGAAAGTGAGCTAGCGCGAGTTTGAGTCATCATCGAAAGTCTAGCGCATTCGACTTCTAGAACACCACCAACATTTTAAACAATGTCGTTTGACAACGAAGAAGACAACATGCCCGCACTCCTTAATGGAGACGCCGCGGCGTCCAACATGGAACCCACACTTCCATTCCCGCCAGTCACCAAGTCACATATTCTCAATTGCGCATACTCATCCTGGTTCCCAAAGTATAGGGCGATCACACCCAAGTCGAGAGTCATTCCACTTACGAAGCCATTTGTCGACTATCTTCGCGCAGATGCCATAGTCCTTCCAGACGACGAAGACCCACCTGTATTGTCCGACAACGACAGCGCATATATCTCGTCATCGACGCACGATGATGACGAGCAGGAAGAAGAAGACGAGCAGGAAGACGTAGCTGCAGAATGGCGACAAGTACATCAGGCCATCAGAGCTACGATTGCAGAACTTGGAGGAAAAGTCATTCCCAAGCTCAATTGGTCGGCGCCGAAAGATGCGACCTTCATGAACGCAAACACCATGGAATGCAAGAAGCCCTCGGACATTTATCTACTTCTCAAGAGTTCAGATTTCATCACACACGATCTCGAGCACGCATTTGATGACTGCGTTTCAGAGTCGAGCGATGAGGAGGACATGACGACAGACAATATCACCTATCATCTTGCTCTGCGAAAGTCATTTCCGTCCTGGGTGCCCAGCCTTGAGTTTCGGTGTTTTGTACGCGACCGGAAGCTGCTTTGCATCAGCCAGCGCGACCTCAATCATTACGACTTTCTATTCAAGATGCAGGATCGCATTCGGAGTATCATCAACGAGTTCTTCGAGGTCAGGCTGCGCGACACGTTCCCGGACAAGAGTTTCGTGTTCGACTGCTATATTCCGCAGCCGTATGAGAAAGCGTGGCTGGTCGACATCAACCCATGGGCACTCCGTACTGATCCGATCCTCTTTAGTTGGGAGGAATTACTCGAAATGGACGATCCGATCGAGCCATCGATGGATCCTGGTATGCAGGAGGAGTTCGTGCGATTTTCGATCGACCCCGCCAAGACAAGACAGATGCTCGACCATATTCGAGAGAGCAACCCAGAGGCTTGGGCTGCATTGCAGCGCACTGAAGAAGATGGCGACCAGCTCGATGAGTTCACTGAAGAGACCGATTCCGAGGACGATGAGGAAGCCGATGAAGAGCTCTATCTGCCCGAGCTTCGACTCGTGCATCAAGGCGACCCCGAAGCACAGTTTGCAACACCACAGTACTCAGCTCACAAGATGCCCAAGGACGTGGTCGAAGCATCTCAGAATGGCGAAGGTCTTACGGAGTTCGCAAAGGAATGGCGCAAGCATTTGGAAAGGGCGCAGCAAGTCGATGCCGCCGCGAGCAGCGACGATGATGAATGAATGATTGAACGATTCCATGAGCGTATGAAGAAGCACCATAGATACAACACTGCAAAGTATGTGAAGAACAGATGGTCATTCTCTCCCCCTTCTCCTCATCTGTCAATCGAATGCTTGAGCCTGCTCTCGCATAACAGCTACCACGCTGTCAGCTCTTATTATTGAAGCTTGTTGATTGTTTTCAGCCTCTGTAACAAGCTAGGTCCATGCTCATACAAACCCTATATTTCAAGATCGGATCTAGCTTCCTGAATCTGACTTTGAGATGAACTTATCCTAGTACTCAATCTTATCATTCATGACTCGAGCTCAGCTTCCAGTCTGGTTGAAGTCATGTGCTTCCTTCTCACCGCCAGCACAACGCGTAGTGTTAGAAATGCCCAGGCGGGCCAAGCGGGAGGCTGGTTGATGGAGCAGGTTTCTGGAGCGCATCAAATTCGCAGAACTAGCGCCATCGTCATCTAGGTTCTAACGTGTGGAGAGTGGGCCAGAGATTCCCGCTGATCCACCTCAATCTCTCTGTCCTCCCGTCGTCTTACGAGAGTTCTTCCCTTTCGCCATTATTGCGCTGTTGTGGTGGAGGTGTTGTGCTGTGCGACGGGCACAGGAGAGAGCCCTTCGGAGATGCCGCAACACGCGACGGCGTTTGAAAAGGTCGACAAAGATCCACACCAGTCGGAGACGATTCCACCTTGGATACATATCAACGAGAATGATGAAAGGGCGCCATTTATACAGCCTGCGCCGGTAGTGCCAAACACTCGTCACTACAAACCTCCACCTACAAAGTACTCGCCCGGACGCAAGTTGGACAGCTATCGCGATGCCGAACCGCCGCTCCTTTCTATGCCCATCGATGTGCACCAGACACGATGGATTCCCTTCATGCAATCTGGTCCAAATCCACGCGAAACCCGCAATCAAGGCATGATAATGAGTCGGGAGTGGATGGAAGAGAACGTGCCAATCGTCAAACGCGAGTGGGAAGAGGAAGATGATCTGGATCCGATGAGCTCGAACAGATTGAAAGGTTTCAAAGGCATCATGTACAGGGGCCAGTGGATCATCAGTCCAGAACGACAACAAAAGAGCGTGGAAGCATTCTGGAGATTGTTACTCAAGAATGCTTTTGTACCCTTAGTCTTCCGCTTGACTGTCCTGGCGTTTTGCTGCGCTGCGCTGGGTCTTGGTTCAACGATCTATCAATCGGTCCAGCAGGTCAACAAGGATAACGACCCTTACAATCAATGCGCGCCGCGAGCTTCTACGTACATGGCAATTATTGTCAGTACTATCGCGGTCCCCTACATATCCTACATTACTTGGGATGAGTACACCAGTAAACCGTAAGTCCAACCATTAGCTTTCTGCATTTCTCCGCTAATGACTTGCTAGGCTTGGGCTCCGATCCGTCGCCGCAAAGACTTTACTTCTCCTTTGTGACCTTTACTTCATCGTCTTCTCGGCATCAAATCTTTCACTGGCAATCGCCGCCCTACTTGATGACAGCTGGGCGTGTTATGAAACCGGCGTTCAGGTCATCGGAGACGTCACCCTCGAGATACCAAAGACTTGCCCAAACAACGAGGGTATCTGCTACAAGCAGAAGGCTCTTTCTGGGGTACTTGTCATTTCGCTGGTCGCATGGTTGCTATGCTTCAGTATAAGTGTACTTCGAGTCGTAGAGAAGCTGAGACTGGACTACTAGTGGTAGCCAGTACCTCACGCTATGGATTACGAGGCATGATTTACGAATAGAGATGATCATCAGCATCGGGAAGGCGTTCAGCAATGTGCTTGTAGATGGGTGTACATTTTGGGTCGTTCAGGCAATAGCAAGCGCTGGCGTTGGCGACGGCGATTGAGCATTTATTGGGCAAGCTTCTGTGTTTTAGACGTATTGGACAAGAATCAATATATATTTTCTGCCCTTCAGCCATTTTACTGGCATGGGTACCTTAGCGTGAGCGAGCGCGAGCACGGACTTTTCGGAAGCCGGCAGACGACGCGCGACGCGAGATTCGCGGCTCCCTCGTGCTACCTTCGATTTGCTGCACACAATCTCTCCAGAGCAGGTCAATTGGCATCGGCCAATGCTGATAGCTGGGATTCGCTCTTGTCGCCGAAATGTCATTTGCACAGGGCAGCTTATTCCGTGCAACTGAACCTTGGTCTAGTCTGGAGCAACGGCAGCTGCAACACAGCTTGGAAGACGAACCGTGGGAGCGAGGCATCGCTGAACGAGCCTGGAACACCTTGAGCAAGTCGACTGGAACATGTCGGCCCTTTTCGAGCCTGGGAAAGCTGCCCAAGTGAAGGATTACATCGTGGTCACGCGTCCAGATGGAAGAACCATCATCAAATGGCTGAGCCCTTCAAATGCGGCACGTTGTCGAGTCTTATACCAAGATGTAGCCTTTGCCCTTAGCTGGCTCCAACAAGGCGCCATCACAGAACCCATTCGCGATCTGATGTATTCTCGGCTTTCACGGCAATGCGCTGGACCCGGACTTACGGGTCATGCAGACATGTTCGAGGACGGATGCCATCTTCTAAGACGTTATTCAGCGCTATCCTACACGGAGCAGCTCAAGTGGCTTGCAGAGGACAGATCATTCCGGATTACTATGCTCATCCAGGATCAGCAGCAAATGGCAGTTTGGAGTCAGACTGCAAGTGCGGAGCATCAGCATACTGGAGACAAGACAGCGCTAGAAGGACGCATGCAGATCAACCAGCAGCAAATTGCTCACCTCGATCGTATTCTCGGCTACCAGCCTGTTCAAGATACGACGAGCACGGCGTCGACGAATGGTGTTCGGTCAATCACTGCTGGACCCCGAGAACCGCTGTCGGAGAGATCGACGAACGCAATAACAGTTTGCAGACCTGCTCAAGCAGGTGCTCTTAAGCGTAAGCGTGAAATCCACCAACCTGCGAACCAGACCGAGGTCATTTCGCTAGAGGAAGACTCCGAGGACGAAGTCGCATTGCAGGGCCAAGTCGATGCTATTCAAGCGAAGATTGCTGCAATTCGTGAACGCACTGCTCATGAGGACGAACTTGTTCCGGGCAAGAAACAAAAAAGGCCTGCAAAGACTCCACAAGTTGTTGCGTCTCATGATGCGTCAGCATCATCTGCTATGCCATTGTGTCGACCATCTGTGCAGCGTGTGAAGGATGGCCGACCGCAGTCGCACAGGGTATCTCTGCCAGCTGATGCTCTTCAACATCACAAAGATATCCGGCAGCAATCGCCCCATCAGCAAGCAACGTCTGCGATTGCACCAGACCTGCTTTCGCATCCTGCGGCCATAGCGGCTGGCATCAAATCCAGCGAGCTTCATCTGCTCGTACGTATGAAGAAGAAGCTCTCCACAAAGCACCCTGGAGCGAGCGACGGAGCTCTGACTCTGCTATCCATCGAGGCATTTCGAAGAGCGAAGGAGCGTGTCAAGATTAGCCAAGCTCAGCCTACGGCGCTCGCTCACCCAACGACACAGTTAGCTCAAGAGAGCATTAAAGCTGCGCACGGATTTGCTGCTCATCAACAAGTTCGATCATCAGCAGAAACCAGGGCTGTTGTAGATCTCCCTCCGAATTCGCCGGCCCAGCCAATGATTAGACAACCGCCGGCACCAGTAAAAGCGCCACCAGTGGAAGCAAGGACGGATCCTCCATTGTGTAACGAGCAGCAACAGGTTGTCGATCTGATCATGGCAGGCCACAATGTGTTCTATACAGGGTCTGCAGGTTGTGGAAAATCTACTGTACTCAAAAGCTTCGTATCACAGCTGCGCGATCAAGGGAAGACTGTCAGAATCATTGCTCCCACAGGGAAGGCGGCCCTAGACATCAATGGGTCAACCACCTGGACATATGCCGGATGGACGCCTGGCCACATGAAACGGCCGCTGGAGGACTTGCTAAAAGCAGCTCACGGTAAATTTGTGCACAAACGACTAACATCAACCAACGTCCTTGTTATTGATGAGGTCAGCATGGTCGAGAACCACATCTTGGCTAGACTCAATGCACTTATGAAGAAAGCAAGGAACAATGACAGAGCATTTGGAGGGGTGCAACTGGTTGTTACCGGTGACTTCTGCCAGCTACCTCCTGTGAAGCCTTTTCAATATTGCATGGCATGTGGTCGAGAGCAACCGCAGCGCCTTACTCCAGATGGAAAAACGGTATATCGATGCCCACAACACGGCGATTGCAGTGATGACGACAAATGGGCTTTTCGAAGCAATACGTGGGAAGAATGCAAATTCAAACATGTCAACCTCACGAACATCCATCGCCAAAGTGATGAGGTCTTCATCAGGATTTTGCAGAAATTGCGCATTGGCAATCCATTGACCAATGCAGATCGCGCACTTTTGCTCGACCATCCATGCGAGGTCACAAACGCGGTCAGATTGTTTCCAACTCGTGAAGAAGTCAGACGAATCAACCAGACCGAGTTTGATCTTCTCCGTACCGCCAAGCGTAGCTATTCGTGCTTGGACTACTTCAGGTGGAACGAGCAGCATGGTAATCTGCGAGAGAAAGGCAGACGAAATCCTCGCGATAACTCTTTAGAGGCTTTGCGTGAGCACCGGCTCGAAACACAAGTCGAGTATAAAGCGGGCATGCTGGTCGTACTCTTAATCAATCTGGACATTGCAAACGGCCTGGTCAACGGCAGTCAAGGTCGTATCATCGGATTTGAGCCGTACTCTGAATCTAAATTGCCAAAAGCAAGCATCAATCGCGACGACAGCTACAGTCGCAGTTTTGGTTCATATCGTGGGTCTAAGAGCAAATCGAGACGGGACCGGGACAGCTCAGCGGAGCCTCCAATTGTGCAGGGTGAGTTACGGGGTGAATATGCTACTCTACGAGAGGAGCAAATTCGAGAATTCATATTGCAAGGCCGCAACGAGCATAAGATGTGGCCAATCGTTCAGTTCGATAACAACATTCGGCGGACGATCTACGCTGACTGTCAAGTCAATGAAGTCGGAGACGAGAAGCCATATACACTTCTTGCCCGGACACAGATACCGCTTATTGCGGCCTGGGCTATGACTATTCACAAGAGTCAGGGCATGACTTTGAATAAGGTGATTGTCGATCTTGGAAAGAGCTTCGAAGAGGGACAGGAGTATGTAGCGTTGAGCAGAGCGAGAAGCTTGGATGGATTGAAAGTGTTATCGTTGAGTGACAATGTTGGAAAAGGTGGCAATGAGCAGGTCAAGCAGTTCTTGAAGCAGAAATTTGGACTAGGGTAGGATGAATGTACAGCCTTTGGCCTGGTTGCGGGAACTCTACGGCAATCATGAAGAAATGTACAGATCTTTACCTCTCTATGAAGGCATGCCGTCTTAAGTATTTATATGTGCGCTCTACGCTCAATGCTCCAGACCAGATGACTGTCTACAACGTGCCGGCCGCCTCTTGGTCCATGGTGCGGAGCTGTACAATCTTGACAGGTCCCGCCAATGCTGGCCAGATGGTGTAGGTGAGAAAGAGAATAGTATCTCGGGTGGGACAGAATGTGGGTTGTACTACCAGTCATGCCATCAGTACCACCGTGGCCGCCAACTTAACTAGTCGGAGGCCTTCATCTTCTTGTGCTGACCCACTGCTGTGTATACAGCACATATATCCTGAACTTATGCTCTGCTGTCATCATCACGAGTGCTGGCTGTGCCAAGATCTGCATTTCAAAGTCTCAGTCCTGCTTCTAGAAGTCTTCGGTGCATACAATAATCCGGGGTCTGTGAGAAGCTGCTAGTAGAACTACAGGTCCGTCTTTCACGACACGGCTGATTACCTAAAGGCCTCGAGCTACACGCCGGCTTCTCACACGCAGTATACATCGCACTTCGACTCAAACCCGCACACAAACAGCAGCCTCCATGCCGGATGGACCATGACACGGAGCGCCAATAATGATGGCCTGTTGCCATCAGAGGTATTTGGACACATATCGAAGCCGGCACAACCTCATGGGATCAGAGTAGAGCCACCCGAAGCCTCGTCGCTGCAGCAGCAAAATAAGCAGCGCGCGCAATCGCAGCTCAGCTTTGGGAGCAACAAATCTGCGCCGCCGGCTGCTCTCTACCGCCCGCAAAGCTCGTCGAATTCTGTCAAGTCGCAGCCGAATGGCCAGTATGGAGGGGAGAGCGACTCGGAGGAGGACGAGGGCCTGCAGCTACAGGCGCCAAATGGACACAGCAGGCAGGCGCAGCGTCCGGCATTGTCGCGTGCTCAGAGCGAGTTCGGGCAGCGCGCAAAGCAGAAGCAGATGAATGGCAAGGCCGGCGATGGCGAGGACGATATCATGCGACATGGTTGGGAGGCCCAGCTGCAGAACGAGGAGGCCGCGAAGAACCTCAGCGAGAACTTCTTCATGTACTACGAGGACAAGCGGCACGAGACTGCAGGTAACCTGCCTTCCGATTTCGACCCCAAGAATCTGGTGACAGAATGGCGTATGAAGGATCGCCTTAAGACGGTATCCGCTCTGCTCGCTGTATGTCTGAACGTGGGTGTCGATCCGCCAGACGTGATCAAGACCAACCCATGCGCACGTTTGGAGTGTTGGGTCGATCCTGTTCCGCCTGACAGTTCGAATCAGAACTCCAACAACACGAATGCGCAGATTGGCAAGAACCTCCAGTCACAGTATGAAAATCTATCGCTTAGGACGCGGTATAAAGTCATTCTGGATCCGACAATCGAGGAGCTCAAGAAGTACACTACATCGCTGCGCAGGACTGCACATGCAGAGCGTATATTGTTCCACTACAACGGCCACGGTGTGCCGAAGCCGACGCAGAGTGGAGAAGTATGGTGCTTTAATAGATCCTATACTCAATATATCCCGATCAGTCTGTACGATCTGCAAGAGTGGGTCGGCGCCCCAGGACTCTGGGTCTGGGACTGTAGCGCGGCTGGCGGCATCATTCAAGGCTTTCTAGACGGCGCGCAAAAGCACAGCACAAACCAACAGGACGTCTTAAGGCGAGATCCCAATCGGACTCAGCAACAACCCCTCGTCAGGTGGGAGGATTGCATTCATCTTGCCGCCTGTCGCGAAAATGAAACCCTTCCCACCAATCCGGAACTGCCTGCCGACCTCTTTACTTCATGCCTCACTACGCCAATCATGATGGCAGTGCGCTATTTCATTCTTCAGAACCCTCTCAGAACCACATTTGTTACGCTTGACCAGGCACGGAACATACCCGGCAAAGTCAGCGAGCGTAGGACGCCGCTGGGTGAGCTGAACTGGATATTTACTGCCATTACTGACACGATCGCGTGGAATTGTCTCGAAAAACCGTTGTTTAAGAAGCTCTTTAGGCAAGATCTTATGGTCGCAGCCCTCTTTCGCAACTTTCTCCTCGCACAACGAGTAATGCGCATGTTTCATTGCCATCCGCAGTCGTATCCTGCGATACCGGCAACTCACGATCATCCGCTTTGGAAGAGTTGGGATCTGGCTGTGGAGATGATCTTGGCCCAATTGCCAGGTCTGATTGAGCAGCAGAAAGCTCAGGAGGCCGCAGCCGAGACGCAGCCAAATGGTCCAAATGGTCAACCACAGCAAACGCCAGAGCTCGAATACGAGCACTCGACCTTCTTCTCGGATCAGCTCACTGCTTTTGAAATATACTTGAACGCTGCGCCTAGCAATCCCGGCTCTGCAGGATATGCGAAGCCACCGGAGCAACTACCGATCGTGTTACAAGTCTTGCTTTCTCAAATTCATCGGCTACGTGCTTTGGTATTGCTCTCAAAATTCCTCGATCTGGGTCCGTGGGCCGTGAATCTGGCGCTCAGCATCGGCATATTTCCCTACGTTCTCAAACTTCTTCAGTCTCAGGCGACGGAGCTCAAAGCACCTATGGTGTTCATCTGGGCCCGCATCTTGGCCGTTGATCAATCGTGTCAGTCCGACCTGCTTAAGGATCAGGGGTACTCATACTTCACCAACATTCTGGTCCAGACGAGTGGCATTCCCATCGGAAACATTGCAGAGCACCGAGCGATGTGTGTCTTTGTCATCGCCATGTTCTGCAAGGACTTCAAGCAAGGCAAGGCAGCATGTCTGGACAGCAATCCTGAGGTAATCGAACAATGTCTGTCCCACCTGCTTGATATGGAAACCCCTCTACTTCGACAATTCAGCCTGCTCTGCTTGAGCAATCTGTGTCGCGACTTTCCCGCTGCAAAGCAGGCATTCATGGAACTAGGTGCTCACGATCGAATATGCGATCGAAGCCACGATCCCGTCCCTGAGGTCCGAACTGCTTGTCTCAATGCGCTGACTAGCTTCGTTGCGACTGGCGACATTAATCCCACCATTATTGAAATGGAAGAGACACTGGTCGGCATCATCATCTCTATGGGGATGGATGGATCAGTCATGGTTCGGAAAGAGCTGACAGTCTTCTATTCAGAGTACGTCAAGAAGTATCAGAATCGTTTCCACTGCGCAGCCTTTGAACAGCTTCAGGAGGAACTGGACAAGAAGGTTGGGAGAGAGCAGGTTGCCGACGATTTCCTTGCGATGCAGAAAGAGAGTGCCTTTGATTCGGCCGGCTCGAATGGCAACCTGTCTCTGAACGGCGTACGAGCTGCTCACCAAAGAAGTGTGTCTGCTACCATTGCGGAAGATGATAGAGCACGGCCGATGCAGAAACCGAGAAGGGCAGAGCTGTCTTTGGGTACGGTGTATCGCGCTGTGTGGAGGCAGGTGATGAGTCTGTCTACAGACCCACATCCGGAGGTCGCACGTAATGCTGGTGCCGTGCTTGACTACCTGCTCAATTCGCTGCTCGAGAGCCCATTCGCTCCTCATGCGGAGGCGATCCTAGACCAGTTGGAGAAGACCAAACCCGTACTGGACCCGATTGTTACGACACCTGGTATCGAGTCCCTAAAGCAATCAAGATCGATGCGGGACTCGAGACCCGAGACACCGCCCAGTCCAGCCGCTTCAACATCTTCCAAAGCCGATGGCTATTTCGCGTTGTCACGGACAGCAAGTGTAGCCGCTGCCCTGAAGAACATGGTTGGCTGGAAAACGCCTGCTGAGGTCCCCAGCACCCCCGGCTCACCAACACATGCTCGACGAGGCTCAGTGATGAGCGCACATACACTGCCATACCGCTCCCGACCACTCACACCGGCAGATGCGGCTTTACTACCTCCGGATGCCTTGGATAATGTCCAAGGCCCTCCACATCAACCGCAAGCGATGATACCGCCTACACCATACTTTCAAAACAGAGACAAGTCACAAGTGCCTCAAATGCCGCTGAGGTCCACATTCTTTGACTGGTCGGCATCGTACTTTCGTGAGCCACAAATGCGACCCTCTGAAGCGGACGAGCCTGGCTCGAAGGACTACAATGAGCGCTTGTGGCGTCGAAACCGTAACGACAAGATTATTGCTTCGACCCAGCCACTGAAAGAAGCCGCTGCATCGCAAGGTTGGGACAAACCTTGTGGATACTTTGGCATTGGCGCAGCGCCCGTAAAGATGGTGTTCCATCAATTTGAGAATCACCTTGTCACCTCAGACGATCGAGACAGTATTGCAGTGTGGGACTGGAAGGACGCAAGACAACTAGTGCGATTTAGCAACGGCAACCCCAAGGGTAGCCGAGTCACAGAAGTGCAATTCATCAACGAAGATGACATGGCCATGCTTATGACTGGATCGAGCGATGGAGTTTTGAAAATCTATCGCGACTACGACGATCCGAATAAGATCTCGCATGTCAGCTCTTTTCGTGCATTAAATGATCTTGTCCCCTCTGATCGCGGCGGATCTGGACTCGTCTTCGACTGGCAACAGGGACAGGGTAAAGCCCTTGTCGCTGGAGATGACAGGGTTGTGCGTGTATGGCAGGTGGGCCAAGAGCTTTGTGTCAACGACATTCACACACGATCTTCAGCATGCATAACTTCTCTGACTTCAGATCAAGTGGAGGGTAATGTATTTGTTGCTGGCTTCGGCAATGGCAGTGTGAAGGCCTACGATCAACGCAAACCTGGAGCCGAAACCATGGTCCTAGGCTGGAAAGAGCACAGCTCTTGGATCGTTGGTGTACATCTGCAACGTGGTGGGGCCCGAGAATTGATCTCTGCTGAATCAAATGGAGGTCTTCGTCTTTGGGACCTGAGGATGACGAAATCCGTTGCTGCCCACGATCCTGCACCACGAACGCGCGAACCTAGAATGTTGCGCGCCCTCTCTGTTCACGAACATGCTCCAGTCTTCGCCACTGGAGGCAAGGATCATACGATCCGCGTCTACAACACGAAACTTCAGCTGCTCAGCAAGTTCGAACCATATATGTCATACTTGAGAGTCGGACTCTCAGGAGGCTCACAGCGCAATGCACCCATCACTGCCATGGCTTTCCATCCTCATCGCATGATGTTGGCATGTGGCGCAGTGAATGATGGGCACGTGAACCTCTTCAAGTGTGATATTGATGAGCACAAGGAAGGGCATCTTCGAGGCGGAGATTCGGTCGTTGAAGAATGGGGATCAAACTATGGTGGGAAATACACTTAGGAAGATCGAGTACCCATTCGACGAATGCGAGTAGTGTGCTTTTATGATAATGGGATTAGCAAGGAGTTTGGCGAGGCATAGCATGGATGAATGAGCTCGAGATCCAGGGATGTGGTAATTTGAGCCCAGAAATGCAAATTTAGGAATCCCTTTGAGCATACGGGCACAGTCCTTGATGTGTGAACGAGATGCATACTAGCATTGCAATTTTTTCTCCTTGTAAAGACTACTCGGGCGGGAATCTTGACTGATGCGTTTGGATACTTGGAAGCCCTAGTGTGGGTGTAATATTGTATGCCCATAGTTTGAGCTAATACTCATGCTGAAGTGTGTGGATTACGGCCGTTCACACAATTTGCTCCTTAAACCCGCACTGTCGTAGTATCGGGTCCTAGACTCTCATATATCTCAAAAGCGACCAGCGCCAAAAAGAAGTCTCAATCACTCTAAATATCAGTCCTCTGATTCAAAGCCCTCAGAAGTTCCTGAAACCTTGGACTTCCCAACCCTGTCACAGGATCCCAACCCAAAGTCGTATCATACCCATACGTAGTAGGCAGCTTACATCCCGCCAAGAAATAGCACGATCCCTGGTTGTTTCCTCCTTTCGTTATGTCTTTCAAAGCTCCTGTAGAAGCTATCTGGTAAAGCCAAGGATTGAGGAAACCCAGAGATGGTCGTCCGTGAAACGCTTCGTAATCGTTCAAAAGTGTTATAACTGCAGCCCAGGTCGGTGTTGCTGCGCTGGTGCCTCCTACCGGGAATTGGAGGGGTCCGGAAAAGACTGGGAATTGAGTTGAGAATGCACTTGTGTCTGGGATTCCTCTTCCAGTACTGTTGAAGCCGGACTTAGAGTAATATGTTTGCGGGATGTGGTTGTTTACGTAATTTGCGACTGCGTTGTCTTGGTATGAAGGTCGATCGAAGACGTTGGAGAAGCCACCTCCTGAAGCTGTGTAGCCAAGTCGTGATGTTACAGGAATTGTCGACTTTGTGGCGGCTTTTTCGTCGCTCAGGTCTGTCGTGCCACCGACGGATGTGATGAAGGGGCAACTGGCTGGAAACTCAGGTTCGAAGATGGCTTTGTGTTCGCCTGTCGGTTGATCGCCATTGGGGCCATTATTTCCTGCCGAGAAGAGTAGGCTAATCCCCCGTGTCCCGACTTGCGCCATCTGAAAGCAATGGGTATAAGGGTCAGCAATGATTCAAACGATAAGCACTCCGAGACACCGCGCTAAGATAGTGCTGCCATTTGGAACACTACTGGCTTAGTCTTAGTAGTTGGCTCAGAGTTATGCCTCCTATGCAAGAGCATACTCACCATGTTACAGAGGCGTTTTGCATAAGCTAGCGGAAATCAGCAAGAGTCTGACAAGGAGAGATTGTATAGGCACTTACCAGGATCCAGCGAGTTCTCAGGCATGCTTTCGCTCACTGAGACGACACTAGGCAATGTCTCAGTGCGATTGCTGATCAACTCTTGTAAGAACACCACGAAGTTGTCGTATGTCACTCCTTTCTTTGGGCCAAAGACTCCGCCTTTATTGTACAGGATGCCCTTAGCCGGCCATGCCAGTCCCATCAATGTCTGAGTGTCGAGCGCAGTCTCGAATTTTGGACCAATGCCACCTTGATTCTGAGGGTCTCCAGTTCCGATGACACTGTATGAGGCGCTTGCTTGTGCAGCAGGAGGGTTGTACTTCTTGAGGAAAGTTTGTAGATCTTCGGGATCGTAGCTCGCTCCTTCAGTGGCATACACTGCGAATCTTGTCCGATCTGGACGCACAGTGTAATTGAATCCTTCGAAGGAAATGCCATAGGCCTGTCTGATACACGTCGGCGACGTGAGATCATATGATCCACAGCTATCTCGCTGCTGTAAGCTGGCCTGTGAGTCTATGTTGGGCCGACTTTCCGGCTGGATTGCAGGTCTTCTGGCTGCACGCGCTCTTGGGAAGACAGTTGTAGGTGCCACAAAGTCGATGTCACCAGCTACTGAGTCTGGGAGATGATAAAGCTCGGTCCGAACCAGATCTTGAACTCCATCGGTATAGACGAAGTAGGTAGTATTCAGCAGTCTCTCCGCCTGTCGTATGGTCGTGTCAATCTCAAAGATTCCTCCAAATAGAGACGCATCTTTCAACAGATCGTGTTGCTTTAGCCAAATTTCCGTGTTTCTCACACTCCCCCACGCCGGAGTGGAAAGGTCGGAGGCTTTGTCAGGTCCAATGTGCTGTCGAAAACCTGCGCTCCCAGGATCGGCCGCGAGCATTAACTGCCGCTCAACTGCAGCTCCGCCATCCTCCTGTCGCAAGGCGATGTGTAGCTTGATGTTCCCATTCCTCGGTGCCAGCACACTTCGGTACCAACCATTTATTTTCAGAGCAGCCTTCGGCACTGCCGCTGCATTTGATGCCAGAAAACTACATGTCAAGATATACAAGAAGAAAAGAAGCATCCTGACCCCTTCATTGAGGGTGCGAGTTGTGATCGAAGAACGCTAGAAGTGGAAGGCCAGGAAAAAACATCCTTACCGTCTGCATGATGCGAAGCGTGCGACTTGTTGAAATAAGGCGGTGCTACAGAGTGATCGCGATCATACGTTCTTTCCATCGCCGCCAATGTGGTTGGCTGACCTGGAAATTGAGAATGGACTCGGTCGGATTTGGCTTTCAGCTCGGCAGTCTCGCCAGAGTCGAGCGCAGGACGTAGCAATTGGTTAGCTGTCTGCAGCTGCTTCGATCATACGCCTTGCGGCTGAAACACAGTGGAAGGACGTGTTCAACAGTATGTCGCATGATGAATGGCTGAGCTAGAAAGTGCGGCGCAAGACCTCCTTTCCAAAAGTCTTCAGGGCTAAAACCTTTGAGGCTAGCGTACTTTCGGGACTGCCAAGTCTTTGGCGGGCGCAGACCGAGCCAGCATCGGTACGTCTGAGGCACATAAGTAGGGTTCTGTGGCACAATGTTCCAATGTTTTATCGATGATGACGGACAGCGACGTGTCGTCGCTGTAGGAAAGCTGCCGCTGCCGCAAGAGCGTATGGCGATGAAGGACAGTCACCAGTGCCGGTCCTCTTGCTGGCTATCCTTGGTATAGGAGACGAAGCTCGTATTTTCGTACAAGCAAGCATCTTACTCGTCCACTCGATACTGTTCAGTCTGTGTCTATGCTATTCTCCGCGCGCATGACAAACGATAATTGCCATGGTTTGCGATTGCTTTCGTAGCTGTGCCATGTACTTTGAGGTCGCTTCTGTGCAACGCGGACAGCAGCTGCTCAAGTACTAGTGATTTTCTAGCAGCTGAAGTCTTGTGGCTTAAAGGACTAGGCCTGGTTCCCGACGACGTGCTGGATACAATCTGTTGAACAAGGACAGCGCCGGTTCAGAGCCAGAGGGCTCCGACAATTCGTGGTGTCCACGAATCAAAGTACCTGAGCAGGCATAACAGATACATTTCCATTAACCACAAGCAAGGGCCATTCGACAGCTGGCATCCAGGCTTGGGGCAAAGAGTTGCAAAGAAGCGGTACCTGCCGCTGAGCTATTCCTTTGAGCCAAGGAAATCGCCCTTCTGCCAATCGCATGGTGGCGAAAACGTGAGCCATGATAGCGATGGCCCTTGGACGATTGCTTTCAACCAATTCTCCAAACCTCACGGGAACACGAGCGGGCATCGCGATGATGCGACGTCCTGTGGCCAACGGAGAGTCAGTTTCGTGCACTATGCCTTTGTAAATCGTGCCGAAAAAGCTTAGGGTATGTTCGTAAGCCTCCCAATCCGCCTCTGTAATGTAGTCGCCGTCTATTGGTTTAAGTAGGTACTCAAAGCCAAGCTGGTGGTCTTTTCGAAACAGCTCGTCGTTGTCGGAGAGATCGGGTTCGCCGTACATACCGCCAGCGTCGACGAACCATTGATCTCCAACCAATTGCTGCCAACGATTGATGATCAATGTTGTACCGCGCGAAAGACGAAACCACCGCAACGGATCCAGCATTAGAGAGTCCTCAATTTCTTCCGAGAGCGTGAACAACGAATAAAAGCATATTAGGATGCTACTCAGATATGTAGCCCTGATATTGTCGATGTCGAGTGCTGCGACTGCTTTTTGGTGACCCTCCAAAGCGCGGGAGAAGTATTTGCGCGATAGCTCGAGCATCTCACCATGATTAGCAGCTGGATGGTATTTCAGACTAGTCGCCGAATGTTGGCCTGTGGCCGTGTGTTTCAAGCGACTGGCGCCTTTCCAGCCGAGTCCAAGAGTACTGTCGGTATTCGGAGTCGTGTCTAGACTATCGCTGCCATTCTCCAACTCGACCATTCGTCCTTCTAAACCGGACCACATCCTGGGTTTTTGACGTGATGTGTGCAACGCTGTCAGCGCAAGCATCGCATCCAGGACATATCGAAACTCCATTGCTATCAAGGGGGCTTCCTGCTTCCAAAACTCCCACGTCGTTGATAGTGACATACAGGTATACGCCATCCATTCGTGCAATAAACGAAGTTCCAGATTGTGCTCTTCGGACTGGCGAATCGTCTCAGAGGAAGGACTTTGTGTGTCGTACGGAGAAGCTGCATACTCGCAAGACACATTGTGCCTAGTACACCCACCGCACGATGGCTTGACTTCATCGCACTGAGATGTGTCAGAGAGGACCTGAATGTTTCATGAAGTCGCCTTGCAAATTATACTGACTTTCACTTTTCGCGCTTTGCATCTCTTGCAACCCTACAGACTGATCAGCGATGCTCTCCATTGAGTCCAATGTGCTCGACATTACAGTTCGAGTCTTCTTGTGGCTCAGTCGTGGTGCCATGGCTTGGTGCCTAGGCACAGTTGCGATCCTGGCAGTGGGCACGCTTTGGGGACTTTAGACAATCAGCTAGGACTTTATCACCCCTCGACTCATGCTGATATTCTTTTCCTAGACGTGAGGAATGCAATAGTCCAAGCAGCTTGTGGAAGAGTCGGTTTGATGGAAGACTCGACGATCTAGAGTAGTGGCTCAGCAGAGCCTCATGAAGCAATGAATGCGAGGGCGGAGCGAGGTTCTAATTTTGTCCCAGTCTTTTTGCCATTCTCCGAGAAAGGAGACTTGGGCGTCTTTTGTCCGAATATTTCCATAGGTGACAATGCAATGTACAGCCTTTGGCCTGGTTACGGGAAATCTGCGGCAGTGAATAATTGGCTAGATCTTTACGACTCTGTGAAGACGTGCTGTCTTAAGCAAGATACAAGCGCTCTGCGCTCGATGCTTGAGACTAGAGTACCGTCTGCAACGTGCCGACCGCCGCTCGATCAGTAGAGCGGAGCTGTCTATTCATGTCGATTTCCCCGAACGCTGGCCAGATGGTGTACTCTACAGAGACACTGAGATGTAGCAACCATAATGGCAAGAACGATGTTTGTCGTTGCTGACAAGTCCGATGTTTGGTCGCTGAGTAAGAGAAAGGAGACAGAAGTCGCGGCTGGAGATGAGATGTTTCGCGTGCGTGCACGCGCTTCACGTCACGAAACTCTAACGAAAACCTGGCACATTATCAGAATCGCAGCTTTCTCGCGATGTTTACCCGGCTGTGAAGAAGCTGGCTTTTTGTGCTGCATGCAAGCGTTCTGCACTTTGTGCAACCACCTCACGCGTGTGTGCTCGCTCGCGTCAAGGTGACATTCCTGAAGTTTGGCCTCGAAAACATACTGTCTTTGGCGATTTCTGCAACTGCCGTTGTCCTGGACTCGATCGGCCAAGCACCACAGCCAAGATGGGATATATAAGAGTGAAGCAGCTTGAGAAGCTGAAAGAATACAAGTATTCAAGTGAGCATTGCATCAGACATATCGTGACTTCACAAACTTGGCAGAATCGCTGACATGATTTGCAGGCGTCGACAGAAGTCTCATCTCGCAATATGTCCTGAAGCCATACTGGTGGAGCCAGGTCATCAAGCTGTTTCCGCTGTCTATGGTCAGTGGAGCACATGTGCTCGATTTCACACTTGAGAGGATTGCTAATCCATTGTGAGCCTACAGGCTCCGAACGCCATTACTCTTAGCGGCTTCGGCTTTGTTATTGCCAACATTCTGACGATGCTCTACTATACCCCAACTCTGGATCAGGACTGTCCTTCTTGGGTCTACCTATCTTGGTCAATCGGTCTCTTCCTATATCAGACCTTTGATGCAATCGATGGAAGCCAGGCACGTCGAACACGCCAAAGTGGTCCACTGGGCGAGCTCTTCGACCATGGTGTTGACGCGTTGAATACAAGTCTAGAGGTGCTCCTTTTCGCCGCTGCTATGCAATTTGGCCAAGGCTGGCGGACTGTTCTGGTACTCTTCGCATGTATGTCGATGCCAAAATGACGCATTTCGGCACTTCTGCTAACATTCTCAGGTCTTCTCACATTTTATGTGCAGACTTGGGATGAGTATCACACCAAAGTAGGCACCTGCCTGGAATGATTCTTTCCATGAGGCTGACGTGATGCAGACTTTGACTCTTGGCCTTGTGTCGGGGCCGGTGGAGGGCATATTGACATTGTGCGTTGTGTACGCAATCACGGCATACACGTATGTCTCTGCATGACAACATCTCGACGATTATAAGGCATATGCTGACACAAAAGCTGTAGTGGTGGTAGCTATTGGCAGCAGCCAATGCTTCACGCTCTTGGCGTTCCTCATCTGAGCTTCCTGCCTGACCTCCTCTACGAAATGGATTTTGGCGACTTCTACATGGTATACGGTGGTCTGGTCCTCGTGTTTACGACTATTGAGAGCTCGCGCAACGTCATGCGAGCAAGACGAGAGCGTGGTGAGCAAGCTCGCGTGGCCCTGCTCGGTCTATTGCCCTTCTTCGGCTCCTGGGCACTCATCGCTTCTTACCTCGCGCTCCAGCCGAACATTCTTCACAACCACTTGATCCCGTTCGTGCTCTATGTCGGACTCATCAACGCCTACTCAGTGGGCCAGATGATCACTGCACATCTTACGAAATCGCCCTTCCCATACCAAAATATTCTGGCTCTGCCTCTAATTTACGGAATCCTGGACTCGCTAGGAGAGGTCCTGCTGGAGAAAATTGGTCTTGGATGGTACAGCTCCACCGGCGATGGTGTCTACCAGGTTGCATTCGTGTTTACCTGCTTGGGACTTGCGGTCGGTGTCTATGGCAGCTTCGTTGTGGATGTCATCGTCTCCATTTGCGACACACTTGACATCTGGTGTCTCACGATCAAACATCCATACACCGCAGAGACAGAGTCGACGGACAAGAAGACAGTCGATGCCAAAAAGGCTGCCTGAGCTGGACGTTTAGAAAGGCACACGACCACATACTGTTTTGAGCGACCACGCTTGACTGCTTACGGCGAAAACAACCAGCTGAGCTACGTGGGCCGACTGCCAGCCAATGGGAGAAGGCGTGCCTGAATATCCTGGCTGCTTGCGTCAACTCGCGTTGCTGCGGCTAGTCCATCGCTGCATGGGACCGCATTAATGCATTGCTCTCTTGAGCTCACTAATAAATACCAACATGGCTGCGCTCGCGTGCAATTCTCACATGCTTCCTGAAGGTCCGTGTCTGCGATTGACATCGCTGAAATGACCGTCCTGGACACCACGACAGCTGCTGCTGCAATCCTTGATCCGGACTATTTGAGCAATCTACATAGAAGAGAGAAAGAATACCGACAGGAAGATACAATGGCAAGTCTGTTTTCGTGCCTCAAGAGCTTTTCTCTCACGAACGGAGTGATAGGACTTGACAAGTGCTAATTGCAATTCCAGTTAGAAACATTCTGGCTGATCATGCGGTCCATACGGGATGTGGTTTTCTCACAGCGGCCCACCGAGACGAAGTTACAGATTCCGCCCGGTGTGCCAGAAGGCTACGGAGACAAGAGCAATGAACTTGCTCCTTCCTATCAAGAAAGAGGAGCTCATCATCAGGCTCTATGATGGACTGGAGGATGCGCCTTCAATATGGATGCATTTTTCTTGGGGCTTTTCCGCGACAGCCTCTAGCACCCATCATGATCCGCTGTGGTACAATGATGTGCATTTACTCTGTCAGATTAATGGCCGGCGCACAAGCTCTTACGACGCTGGAGGGTGAGAGACTATCTCTTTGGATATCTTCAGCTCGCTGGCATATGATGGGGAGGAAGGTCTGGCATACCGGTATTCCATCAAGCTGCAGGACAATCTCCTCTGCTGTGACTGACCAACTGAACTCACTCGATCGTTCGTTCGTTGGTCGATCTTGTCGTCCGTGGAAGCTCGTTGTTTACAAGGAAAATTTGGACCTTCTATAGATCGACTCGCTCTTTTGCGGAAGCATTGAGACTGCCGTTCATGTTTCAGACGCCTTGGCTGGCTGCCCATTCGCGGAGAGACCTTTGGTAGACACATTAATATATACTGGGATACAAGGAACACGTAAGGGATGGACTA
Organism: Pseudocercospora fuligena; assembly: GCA_014298035.1. Taxonomy (NCBI): domain Eukaryota; kingdom Fungi; phylum Ascomycota; class Dothideomycetes; order Mycosphaerellales; family Mycosphaerellaceae; genus Pseudocercospora; species Pseudocercospora fuligena. The sequence goes on along the minus strand of JABCIY010000038.1, from coordinate 265,257 downwards.
GACATAAGACTTGATTCCTGGAAAGGGGTAGAGATATGCGTACCCAAACCGCAAAGACAGAGATCGGTGTCAAGGCATCCTGCCACCGTGGCCCGTTGATTCGTTCCTCCTCCACGGGCTTGGCTCCGATGTTCTGACCAGTTCGCTCCTTCGATGTTGCCCTCGCCGTTGGCACACATTTGGCCAAGACGATTACTCTGCCATGATTCAGCATGAGCTAGCCAATTGAATGGATTCAGGAGGAGGCTAGTGCGACGATTTCTACAGACCGCTGGTCATGGAATCCTTTGTCTCTCCCTCTTGTCAGCCGACAGTACTCCTCCAGCGATCATCATTGTCAACAAAACACCATAAGTCATCCACTTGTCATCGCGGCTTCACATGCCCGCATGTGTCTTCGGCCGACTGATGGGGGATCAACACATTCGTGCAATGCTGCTCCTCCGTGCATGCGCATTGCAGGACACATTGATTGGCTGGCTTAGTATGTTTCGCTGTCCAACGTCTACAGCTCACAGCTCAATCTCCCGAATGGTTTCTGCCATCTTCAGAACATCCAAAGTGCTTTCCAAGTGCACCAAGTCACTATCGTGTCCGCGTGAGCTTTCGATCGGATTTTCGCTCTCGACTTCGCCAAATGTCTGATTCACGCAAACGACAGTCTGTGTTTTGGTCCGATGCAAGGGCACTCCGAAATCGAGTCGTTCGCGACCAAGTGAAGATGACACGCCGTTGGCGATATACTCATCGTCATCATTTTCGAACTCGTCATGAGCTTCGTCGGCTATATCATCGTCTTCGTACTCAGACCAGTCGATCTTGTTCAGGATGACTGACACACGCTGTTCCCGGAGAGACATTTCAATTGTGGTCTTGTGCAGCGATTCAGAACCGCCTGGGTCATCTTTGGACTGGATGACATGGACCTCAATACCCTGCTCATCCACTTCAAGCTTCGGGAGGACTTTATCCAGTAGATTGGCATGTCCAACAAGCAACCTAAGATTGTGGTCGTCTCTATCAGCTTCGCGTTGTAGCTTTCCCCGGGCGGTAGCAGCAAGCCAATACATTGTAGAAAGAGGCATGCATCCTTGCGACTCCGCTCGTTGAGATATTCTCAAACTATCATGGCTCGCGTGGAAGCTTGATTTTGGCTTTGCATGTTCTGGTAGGACGGATTCCAGAGACGAAGTTTGCCTGACTTGAAGTGAAGAGAAAGCCATCCCTACAAACGGGACACTTAAATCGTGCTATTGAAGCCATTATGTTCCACTCCATGTCCTTCGTACGTGACGATGCGATACGGCCAAGCGCAGCATTGGCATAGCGTTTGTGGCGTCTCTCTAAGCTTGTTGTCATCAATAGAGGTCGGTAAACGCCAAGAGTCAGACAGCATCGCAGAGCTTAAACGGGAGACGACCTCTCATCTAAGACACAACCAACCCGACAGGCAATAAGCCCCAGCTGTGCAATTTGGCCGAAGCGTGCGATGCATTAGAGGTCCGTCGGCGACCGCATAAGGCCGATTAGCCAAGAGGAACAAGGAGATCAGTCCTCTGCAGACGCCCAACACTGATGTCCGATGGAGCACTGCAAGTCAGATTCGCAGTGACCGAAGACAGCCTTGGATTGCCAATCTCTAGTAGGGCAGTTGGCTTTTTCAAAGATCTCGTGCGTTGCTTGGCATGGATCGAGTACATTTGACATCGCCTAAGGCCTCTATAATCCAGTCATGTTGTCCGCCAGGACAGTATTCTATAGTCATTGCTGATCAACCCATCCTGTACGATTTTCCAACGGGTACGGTCTTCGGCCTGCCTACGAGGAACCTGCGGCCATCAAGACATGGCTAGGTATTGACCGCTCTGTGTAAGCATGTCGTCTTAAGTCGTCAATGTACGAACTCTGCGCTCGATAGTCGACACCAAACTATTGTCTGCGACGCAACAACCATCGCTCGAGCAGTGCGATGGAGTTACGTATGGTATCGGCTTTCCCAAATGCTGGTCAGATGGTGTAGGACGAATGCTTTGACATGCCTGAGTTTCCCGAACTGCTCACCTGGTAGATCAACCGGGCCTTGATTGAATGGAATGTCCTTCATCGCGAGGGGCGGCCACCAATGGTATTGGTGTGGCTATCAATGACTGTGGTGCCTATGTCATTGTCCAGTTCACCATCATGTGCTTGGCGTTTGCGTTTTCCACTCGTTCCGTGTCACTTTTCGCCGCGAACGCATTTGTGCTGCGGCCATTCTCCTCTCCACACCATTGTTTCGAAGCCTTGGACTTGGTCATGGTGTGAGCTTACTGAGAGGTATGTCCATTGTCCGCTGCAGCGAGATGTACATCATGTATTTTCATGGCCCTCAGTTCAGAGAGCGAGGCAGCTTCGCGGCATGGGCGTGGTTGGGTCGCGTGGTGAGGTAAGCCGAGAGCATAGTTTTTGATTGGCGCGGACTCACGACCGAGGAGTCGGCAAGCAACATACCAGCATGTGTCAAGGCATCACGACAGCATCATCCCAGCACGCGACTTCGTTTATGGAGGGGAACAAGATTTTATACCGCTCATTTGACCTCTCAATATGCACACTATAAGTGCCTACACTGACTACGGCCTGTTGTGCCTCCCAAGATCGTGCAGGTCGGTGAACAGATCTACGATCCTGAACGTGCTGAACCCAATCTATGACGAGGGCGCGGCGCGCTAGCAAGAGTCAACCAAAGTTCCCCTAAGCATCATTCGCAGAAGATTGGCGAGAAGCTCAGTCATATGCTTTGTAGATCCCAGGATTTCACACTCGACTTGGTGGACAGTCGCCAACATGCCTCCTCCTCCTGTTCGACAAGAGTCGAGCATGCCTTTACTTGCTGAGGAGCGCAGCAATCGGGACCGTCCGAGCCACGAACGAGGATACTCCCAAGATCTCGAGGAGAGACCGGTCACCATGCAGAGATCCGATGAGGATTCAGATGGAAATCCGCTCAGTGCTTTGGAAAAGAAGTATCGATTAGTGGACGATGAGATAGACAGCCATGGAATGGGACGCTATCAGTGGTTCGTGTGGACACTGTGTGGTCTAGGATACCTGCTCGACCTGCTCTACGCACAGGCTTTCGGCCTAGTATTGGGTGCCCTACAACAAGAGTTCGGATTCTCGGGAAGTGAGAGTGGAAATATCAGTGTTGCTTTCTCTGCCGGCCTTACTGCTGGAGCATTCTTCTGGGGCATCATGGGAGATGTTATTGGCAGACGTTGGGTTTTCAACCTGACTTGTCTCTTCAGTGCCGCATTTGGAGCTGGCCTTGGAGCGAGTAACAACTATGGCACATTTCTGGCTCTCACGGTCTTCATTGGTTTTGGAGTCGGCGGCAACATTCCAATCGACACAACAATCTGCCTTGAGTTCATTCCCTCCAACCGACGCTTTCTTCTGGCAATGTTGTCGATATTTCAGCCAATTGGTGTGGTCATGACAAGCGTCATCGCTTATGGCTTCGTTCCGTCGTACTCTTGCGAGCCGAATTTCAGCATGGACAATGCCTTGCCCTCCTGCAATAACGTCTCCAATGGCGAGGCTTGCTGTCGACCAGAAGACAACCGAGGCTGGAGATATGTTCTCTACACGATTGGTGCGATCAACGTCCTTGTCTTCCTTTCACGTTTCGTGGTCTTCAATATCAGAGAGTCACCGAAGTTCCTGCTTAGTAATGGAAAAGACCAAAAGGCGCTCGAAGTCTTGCAAAGTGTTGCGAAGGTGAACAAGAAGAAGTGCGGGTTGACAATCGAGGACTTTCAATCTGCAGATACACTCAGCGACTCTGATTCAGGTGGCTCTCGAAAGTCCCTGCTGGACCCAAAGCATTGGAAGGACGAGAGCAAGAAAGAGCTCAGTCGTTACAAGCAGCTTTTCCAAGGCAAGCAAATGGCTCGCATCACTATCCTCGTATGGGTCACATATATTTGCGACTTTTGGGGCTTTACTCTTGCCGGCCAATACTTCCCCAAGATCATTGCTCTCAAAAACGCCGCGGTATCTCTCACGCTCGAAGAAACCTATCGAAACTATATCGCCATATACGCTCCGGGAATCGTCGGTGTTGTAATTGGCGCGTTCATGATTCGACTTCCCAGGCTGGGCAAGAAATGGACGATGGTGATTTCTTCTGCTCTCATGGGTATCTCGATCATGGTATTCTCCTTCACCAACTCTCAGGCTTCCAATACCGGCTTGAATGCTATGGAGTACTTCTTTCAGTCTATGTTCAATGCAGTACTGTACGGCTGGACTCCAGAAGTCTTCCCAGCTGCCATTCGTGGCACAGCAACTGGTCTTGCCTCTACTTTGGGCAGATTGTTTGGAATCCTTGCCCCGATCGTTGCGCAGAGCGTGATTGGCGATAATGGCTTGAATGACATCAACTCAATCAAGAAGATATTGTACTTGAGCGGCGGAGTTACCCTGGTTTGCGTACTTACAACTGCGTTGCTGCCCAATAGAATCAAGACGAATAAATGACAGGAAGGACAAGATGAAATAGAGATGGCAAAGCTGCTTGAGAACGAAGCCGCCGCGGATTGAAGGTTGAATACCGCTTCCAAGCATGATGGCCGGCCAGAGACGAAGCTGGCTCTCATCGAAAGCTCTGCTGGTGCAGTTCAAGGAGAAGGCAACGGCACTGCGAGGGAATGGAGAAGTCGGTGCTCGTTGCAACCGCCGTCCATGACGTTTAACGAACGACACGAAGTTACGAAAGTGAATGAAGCATCAATCTGCATGAAGCATCAAGGCCAAGGAGTTGTCTGTTTGCTAAAACAATCAATCATGATATCGCTACTTTTTGGGCACTCAAAGCTTGCAAATGTTTGCCTTTGGGGCATGGAGATCAAGGCAATACAAAACCAACGTCTGTTCGCGCTGCTGATATTTATTCTTCTCATTACATCGGCACACTGCATCAGCTACAATCGCGACACGATGGTCCGATCTCATTGGCTCCTTCTCAAGCCCGATGCCTTCTTGAGCCGTTACAATGCCAAAAGGGCTCTAGAAATGGTCAAGACTGAAGATCAAGCCACCCCTCCGATTTATCGTAGCATCATTCTTGACATCTACATCTTCCACGACAACCATTTGCAGCTTTTCAAGAAGTACGGAGTTGTTGGCACCAACGCGACTCGACTTGTCTGCCCGCATGCGAAGCTAACAAGCTCTGATCGGCAGCTTAGCATTCGGGACACCGTGATAAAGATGCTTGCTAATGCTCTGGGCTCGTCGACATTTGCAGACCTACAGTTTGTGGACTTCGGCCAAGAAGACCCTCTGATCACTGGTGAGCGCATTTTCCGATACAGTGCTCATGAACGCGCTATCGGCAACGAGACCGAGTACGGGCAACTGGACGTTGCAGTTCTCCTGTCCTCTGGGATTAAGGCAGATCAGAGAAGCTTGGCTCCCATTCAGATTGGCAACAGAGAGGAGCAGAGTCCGAAATATCTACCTGCACTGACTGTTGGTCAGTCAGACATGACTGGTAAGCTGAAAAGCCTGGCATCCTACCTGGGCGATAATGTTGAGTATCCGATCCTCAACAAGATATGGACTCGCTACAGCGACTACGACAAGGCACAAGTATCTCAGCAGATGGGGAACGATAAATTGAGGTTTGCAAGGTTGGCTACCAATTCTCTTACTGCAGTCTTGCTGGCCAAACAGCAAGAACCTCTCGTTCTCCCAAAGCCGATCCATGGCCTGATCGCATACTGCAGTGACATATGGGAAGCTGGTCTCTTCTTTCTGCTGTTGAACCCCGTTGACTGGGCCATGAAGATCAAGCGAGACGCCGACGACTTCTGTCACGAGTTCAACGGCGATTTCGTGGACTTCACCGTCGTAGGTGACTTCTCTGACAGCACACTGCAAATCTACCGCGCGATTCCAGCCATTGAGCCAGAGATCATGGATATCAAGTACATGTCTCTGACAGAAGTCGACAAGGCTCCAAACTTCATGACAATGCTCTCGGGAACGAGGAATGGCCGATTCAGGATACGTTATATCGAGGCGAATGATACTACCGTGTTCGATTCGAGGACGCGAACTGCGCTGAAAGTTAAATTCGAAGAGGATTTGGAGGACGGTTGGAAAAGTCCGCCGCGCGACAATAGTCCACCGAAATGGATTCAGATGCAGCAGAAGGACTACATGGTGTTGTCTAAGTACGAATGAAGGCTGGACAGACATGGCGAGCAATATCAAAGATTCCAAAGAGAACAGTATAAATCGAACAAACCGAACTACTATACCGCGCGATTTCACACAGTCACATGCTTCGCGGGAACCTTCACATGCGAGGTCCGTGCACGCACTCACTTTGCTCTCACATGCTAGCTATGCCGCACGGTCCACGCTCAATCCTACCTTTAAAACGAGCCCGACCGTCTCTTTTGCACGTACACCTTTTCCACCACCACTAACATCCACCACAAGCCGGTCAAGTACCCACCTCTACTCAGCACATATCAGCACAGACAATCCGCCCTTGAAGCGCCTACAATGTCGCCATACGAGGACCTCGCCGCCAGAAAGCTCGAGTACGAGGCCATACCAATCCATGAATCGGCACTGCGGTCTACTCTCGCGACGCCGCCGACACGATACCACAGCTTGGCGCAAGAAGTTCCGGACAAGCCGGTGAGCAGCGTGAGCTGGCAGCAGCTCACCCTGCGCCAACGTCCATGCGAAGCTGGCCACTCCATGGACACATCAGGAGTCTGCTATTCAGCTCCAAACCAGGTCGCGATTTTGCTATGCTCTGATAAGAGCATCCTAGAAGCAGTCGATACTGTTAAGCATCCCATCAAGGGGCGATTCGTTGAAAAGCTGACTTTCGCCCTTGAAGAAGTAGTGGGCAACGAGATGGTGCTGCGTAGGCGGAAATGGTGGCACTACCAGCAGATTGGGCTTATCGGAGGAACTGAACGTCTCGATCTGGAAATCGAGAGGTCAGAGTGCGAGGTCGAGGCCATGGCCGCACAGAGTCGCATCAGAGCAGGCGATGTCGATCTCGCTGCTTTGACCGAGCTCTTCAAGTCTGTCAAGGATCACGGAAAGCTAGTGGGGATTGAGCTTGCTCATGGCGATGAGGAGATGTCTTCTCCAACCTTCCCAAGACCTGAGCATTTTGAGGAATATAAGGACGTCTGCTGCCGACATGGCTTCGCCGCTCCAGCAAGCGACAACAGCCGACCATTCGAAGTCCTTTTAAAGGCTGTGGCAATCAGCGGAGTTGAAGTCAAGTCGCTCACTGTCGCGCGGAGCTTCGAAGATGGGGCCTGGGCATTGCCGGTCCATCTGATCATGATGAAGGACGACATTGCAACTTATCTTCAGAGCGCGCTCTCGCGCATTGAGAAGCTCGACCTCTCAGTGTGGGTCGAAAGCATCCAAGATGAAATTCAGCACAAGGAATACGCCACAACTGTCAAGGACTCTGTTGCGCGATTTGCTAAAGTCCTGGCCGAAGCCCCGAAGCTCAAGGCCCTCACTCTTCATACCGAGTTTGACTCTTACAACTTCGACATGCCAGGTTACAGCCAGACTTCGCCTGCAATTCTTCTCAACACTCAGTCAGCAGAATGCCGCTCACTAATAGCCGCCTTGCTGGAGCAGACGTTTCCACAGTTGGAGGCGCTAGCAATTTCTTTTGGCGACCTCGATGTCGAGAAGCTGTTGACGTTCGTCAAGCGACAGCCAAAGCTCGAAAAGCTGAACCTCGAAGCTGTCAATCTTCTCGTGAATGGCAGGACGCAATTTGAGCTGGAGGGTTTGGTTGAGCAGGTATGCGCCACAGTGCCAGGGTCGTTCAATTACGATCGCATCGGAGGAACGTTCGTGGGCTGAACATGAGTCGTATGGAAAGGAATAAGCGATGCGTGGCTGAGTCGTAGTACTGCCAGAGACTCACTCCCGTTCTTCTTCGGCCAGCATTGCTTTCAGGGTATTGGTACACATATGCATAGCGCAGCAGGGCTTTTAGCAAGAGCTGTCATTTCGGAAGGGAGCAAAGCTGGCAAAGTGCACCCAACTTCATACATAGCTTCTATCAAGCATTTTCATGAACACATAGCGGTCCACCTCTTACATCAAGACTTCCGTCTTATCGGTACACGGCTCACATTCAGACAGCCCCTCCCTGGCCCCTCTAACCCTGTCAATGCCAGCCATAAACCTCTTGCTCCCAAGCCTGTCTCGTCTGATGTAGATCGTGTTGGTCTTCGAGACACTACCCCTCGCCATTTCCATCACCAGCGATGTGCTTTTCGAGATTCCCCAGCAGGTCCTCATCTCCGTCCTCAAATTTCTCGCTTTCTTCGACAACAGCTTCGGCAGCGACTTCTGCCACCGGCTCCGGGGGCTCTCCTTCTATGACTTCGGCAGTGGCTTCGGCAACAACAGCTTCAGGAGGAACATCGTCAAGCTTTGCAACGGCAGCTGTGTCTGGCTCGGCTTCTTCGGGTGGTGCTGCAGTGAGTGGCTCTTCAGTGGATGGCTCTATAGCGGCGCCAGGCTCGGAGTCAAGTGAAACTGGCGGTGGCTCAGCGAGAGAAGCTGTCCTGCTATGACTCTTCGCGAGCGGCATTTCGGGCGAACTAGATGCGTCGCGCACTGATTCTGTTGCTGGCTCTGCGCGCGCTGCTGATGGTTCTATGGTCTCTGGTTGCTGATCTGGAGCCTTTTCCGGCTCGGGAACGTCGGCGTTGAACATGAGCTCTGCTGAGGGCTGACTGGTCGGCGCAGGTTGGCTCGGTCGGACGTCTTCCATAGGCTGGGATTCACTGTTCGATTCTGATTTCGCAGGCGTCTGGTTGCCTGTCGCGGGTGCATCGTCGTCGGAAAGCTCGCCCTCTTCTCTATCGTCATCATCATCACCTTCTTCGTCATCATCTTCATCTCCCTCTTCGCCATCCTCTCCGGTCTGCGATGGTGCTCTCTTGGCAGCTTCTTCAGCAGAGATATCTGCCAACGCTTCTTCGCCTTTGGCAACATGCTTTACTGTCTGGCCTGGCTGCGGGACAATCTTCGTAGCATTGGGCACGATAGTTGTGTAGGTACTGCCATCGGGATTGGTGAACGTCACTCGCTTTTTGCCTCTTCCTGGTCCGCCCTTCTTCTTCGGAGGAGGCCTGTTCCGCCGAGGAGCGTTGGGCCTGAGATGCTCTGCTACGACCACGCCTTCGTCATTTGCCACGCCGACTCCCTCAATCACAGTACCTGGAGCAGCCGTGACAGGTTTTACGTCTGCTAATTCAGTGGACTCTGCGATCTCGCCCTCGAGAACTTGACCTTCTGGAACCAGGACCTCGTAGACAGCAACCTCACCATTGGCATCAGTCTTTTGCACTTTCGTCTTTCGCATCGGCACGGCCACGCCATTTGCCACATCAGGACCATACAGACTCGGAAGTCCACGTCGCTTTTTGGCTAGGAAGTTAAAATGCTTGTGTTCCGGCTCAAGAGCATGTTCGGGGATAGGTTTCCATTTCTTCGCCACATAGCCTCGTTCTTCAGGTAAGTTGCTGTTCTTGGCGGGTTCTTCTTCAGCGGCTTCGTCTTCGGGCTTGTCTTCGTCCGGGTCTGCTTCTTGTTTTCGTTTGGTGCCTACTTTGCCAGATCTAGCTAATCTCAGAAGATGTTGTGTCCATGGGTTCAGAAGCTGCTAAATGTCAGCAGCCATGAGAGAGACGAAGCTTTTCACAGGATGTGGGAGAAAGCAGGGAGAATGCCAATAAGTTACGCACCTGATAGTCTCGTGGCATGGGCGGTTCACCCCATTTGTCGTCCTTCTTTGCTTCCGTCTCTGACTGTGGAGGTGCAAGCGAGACTTTGGAATAAGATTGGCCCCATTGCTTGACTGGCAGGCCCTCGAACACATCGTTATCGGCATTTGACCTGCCAGAGCGATTGCTTCGTCCAGGAGGACGGTACTGCTCGAGATATGACATGTCAGTGAATCTTCATGCATGAATCCAGAAAGTCACGGCCCGAGTATTTTTGAGAAGAAACGTAGGAATATTGGTGCGACAGCAGTTCTGCTTTATGAGCCTCCCATGATTCGTTCGCTTGAGTGCTGTGGTGCTATTGTTGGCGACCAAGGTAGTGAGATGGAGACGCAGCTCCCAACCCGGGGTACGCCACTACTGTGTTGCTGTAACAGCCTGAGCTACGATGCATGGTATCTATGCATGCAATGATTTTCCAGAATGGGTCTTGAACGTACCGGAGCCATGATTTATGCAGCCCAAATGCTGCGTCTGCGCCTAGCCGCGTCTCTGGATAGGTTGCGTTGTTGTATGGACTGACTCACTGCATGAGATGGGGTCCGCGCGACGAAAGAGGCCGCAGTCAATGCGATTTCATCGGAAATCTACTGAATGATTCAAGAATGTACAAAATATATTACAGCGCAGACGAGGAGATGGCCGCTATACTCCGATGTGATAGACAGCAGCTCGCGTCGCGTTCTCCCTGGAGGAGGACTGGAAGAACAACATGGCAGCCACACTCGGCACCAGCCACACGGACTTCCGCGGAGTCATTCCCGATTCATCGTGCATCATCGCCGGCTTCGATGCGATAGCACTTCGATTGAGAATACTTTCGACTGCGATCACCCCATCTCTCGCCACATCCACCCCTCCCCCTCGACCTCCTCGCGCCGATATACTCCCATACTCTGGCATGTCGTCGACCTCAGCTCTCGAAGTACGGTCGCTATACCGATCATTACTCCGCACAAGTCGACAATTCGCCGCATATAATTTCAGAGAATACGCGAAACGAAGAACACGAGATGCGTTTAGAGAACATTCCACAGAGACAGACGGCCGGCGAATACAGGAGTTGATGCAGAAGGGGCTGAAAGAGTTGCAGATGTTGAAGGTGAGTGGGAGAGTAGCAGTTCTTTTCTGACTTCTCTGTGGTACCCATGCAGAAGCGCTGCGATGAACTTCCGTCTGCAGGAAACCAAGGCCGAAGAGTGCTTCCGCAGAGTCCGTGGCTGACATTGACTTGCGCAGAGACAAACAGTGGTATCACAATTCTTCCAACTGGATCGATTAGTGGTTGAAGGTGGCAAGACTGGAAAGCAGACAGGCAACTCGGGCGACATTGTAAGGCAAAAAGATCAAGGGTACGTTGCAAACTGCTTGCCTGACCTATGCGAGGCACGGCAAAGGCGGACGACGAATTGCTGCTAATACTTCTACAGCTGGGATTGATGCGAGCATAAAAACGATTTAATGATACCACTACGCATAAGCCGCATAAGCCGGCTGACTTAGTTAGGCTGTACAGTATGCCTACCACTTCTCACTCTGTGTACAAAATGATATGCACGAGGCTTAAGGAAAAGAAAATGATACCTTCGAGGCGACAAGCATATCACTTGGTGAACAGAGCGTGTCGCTGCCAAAGGTTTTACTCTTACATAAACAGGGCAGCATTCCCGATAGCCTCCAGAGGCGGGTCCCAACTATTCCGACATCCAGCGCAACAGTATAACATCAAGACACAGAAAAGAATCATATCTTCTGATCCCATCGCATTGATCACATATACCTCATCAATATTCCGGCTTCAATATGCAGACGCAGTCTAACAGTTAGGTGGGTCCTTGCACATGCAATTCGTCTGCTTAGAGTCGGTGCAACTATCCGCAGTCATCGGCCATGGTCCGTTGGGGAATCCAATAGTGCCATCGGTGCTAATTTTCGATTCGTCGACGAGTGGGTGGCAGACGCCTTTGGAATCCTTATAACATGGTCCGCCGGCAGTAACGAAGCCGAAGATGCTAAAGCCAAAGGCGAGTGCGGTGAAGACTGACGAAGAAAGCTTCATCTCTAAGATATGCTTCTGTCAGTCATAGTTTCTCCAACTCGATTGGGTTCTGACGTTGGTCGCGTCTTACTTTTCGTGTAAAAGAGGTCAATTTACGACGTATTGAATGTAGGTACAGAATCTGCCTTTGCCACTGATGCTCAAAAGTAGTGACTCGGCCAGCGAGAGAATATGTGTGCGAGTTCTGTAGTGCGTTTCTTTCGTCCGCGAGCGAGTGATGCGAAGAGTAAAGAACAGCAGTTCGCAGCAGTTTTGCGAGTACCAGCGAAGCGGTTGATGTAAGAAGTATGTCTGATTCTGCTAGGGTGCCATGCTTCCTAGGCAAGTGCCGTGAACATGGCTACCCGAGAATCCTAGCACGAACCGCAATGAGCATCCATGCAGGTGATGTCGACCGGAGGGAAAGGTCCGTCGACAAGGCTGCTGGATTGGTGGCACAGAGTGATGGAGGCTATCTATGGAAACAGATGCGGGTGACATGAACGATTGAGTTCGTGCTCCTCGCTCTGGACCGCTTGGATGTGAAATTGCTGGACCCTAGCACGGACGAAACAATGTGTACTACTGACGACACTGTTTCGAACATCTGTCTGAATTCGGATGTACCTTTGGGACGAAGTTGCCCTATGCGGCTCCCTCTGGACATCTAGATCTTCATGTTGTGATTGCTCGTGCATATCGGGGTTGTCGCAGGACACTCTGGAAATTCTGAGATCGAATTTATCGTGACTCTATATAGACTAACCTAGCACGTTCGCCGTCGGTTTCTCGAGTTCATAAACTGTATACACATGAACCTCCTCGTTGCAGTGTCGGATATCGTAAATCGCCGCAAATGGAGACAGCCTGCTCGGCAGGGTGTTAACTTGACCAGGATTGGGTTAATTGTCAGCGATTAGTCACGGGAGCGACCAAGCTATCTTGTTACAGGTCCGAAGGTGATGTTTCAGAGCCGAGCCAGAGTTTGAACATCACAGTGGAACTTTCGAATGAGGCAGTACGAGGGAACGAGGACCTTTCGTAGCGACAAACTTGTTATGTCCAAGTCCCATTGGCTGGTCCGAAATACCCGACTGAAGGTATCGCTTTCCAAGCATCACCTCTCCCATCCGCGGTGTTGAGGAATACCGTGTTGCCCCACCAGTCTGGAAAGGAGTATCCAGGATAGCTCACGGCAAAGAAAATAATGATGCCCGAGAACGCCGTCCCAAAATCCATGGCAGCCGCAAGGATGTAATTATACTTGGCCCACCATGCGAAGAACTTATTCTTGATCCAGTGATTAAAGACAAGGTTCACCAGAGCCCAAGAGGAGTAGTTGATGCCTACAAAGTAACAAGTTGAAGGTTAGCAAATGTTACATTGAGCTTTTTTCTATCGTTGCTTTCTCACCTGTAGCAGGAGGCACATTATACGTTCCCACAAAGATCAAGGGCCAGTTGAGCTTCTTGATCCATGGCTTTTTGGTGTACTTCCAAGCAGCCCAGCTCAGGACCGGCACCAACAACCCAAGCCAGAAGAAATGGAGCAAGGAGCTGTAGATCTTTCCAACACTGTACAGTCGTCCAGGTCCGACCAAGCCCCAGATCACGGAGCTTGAAAACACCGTCCTGCCATTTGGACATGTGAATGAATCCTTCTGGTCGCTGGAGCAGATATCGTCGATGTTACCAAGCATCCATAGTGTGACTCCGGTTTGACACAAAGCTCCAAGGACTGTTGCAAATCCTTGTGCAAAGAAGACAGTCCTGGGAGCGACCTATGCGAGGACAGTCAGTAATCGTTTAGCGAACGAGACGATCACCCATACCTTGAAGTAATGACCCAGCTTCTGATCTTGGGCGAAGAAGATGCCTTGACTGACAACGTCTGTAGACAAGATCTTGAACACCATGTTTGCAAGAGGCTTGCCCTCGAACATGTATCCTCCAATGAATTCGGAAAGCACATTCAGTTGATTTGCATCGACATTCGTGATGCCTTGAATGATACCGCAGGGTACCATGTAGATGGCGGGAATCAGTAAAGCCAGGACGACTCCGTAGATGGGCAGTTCTGTGTTGAAGACCTCGACCAGAACACACGACATCGCGAAGCACACGAGAAGCAGGACAATGTACCACCACCAGGGAACGTTCCTGTATGCACGCATTAGGCGACCATGGATGTCCAGCTTTTGGCGACCTCGAAGAGCTCCATAGATATCGCTACCGTGCCACAGCCAGACGTGCACTAGCACGGCAGTGATGGAAGCGAAGGACAAGCCGTACACAAATGCAAAAGTAGCGCTCAAGTAAGGCGGAGAGTACTCCGCATAGGCGACGGGATCCAGAGTTCCAGCAGGAGTCAGAACCTTTGTGACATTGTAGTCTCCACCAAACCGATCGTAGACATCCGCTGTCATCATAGGTAAATATGCCGTGAACCAAGTGTTGGTGTAGTAGATTCCTGGAACCACGATCCAGTAGAAGAAAGCGAAGCCACCAAAGACATTGATAGCAGCCCAGGATGGTGAAAGGAGAGGGTTGGTATTGTAAGCGATCTGACTCCAGTCAAATGTGATCGGGCTCAGTCCGAGACCTGTCTGGAAACCAAATAACTGATTGACGACAATATTATTCGGCGCGATCCAGCATACCCAGGTGAAGTAGCTCAATGCAACGAACATCAATCCAGGAAACCAGTACCAAACAAAGGCGCAAGCCATGACTATCATGAAGAATCTGATTCTCGAGATTTTCCATCCGTTTGCAACCACGTTTGCTCGACTGTGTAAGGAGTTCAGCAGCGCACAATTGCCCAAGACTCCAGGCCAGATAATGTTCGCTGGCTCTACTAGCCACTGTCGACAAAGACCTGCAATCCCAAATCCGAGGAGTTGACAGCACAGGACGACCAGGACACTGAACCCCGGGCTGATGTCAAATCCGTAGAATTTCATTGCCGCCTGAATGACATTGCTTGCATCTGCGCCTCCTGCGAAGCCGATTGTCACGTTCGACATGATAACGATGACCACATGCTCTTTGATGTTGAAGTGCCTGTCCGGGTTGACTCTCCATGGTCCGAAGTAGGGAATGTTGATGGTCATGATCGGTAAAATGTGAGCCAATGCAACGCCCATGGGATATGCCAGCAGCTCAGCGACGATGGATACGATATGAACAGCCGGATATCGTAGTGAGAAGAACTGATTGACGCCGCCTCCAATCAAAACCCATATCGTTCCGAGCAACCACATTCGAAGCGTATTGACAGGGATTGAGGGATCGTCTGTTTCTGGCACGACCGCGCGCTAATCATTCGTGTGAGCTCAATCTACAGATGAAGCATTTCCATAGAAGATATCTGGTGCTGAGTTGGTCCTACTTACCACTTCCGGGTACGGCGATGTGTCAGCGTCCAGGTCTTTGACTTCGTTGTCCTCCACGACATGGCTAAGGTCAACCTCGATCTCCGTAAGACTGGCTTGTCGATGTCCGTCCACAGGCTCTACTGTCCCAGTCGCAATGTTCTTCTCGTCATTCGCTTGCGCGAGCTCTTCGTCCGAGGTCGACTGGGCTGGTTTCTTGCCATTGTAGTCCAAAGTGTTCAGCTGGACGTCATCTGTGTTCGTCCGGTGGACCGTCCAAGGTCTACGTATGCGATTCATCTTGAAAACAAGCTCTCACGCCCAGCTTCGAAACCAGGAGCCTCAATGCTTGAGCTCGGAAGAAGGCGGCCACAAGTCCATATACTTACGACTGCCCTTGGCCACGCTACGGCACATGGCAATGCTACGCTACCCAGTACTTCCACTTCCACTTCCAGACTCAATGGGGTCCACGCGGTCGTGTCGGAGATCAGCCAAAGAGAACAAGAGCACAGCGCTCGGCTGATCCTTGGTCGCCGCCATGCGACATAGAGGCGTTGCTTATCAGTCTCTTGGTCTTGCTTGTGACATCTTATCAGGCGAAGAGACACAGCGGCCAACATGCTTGCCTGCCTTCCTTGGCGTAGCGGCCGTGTTCCGAGGGGCACGAGCGTCGATCCGATGTTGTTTCTTCCGTCATTGTGTTCGCAACTCGGCCACTCGTTATCAGGGTGCTTACCATGCGCATGCTGTCGTATCCATAGGAAGGCGAGGTGGTACCGCAATGGCCGTGAAAGGTTGTGGTCAACCAAGAGGTGGAGAGCGAAGACACGCCCAGTTCGAGCACGACGTCGGCTTTCCCTGCGGACCTTCCCAGTCAGAGCGCAGTCGACAAGCAGCTTTACACCACATCATCGAACAGTCTTTCATCGTCAGGAATGCCGTGCATATCACGCTTTAGCAATGAACCTTTCAGACTGGCTCGACAATCTCAGATGGAAAATGATATGGAAGACAATTGAGCCAAGAGTTGGAATACCCGCGGTCTGACAAGATGAAGATTTGTGCTTTCTTGTAATTTGGATTACCATGATGAGGAGAACCGTGAGCAGTTGCGGACGATGGCATCTATTTAAGAGATCCACTCGCGTGGCCGCATGCGCTTTCTCACCATTACGCGAACTCCGCGTTGTGGAAGACATGCCACATACTGACATACATAGCCGCGTCGTGGTGCTCCTCAAGCTTACATCAAGCGAACTCCGATTTCTTCCAGGCATTGACCTCATCACCCCTAAAAGCTTGCTAAGGCGAAGCATGCAGGCCTCGCATAGGAGATCAAGAGTCGCAATTAGGTAAGGCATCGAAGCCTACTCGACGCAGTTGCTTCTGATTTTCTATTTCGTTCTAGGGGCGCTGAGAATGCTCTTTCCCAAGCAAAAGATGCATGATGCTCTGTCGCAATCACCACTTGCATGCAATGTCAACTCCTTACTTAGGCAGGCTTCTTGCATTATCTGACTCGTTACTGCAACATTCTGTGCGATCCTGGAATCACGGCTTGAACAGACGACGGCGTCTCTCACCATATTGAAGACTTGGCTTCGAGGACGTTACCAAGGTCAAGTCGAGCCAGCTCTGCACTTCTCTCACCATTCAGAATGCCTTTTGGACTTCTACCTTTGCAACACTTCTTGCAAGCAAAGCAACAAAAACCAACGCTTCATCAAAAGTTTTGATTGCGCTTTCATGAGCTCGCATGAGCATTTAATCTGCTATAATCCAGGCAGCACCTACTGCTGGGAATGGCTTGGTCCTGTTCCAGCAGACCCAAGGCGTCATTATCCAGAGACACAGACTCTACCACATCTAGGGTTTTCTTGCCCTTCTCGCGCTTGTTTTGAAACTCAGTCGCCTGAGAATGATACTACTTAGACATCTGGGCTTCAGCAGACGATTAAGCATGATAGCAGAACTTCAGAACACTTCTTCCTGAAATCTCGAAGATATCAGCTGGCTCCAAGAAGGCCCAACGTTCTTCCCTACAGGTCTCTTCGGCGAGAGTGGACAGTAATTGGTAGAATTTACTTCCTCCAACCGCTGAAGTCCACATTCTCGAGACGAGTCATTATTTCTGTCATTGCAAATGTCAAGGCCGTACTTGTCAGTATTGGTTTCACGCTGCCATTTTGGTGCAAGCTACATATAGATATACATAATTTCCGGGAACATCCGCACCACTGGTGGTCGCAAACGACCAACTCCCGGAGGGGTTCCACTCATCAATTCACGCCGGAATGGCGCAGTGGTGTAGGTTTCACGCTTCCATGTCCATCGAATGGATACTGATAGCCCATTAGAACGCGTCGCACTTGTACAGACAGGTATGCGAAGATCCCTAGTTCAATTCTGGGTTTCGGCATAGGATACATACGTAGAATATACTCGTATGTGTGAAATGACGTCATGATGTCATTTCACCCAATTTTTTTGCTATTCACTTTCACTCTACCTTATTTACTTCCTCCTTCGCCTATTTACTTTTACTCTACTTTATTTACTTTTTTTTATCTATTTACTTTTTTTTTATCTATTTATTTTTACTTTTATATTATTCTATTTACTATTCTTTTTCCTTTACTTTTCTTATTCTTCTATTTCTATATATAGATAGATAAGAAGAATTCTATTTTAGATACTTTTATATATAACTAGTTATATTTATTATTATAATTATAGAATTATATTAGAAAATATTAGTATAAGTATTAATATTTCTATATCTACTTTATTTTTTAAATAATAGAATTTTTACTTATATAGTCTTTATAGCTTTTAATAAATAAAAAGTATAATACTATTTAGTCTTAGACTTAATTAAAATCTAGTAATACTACTAATAAACGAGACTATTATTTTATAAACTATTAATTATAATATTATACTAAAAAATTAAAGTTATTATTAGAATATATAGTCTAGTTAGTAACCTAGTAAGAGATACTAAGATAGGCTAGATTATATAATTACAATTATATAACTAATCTAAGCTAATACCTTTTAGGTTTAGCCCTAATCTATAGATAATAATAATATACTTACTATTCCTACTTTAGTCCCTACTACTCCTTATAGCTTCTATTATAGTTTATAATCTATTTATACCTATCGGCCCTCCTTAGCTCGATAGGTTATAAGCCCGGATTTATAACTATAAGGTAGAAGACTAAAGTAGTATAGGTTACTCTTAAACCTATAAGTCTAGTCCTAGAAGGAAGAGGCAAAATAGGAGAGGGAGACTCGAGGTAGACCTATATATATTATATAAAGAAGCTCTATATATATAAGCTATAAAAGAACCTAGTAAGGTATACTTACTTAAAGCATATTAGATCGCTTAGAGTATAAAGGGAATAGATAAGCCTAGATCTTAAGTACTATTAGATAAGCCTTAGATTTAGTACTTAGTACTACTAATATCCTAACCTATAGGTTATAATAGTTAGGAAGGACTTAAGGAAGTTATTAGCCCTATAGAGTAGGAATCTATACTAAGTTTTTAGTAACCTTTAAAACTAAGAGGCTTAGTAGAGCTAGGGATCTATAACTAAGGAAGACAGCTATCTAGAAACTATTATTTTTAGACTAAAGAAAGAGCTTGTTTCTAGAGTTTATTTAGATTTAATTTATAGAAGAAATTATAGATTAAGAAGGAGGAATTAGTAAAAGAAGGGCTATATTAATCTTAATAAGAGAGAATTATAAATTATAGTTTAAGATAATTAGGATATACCTAATAAAGCTAAAGGTTAAATAGGTACTAGATAAAATAGTCCTTAGTATCCTAGTATCTATACTATCTAAGTATATCTTAATAATATTATTAGAATTACTAGACTAGTTAATTAGAAGAGTAAGTTATAAGGTTTATAATATAATAGTATTATATAAAATATTTATCTATATTTTAGAAGATAACTAGAATAAATATTAAGAGCTTAAATATATAAGGTATCTATAGATATAGATAA
Organism: Pseudocercospora fuligena; assembly: GCA_014298035.1. Lineage (NCBI taxonomy): Eukaryota > Fungi > Ascomycota > Dothideomycetes > Mycosphaerellales > Mycosphaerellaceae > Pseudocercospora > Pseudocercospora fuligena. The sequence continues at coordinate 245,973 of JABCIY010000038.1, read as the reverse complement.
AAGGAAAATATAAGAGGAAGCTTTAGGCAATAGGAAGAAGCTTACTCTAATAGTATACTAATTTTAGTATAGAAGAAGGCTAAATAGTTAATAAAGTATAGTAAAGCCTAAGTAGTATAGCTAGAAAGGTAGTATTAATCTTTCTATAGTTTAAGGAAATTAAGACTAAGGAGAGAAGGATTTAATAGCTTCTAGTAGCCCTTCTAGAATTATTTAGTACTATTAGGGATAGAATAGATCTAAGATAGGACCTAAGCCTATAAGATATTCTTAGTATCCTAAGAGAAAAATAGGAATAGATAATAAGATAGGAGATAGCTATATTTACTAAGAAAAGAAATTAGATAGATAGGGATTTATTATATTTCCTATATAAAGGAAAGTACTAGATTAGAGAATACCCTAACCTAGATAAGGCAAAAGTAGCTATTAAGCTAAAGTAGAGCTATAGGGTAGTAAAGAAACAATCCCTATCTAGGGCTAGAAGGAGATCTTTACCTAATAAAGAGTAACTAAAAGAGATAGTAAAGAAACTAAGCCTAAAGATATAATCCCTAGAAAAGAGATCTAGGAAGCTATCTTCTAAGAAAGCCTATATAGTATAAGATATAGAGGTATCCTCTAAATTATCTCCTCTATCTAAGGAAGAAGATATTAATAAGGTAGCTTATTTAACTATAGAGGCAAAAGGCAAGTATAAGCTATCTAAATAGCTACTTAACTCTTATACTTCTATCTATATAACTAACTAAGAATTACTCTTTAGAGACCTAAAGCCTCTTAAGAGGAAAAAGTAGATTAAGGTTAGGGATAGCTACTTAATAGCTATATATATTAGAAATATAGTAATAGGTAGAAGGAAAGGCAAATAGATTGTATTAAAAGGTATTCTCTTTATACCTAGGCTTAGAGTCAATCTTGTTTCTTAGAACTAATTTAGTAAGTAGTTTAGTATTTAACTACTAAAATTTATACTTTATTTACCTAATAGGAAGCTAGTTATCTAGACAAAGCTTTTAGGAGGAGTACTATTTATTAAAGAAATTAGCTAAGATCTAGATAAACTTATATACTAGTTTATTTCCTAGGATTTAATAAAAAATAATACCTATACCTTTATAGCCTAGACTAATTAGGATTAGTAGGAGCTATAGTATAGAAGAGTTAGATACTTTAGAGAAGGACTTCTAAGAGACCTTTATAAAGTTACTAACCTAAAGGAAAAAATTCCTATCTCTATAAGATACTAGCCCTATAGAGTATATTCTTTAGCTAAAATAAAGAAATATAGAGGAAAGGAAATAGAGAGAAAGCTAGCTAGACTTTCCCTTATTTTAATTAATATCTATAGACCTTTACCTATCTTAAGGCTAGGTTTTAAATAGTAGCTTAAGATTATTAATAACTTCTTAAGAAAGAAGTAGGTATTCCTATTAAAGTTAAGGGAAGATATAGTAGATATACTATAGGAATAGAGAAGAAAGGCTAAATTATAATTAGGGAATTAGCTTTAGGTAGTAAGAAGTAATAGAGTAAGAGAATTACTTATATTACTTAAGTAGTAGGAGAAGGAATCTAGAATTTCCTACTATATAACTAAGGTATATAATTTAATCTAAAATAGAGTTATAGAAAGATCTATCTAAATATCTAAGGAATATATTAGAGCAATACTTAAAGAGTTAAATATACTAGTTAAATTCTAGCTAGAAGTATTAAATATCTATACTATTATAAGAAATATCCTTCTAAATAGACTAGATATTAATAGGTTTAAAGTTTTATCTAATAAAGCTTTTACTAGAAAGAGACCTTCTATATTATACTTTAAGGTTTAGGGATATAGAGTAGTTATATATATAGATACTAAATCTTAGCTAGTTAGGATAAGATTAGATAAGCTAATAAATAGAGGGAAAGATACTATATTTATTAGCTATATACCTAATATATCTAAAATATAGTTATTCTAGGAGCCTAATATAAAGACTATAAGAGCTTATAATAATACTATCTAGTTTAAGGATAAGAAAGGAGGGGATATAACTTTAAATATTCCTAGACTTAACTAGCTAAGCTAAGCTCTAGTTAGAAACCTAGTTAGTAGGCTAGTAAGAAAGGAGAAACTAGATCTAAGACTACTATAAGTTTAGCTACCTCTACTACTAAAGGATAAGGACTAATATTAGGTAATAGATAATCTAGAAGAAGAAAAAGAAAAATATAAATAGTAGGCTCTAAATTAGAGCTAAGAGGAACCTTAGTAAGATAACTAGAATGTCTATACTTAGGAGGGGAATTTAAAGAGAAGAAGATTAATCTCTAATAAAGGGTTAAGAGAAGAAAGAGTTTATAGTATAATTACAAGATTAACTATATAGAAGAGACTAAGAGAATTAGAGGATAATAATTTCCCTAAGGCTAAATATTATAGAGCCTTTATCTACCTAATAAAAGATCTAGATCTAAGTATAGATTAGGTAGATAAACTTCTAGAGTATATTTATAAGGTTGTATTCCCTACTTTTATACTAGGGATTATATAAAGATAGGAGGTTCCAATTCTAAGAACCTACTAAGAGGTAATATAAGATCTAAAATAGGATTATATATAGGAAGAGGCAATCTAGAAAGAACTAATTATACTTAGAAGTAACTATACCTAGGATTAGGTAGTTCTACTAAAAGGAGTAAACCTAGTTACCTTAAAATAGGTATTTAATATAAAGAGACTAATTAGTAGAGTAATTAATAAGTTTAAAGTAAGACTAGTTATAAGGGGATTTTCTTAGAAGTTTAGGGTAGACTTCTAAGAGACATTTATACTAATAGTTAGGTATAATATACTTAGGATGTTTATAGCTACTATATATAAAAAAGATCTAGAACTATACTAAGTAGATATAAACAATACATTTACTAAGAGTACCCTATAAGAAGATATCTTTATAATTCCCCTACTAGGTATAGAAATCCTATAAGGCATAGCTCTAAAAATTCTAAGGAGCTTATATAGCCTAAAACAAGTAGTAAGAGACTAGAATAAGCTATATATCTTAAAGCTAGAGAAAATAGGATTCTACTAGTTAGAGGTAGATCTATATTTGCTTATCTATAAAGGAAGGAACCTAATAGTTTTAACTTATATAGATAATATTCCTATTATAGTACTAAAGCTAGAAGATATTCTTTAGTTTAAGAAGGAACTAAGTAAGATATTCAAAATTAAAGATCTAGGTAAACTAACTAAAATTCTTAGGATAAAGCTTACTAGAGATAGAAAGAATAGTACTCTAAAGCTAGACTAAGAGTACTATATCTAGGAAAACCTTATAAAGTTTAGAATAACTAAAGAAATAGCTTACCTAACCTTATTACTACTTAATAGCTATAAAAGTCTAAGGAAATCTAACTTAGAGGAAGAAAGATATAATAAGACTAAGTACTAAAGTTAGAATAGTATATAGATATAGCTAATAACTATAATAAGACCTAATATTACTTTTACTCTTAGGAGACTTAGATTATATATATTAGATCTATCTAAGAGATATCTAAAAGTACTTAGGAAACTAGCTAGGTACCTAAGATTATTCCTAAGCCTAGGTTTAATATTTAGGAGGAGAGGAGGAAAGCTAATAGGATATTTAGACTCTAATTATATAATAGACAAGGCTAATAGAGTCTCAATCCTTAGAAGTATCTTCTTTCTCTATAGGTTACTAGTTTCTTAGATAAGTAAGAAGTAAAAGTCAGTTACTATATTAACTATAGAAGCTAAGTATATAGTAATAAATATATATATAAAGTAATCTTAGTTCCTAGTAGTACTCCTAAGGGAGATAGACTATATATAGTTAGTAGGAGAATATTTATTTTAACTATTAATTAAAGGAAATTCTAATATAGTAAATAAAATTAGACCTATTTAGATTAGGGGAGACAACTAAGTAGCTTTAACTTTAGTTAAAGATACTTATACCTATAAGAGATTAAAACATATTAATATTAGCTTTAATAAAGTTAGAAATCTTTAGTAGTAAAGGAAAATTGTAGTAGAATATACTCTAATAAAAGAGATAGTAGCTAATAGCCTAACTAAGCTAAAGATAGGGCTATAGTTCTAGGAATTTATTAGACAATTACAACTTATATAATAGTAAAAGGATCTGCCTATATATACTTAATATATAAATAGGTACGATCGATACTAGGCCTAAGAATTGAACTTAGTAGATTAGATATACTATACTAATCTAGAAGCTATTATACCTAATTAGATAATAGAAATTCTTAATTAAACTTGTACCTTTAGATTGGATTTAAGGACTAACTATCCTAAGTAGGAGTATTAGAATATATAGTCTAGTTAGTAACTTAGTAAGAGATACTAAGATAGGCTAGATTATATAATTACAATTATATAACTAATCTAAGCTAATACCTTTTAGGTTTAGCCCTAACCTATAGATAATAATAATATACTTACTATTCCTACTTTAGCCCCTACTACTCCTTATAGCTTCTATTATAGTTTATAATCTATTTATACCTATCGGCCCTCCTTAGCTCGATAGTTATAGTAGTAGCTTAGTAAGAATCTTTCTAAGATTCTTTAGATTCTTATTTTCTAAGTTTAGAATTAGGTTTTTAGAATTCTAAGAAATATAAACTACTTAGCCTTAAGTCTATATTAGATAATTATTTATTACTAAGAAGCCTATAGTATTAGTTATTATAATATTTAAACTTAGGAAGTCTCTATAAAACTCCTAATATAGATATAACTATCTAGAAGTAGTCTAAATAGATTACTATAGTAGTAACTAGATTTATTATAAGACTAGATTTAAGGAATAAAGTAATTACTAGATCTATCTAGTAGAATAGTTTAGCTAGATCTACTAAGAAGTATAATTAGGCTAGACTTACTAAATAAGAATTTAAGAAAATAGCTATATTCTAGCTTTATCTCTACTATAAGAACTAGATAGCGATACTAATATTAATAAAGCTAGAGCTAGAACTAGTAATAGAGCTAGAAAAGCTAATATCTAAACTATAGCTAATATCTAGCCTATATAGTAGACTAGGAACTATTATAGTCTAGTAATAATATCTACTAAGTCTTATAAAGGTATTAAAGCTACTATATTATATTACTAAGGAGAGTTTATAGCTAGTAGTATCTATAGACTTATTAGTCTAAATATAGCTAGAAATATACTAGATATTACTATAATACTAGAAGATAGTCTAGCTACTAGTTTAATATAATAGTTATATCTAAGTCTCTAATTAGGTAATACTATACTAGTAATATATAGTAACTATACTATAGACTAAGAGAGTATCTATAGTCTATAACTATAACTAAGAGCCTAGTTTTTAAATATAGATTCTAGGCCTTATATCTAGTTATCCTTTTCTTCCTTATAGATCTATTTAAATATTAGTATATAACTTTTCTTCTAAAGATTAGCCTAGAAATATAAACTTATATTATATAACTAAATATTATCTAAGTTAGTTAGAAAGATATCTATTAAAACTTACTTATCTAGGCTCTTACTATATAGAATATTATACTAGCTAAGAGTCTAGTATAGCTATAGCTTATACTACTATAAAGAATACTAGCTATTATTTATAAAGTCTTTTAGATTCTTACTACTAAGTTTATAAATATTAGTAGTATACTTCTTTAAAAGAATAAATAGTATAGACTTCGAGTATATAGGATTATAAGATATATTAAATATAGTAAAATAATTTAGGATATCTTTCTTAGATATTCTCTTATTATAGTTAAAACCGAAGCTTAGATAATTAGATATTTTAGATAATTAAAGTATATTAGAACGATTTATAGTATAGGAAAGCAAAGTCTAGGATCTAGATATATTTATTAGTATAAGTCCTAAAATTAAGTACTATACTTATAAAAATCTATTCTAATCTACTAACTATTAATTATAAATATAAGCTATAAATATTAGAGAAACTAACTTCTAGAATAAAGAGATTATCGATAATATAGTAGAAAATTAGAATAGGATTAAAAATAAGAACTATAGTAGTAAGCTAAGTATTTAAGTAATAGTTTAGTACTTAGAAGTAAGTAGGCTTATTCTTAGATCTAATATATAAAGTTATACTAAAAAGTATTAGCTAAAATAAATAAATAATAGATTATATTTTTATAAAAATACTATAAGACCTTATAGTATTACTAAGGGCCTAGACTAGGTTTCTTTCGATTATTAAAACTATATACTTATTACTAGTTACTATTATATATATTCTTAGTTTCTAATTTAAGAACTATATTATTCTAGGAATATAGCTATAAATTAGAATAAGACTTTGTTTTAGTAGAGATAGTATATAAAATAGTATACTTTAAAATACTTAATATAAGTAATTATAAAAATAAAATCTTAAGATATTATTAAGAAACTAGAATATTACTTCTATAAGCCTTAAAAAGGGATAAAAGCGATAGAACTATAATTAGATAGTAGTTATTCTATTATATTAGTACTATAGTCTAGAGTATTTTCTATATTAACTATTAGTTCTATTTCTTAGCTTTATTAATCGAATTTCTAATAGTAACGAAATTATAATAGGCTAGATATATAGTAATATATAGGATATCTATTAACCGATAAGTTAATAGAAGATAGAACTAATAAGTGCCTTATTTAGAACTATATATAGTACTACGTAAAAAGTATACGTATTACGTACGTTCTATATATATATACTAAGTAAGCCTTAGTAGGAGATATTATCTTCTTAAGGTCCTTATAATTATCTTCTTTTTTCTAGTATAGCTATTCTTAGCTATAGATATAGCCTAATCTTATATTAAGCTTTTCTATCTAGTATATTCGTTATACTTCTCGTATATTCTAGTTACTCTATACTAGTTACTATATACGAGAAATCTATTATCTAGTAGATCTACTTTTATTATAAATATATAAAAGTAGTTACTATATATTTACTATATAGTCTTAAGAATATATTAATTACGGGCTATAGTAACGTATACTTACTATAAGCTATACGAGTATTTAAAGTACCTATTATCTACTTAAGAACTCTTCCTCGTTTCTAAGTTATATATATTTAATATATCTATATCTTATAACTATCTTATATCCTCCTTATCTACTTCTAGTAAGAACTTTATCTTCTATACTAATAATCTTACTAGTAACTATCTCGTCTAGTATATAAGCTCTATCTATACTATAGATAGATCGTAAGTATAGTATATATAATCTAGCCGCTATTAATATTTCTATATAGAAATACTAGAAGAAGATAGCTAAGGACTATATCTACTACTTCTACTATATAACTACTAATAGTATATATATTCTTTACTAATACTTTATATATACTTTATAACTAACTTACTATTATAGAGGACCTTATTAATATCTATAAGGATAGTAATATAAATCTAGCTAATAAGAAGAAATACGAGTAGTAAGCTTATTAATTACTTATATCTTATATATATCTCTTAACTAATTCTTATTAGATATACCGATAGTTAGTATCCTTATAAGTCTATTACTACTTTCTCTCTTATTTTATACTTAAGTTATATATACGATATATATAGATAGTATAATAAGTATAATCCTCTTAATCTATAATATAATAGTAATACTTAGCTAGCCTAGTAAGCTCTTACTAATATTAAGGCCGAGCTCTAAGCCTATATCGACTATAAGTATATCCTATTCTTTATATACTTCTCGCTTACTAATCGTATATAGTCCTACTATCCCTTATATATATCTTCTATTATAATAAGAATAATATTACTACTACTAGTATATCTATTAAGAATAAGGGCTATATAGATAGTATATAGACTACTAGTAACCTCGATCTTATTAAGATACTAGAATATATTAATTCTAACTTCTCTAGTCTTATCGAGATTAGCTACTAGGTAAGTCTCTTTATCTAGTCTTCTTTTATACTTCGTATACTAACTTTATTAGAACCTCGTTCTCTATAGTAGTCCTACTACTATAGCTACTATAGCTACTATTAACGAGACTACTAGCTATACTACTACTAATAATAACGATAAAGATAAAAAGGATAATAATAATAATACTCTTATAGATAGTAGTTTAGATATCTAAATAGTATAGTAGCGGTATATATATATACTATATATATAATTTCTTAGTCTTAGGCTACTAGCCCTTTTAATAGCGAAACGAGTATATACTATTAATCTTATCTTATTCTTATTCTTACTTATACTTATAATTTACTTATACTTCGAAAGTATTAAGTACTATAGTATCCTTTATATAATTAGCTAGTTCCTATATATTATACTTATCTAGCTACCCTATCTACTTAATAAGATAGTAGATCTTCCTCTTCTATATCCTCTTCTTTATAATCTTCTCTATATACTATTCGTCTATTTTCTCTATAATAGATATACTTATATTATACTCCTTATCCTCGTAATCCTTCTAAGGCTTAAGTAGTAATATATAAAATATATTATAGATTCTCGTACTCGATAGTAGCGCTAGGTAGTATATCTATATATCTACTATATTAATAATACGAAAGGAATCTAGAAACTTCGGTCCGAGTTTCTTTTTTAGTATATCTAGCTTAATATTCTTAGATACTAGTAATACTAGATTATCTATACTATACTTCTTTACTTTATAATAAGTATTATAGTACTTTACCTAATACTTAGCTATAGTCTTCTAGTATTATATAAGTGTTTCGTATACTTATTATAATTATTTTATAGTATCGATTACTACTAGTATTCTTTCTTTAAATAGCTCGTTCTAAGCTATAGAAGTTACTAGAGTTAATATAGATACTATATCCGGATCGTAGCTATATAGTATTCTAAAGAGGCTTATATAGAATATAGAATATATACCGTTATTATAAATAAACTCTATCTATAGTAACTATAATATCTAGTTTTCCTAGTCTTTAGAATAGTAGTAATATAGATACTATTTAAGTATCTAATTTATATATTCTATCTAACTATCGGTCTATAGATAAAAAGCTATACTAAGCTTATACTTTATATATATCTCGTAGTAGAAGTCGCTCTAAAACTAGCTTATAAATAGGGATCCTTAGTTACTTATAATATCTACTAGTATTCTAAACCTTCTAATTACTTCCCTTTAAAGGATCTCTATAAGCTCTACTACTATATACTTCTTTATTATAGAGATAAAGAGGATTATTTTCGTATAGTAGTCGACTATTACGAGTATTATAGTATAGATATAGATACTAAGTTTACTTAGTAGAAGATTAGTAATAAAGTCTATTATTAATTCCTACTATAGTCTCTCTAGTATTAGTAATATAGCTAACTCGCTATATAGGTAATAGTATCCTATTTTCGATTTTTAGTATATTATATAAATAGAGATATATTTAGTAATCTCTTAGAATATATTAGACTAAAAGTACTTTCTATAGATTAGCTCTATAGTCTTCGTATATCTAAAGTACTCTATAAATAGATTATTATAGTATATATATATTACTTATATTCTTAGCGCGTAATTCTTTAGTATAAATATAGTATTATTCTAGAAAAGGATATTATTATAGAGTAAATATCCTTTAAATATATTTCTATTACTTTTTATAGCTTTATATAGTTTCTTTACTAAGAGCTCTAATTACTAGAGAGTCTATATAAAGCCGAATAATAAGTCTAGTACTTAGTAGTATAGGCCGTTATCCTTAATAACTATTATAGCTATCTTTACTAAATAGGCAACGAAGCTATTATATCTATCTTATATAGCTCCTATTTTCCTTATAGAAATATATATTATAGAGATATACTTTATAACTAGTTTCGTATTTTTAGTAAGATTAAACTATACTAAAAGCTTAGCTTATAGAATTAGTAGTAGGTTACTTACTATCTATAACTCGTCTTTATAGTTACTTCTTTTTAATAGTATATTAATAGAATTCCTCTTTTCTATCTAGTACTTAATTATAAAGTCGAAGGGAGCTAGGAATATAGCCTATCTTACTTGCCTACTAACTAACTACTTTATAGTCTAGAATTTCTTAAGATTAGTATAGTCGACGAGTATATATACTATATACTAAGAGCTATCGAAATATAGTTTCTAATACTTAAAGAATTCTACTACTACTAGTAGTTCTTAGTTATAGATTTTATAATTAGTCTCTATAGAGATTATCTTTCTTAACTAGAAAGTAATAGAATACTAGTAGCCTTCTTTTTCTTATTATAAAAGGATATCTACTACTATAAATATAGATATATCGGTTTCGAGATATAAGTATTTTATAGAATCGAAATATCGAAGTATCGATATAGAATAGAAGATATTCTTTAGACTTTAGAAAGCCTACTTCTCGACTATATCCTACTTAATCTAATTTAGCTTCTTACTATTCTTAGCTCTCTTTAAGAGAGCTATTAGAGATATAACGATTCTCGAGTAGTTAGAAATAAATCTATAATAGAAGTTATAGAATCTAAGAAAGAACTAGATCTTAGTAAGAGTCGAGAACTATAGCTATTCGGTAATTACGTTTATTCTATTCTAATCTATCGAAACGCCTTTAGTACTTATAATAAATCCTAGAAACTTAACTTATTTCTTCTAAAAGAAGTACTTCTTCCGATTTATATATAAAGCGAATCTCTAAAGCTACTTAAGTACCGTACGTATATTATATATATAGTCCTCTTATATTTTACTATAGACTAGGATATTATCTAGATAGACTATATAGTATATATTAACTAATCTAGTAAGAGCTTAGTTAATATAGTTCTAAAACGTTATAGATATATTAGTTAAACTAAAGGATATAATATAATACTCGAAGTATCTATATTATATACGAAATATAGTCTTCTATTTATTATCTTACTTAATCTAGATATAATAGTATATATTCTATAGATCTAAGAACGTATACTATTTAGCGTTCTTAAGCCTATTAAATATCTCGCTTATAAAAGGTAGAGAATAATAATTCTTAATAGTAATTTCGTTTAATTCTCTATAATCGATATAGAATTAGAGACTACTATCCTTTTTTAGTATAAATAAGATCGGTATTTCTACCTTACTTATACTAGACTAGATCTAATTATTATTAAGAGCTTTAATAAGATATTCGCGAAGCTTACGAAGTTCTTATTTAGACTAATAGTAGAGAGTCTTATATAGTAGTTCTTTACTATCGATTAGGTCGATTATATATTCTATATCCTTATAGAGTTTATATCTTACTTCGGATATTAATATAAAGATATCTATAAAGTCCTTAAACTTATTAGATAGATCTATTCCGTTAGAGATATTAATACTATATAAGTTAATTATATATATATATTATACTATATATATCCTTCTAGAACTACTATAGTTCTTAAATACTAATCGTATATATACTACCGGCTTTACTATAGGTCTATATATCTATTATACTATTAATAATAATCTTCTAATCTCTTCTCTATAGCCTATCTAAGATAATATCTAGACTTAGTATCTCGAAGATATAGAAAGTATTACTTATAACTTATTCTTATTCTAATAAGTCTATAATATATAGGCTTAGATAATATATTCTATAATAGTAGTCTCGCTCCTCTTAGAAGCTATCTATACTTAGAAGTATAGTATTAATAATCTACTAGAATTAGTACTAAAGAACGAATTCTCGAGAGATAATATTAATATTAGTAGTATTATCTAGTAAGTATTTAACTCGTATATTATCTCTCTATATAACTATTATATTATATACTTACTTCGATAGTATATAAATAACTAAGCTATTAGAATTAGTTATAGTACTTATTCTTAGCTCTTAGATAGTACTTTCCCTTTTCCCTTATTAGCTACCTTAATCTTATATATACTATATAAGTCGCTATCCTTCTATAAGTAGTAGTTAGAGTAATTAGTCTTATAATAGTCCTTTCTATAGTATCTATAATATTCGACCTTATTAATATTCTAGTTTCCTTTCTTATTATTACTTTATAACTACTTATTACTTACTTTTCGATTATAAGTAGACTATTTCTTACTACTACTACTACTATAGTTATCGAAGTAATACTTCTTCTTACTCTTATTATAGTTATTATCGTTATATTCTCGTCGCTTTCTATATATTTTATCTAGTATCTTAATATAAGCTATAAGCTCTATAAGCTCTTATTATAATACTAGAATAGTATAGTACTTAACGATTATACTATATAGTATAGGCTATAGCTTTATAAATAGATATCGTACTTATTATACTTTAGTATAGTCGCTTAGCTAATCTTCTAGTACTACGAGTTCGAGGGTAAAGTTCTAAACCGACTAGTTCTTATACTAATTAATACTCTTATACTCGAGGATTACGTCTAGTATATAATTTATAGAATTACCGATATAGTTATAGTAGAAGTCCTTAAAGTTCTAATATATATATACCTAGATTCTCGATATTATAGTTATTATACTACTTTTTATAAGTATCGCCTATAAGGTATATAATACTATATAGTATCTTACTATTATTCGTATAGTAGATATCTCCTAATAATATAAAGATTAAGGCTAGTTCCTATAGAAACTTTCTCGCCTTTTTAATAGTATTATCTTTAAAAGGCTTAGGTTCCTTTAGTTATAGCTTACTACTTATAAAGTCTACGACTACGTCTACTATACTTAGCTTATCTATATCGCTTAGAATATATACCGGTATAGAACGTAGACTTAGTCGATATAGAAGGATACGGATTATAATCTTAATAGACTCGGAATCGGAAGAATTAGAATTATTAGTAGTAGTAGGCCCTATAGGCTCCTATTCTAGTTACTTATTATCTACTTTTCGACTAGCTCTTATCTATATTCTTCTAGTATTATATTATATATAAAGACGTATATTTTTATACTTAAGCTTCTAAGCTTAGACTTCTTATTTTAGTAGTTTCTATTCTATCTTTCCGTATATAAGGCGCTCGTTTAGTATAGCCTATTACTTATTAAATATAGCTTATTATTTAGTATCCTATTAAATATATTCCTCGTCGGTTATAAACGTATTATTATTCTTACTACTCGATACGATTACTTTGCCTATATCTATTATATAAGATTCTATAGGCTACTATAATAGATAGACTTATTAGAACTATAATAGGCTAGATATATAGTAATATATAGGATACCTATTAACCGATAAGTTAATAAAAGATAGAACTAATAAGTACCTTATTTAGAACTATATATAGTACTATATAAAAAATATATATATTATATACGTTCCGTATACGTATACTAAGTAAGCCTTAGTAGGAGATATTACCTTCTTAAAGTCCTTATAGAAATAGATAATTATAGATAGGAATATTATCTAGATTCTATAATAATATCGATAGATATCTACTTTAAAATCGTTTAATAGAGCTTAGTATAGAGAAGAATAGTAGTAAATAGAGAAGGCCTAGATTCTATATATATAAGATCCTTTATACTAGATTCTTAATTAATATTTTCTTATCTAGTACTACTATACTACTTAGTACTATCTTAGTAGATTATTAACTACTACTATACTTTTCTAAATTATTTCTAGCTTTTACTATCTACTATCTATAAGACTATTATACTTCTACTAGATATAGAGCTTATAAACTATCTAATATAGATTATCTAGAATCTTAATAAAATAGAGGATTATAAAGCTAGATAGATCTACTATATAATATTAGATATAGTAGCTAATATTTAGAATATAGCTAGTAAGTCTAGCTATATATATAGTAGCTATAGCTAGAGATAAGTAGAACTAAAAGAGGAGATTAGATAGCTCTATATAGAGTAATTAAGCTATAATAGAATTAACTAGTATCTTAATATACTAGAGATCTCTATAGGAAATATAGCTTTAGAGTTTAGATAGTCTTTTAATTATATCGAAGCTTCGATTATCTAGTCTAGAACTACTAATAAAATCGGGCTTTATAATATTCTTTAGATTCTATAGAGAAATCTTATATATTATATAAATATATATAGCTAGATTACGAGTATCTATTCTATACTTATAGTAGAAAAAAGTATAATATCTAAGTAGTTTTAGATAGAGATAGCTCTAGAAAGCCTAATACTATTATAGTTAATTAAGCTATAGATAGAGAATATATTTACTAATTAACTAGTATTTAAGAAGTCTATTCTATTTCTATAAGAACTAGAATAGAAAATAGAGCTAGAACTATATAACTAGAATATTCTAGATATCTAAGATACTACTATCTCTAAGAATACTATTTATACTAGTAATATATAAAGCTAGCTAATTTAAGTATATCTAGAGCTATCTAAGCTAAAGCCTAATTTAGAGGCTAATTAAGTAATCTTCTATTCTACTAGATAAAATAGGATTAAAAATTCGTAAGAGCTAAAGAGTATAAGTAACTATCTAGATAATACTAACTATTATATTCTAATATCTTAAAAGATTTTACTAAAGCTACTAGTAATTTCTTCGGTAATATCTTCTATATTACTATTATTAGCTTCTAGTAAGAGAATAGATAGAAAAGAGGTTAGTTTTAGAAGAGATATCGGTTTAGATTTTAAAATAATAGATAGCTTCCTTTAAGTAATAATAGAAGATATAATAGATAAAAATAGCCTATAACTAGCTTTCTCTAATCTATATTAAAAGGATTTAGTACTACTAATATCTAAGTTAATTAGTAGTAAGATAGAGGATAGATAGTATTAAATAAAAAAATAGATAATACTAAAAGAAACGAAGATAATATTCGTAATAAATATAAAAAGAAATAGATATATTAGATTCTAACTAAAGAATTATATATATATAATTTAGAGTAGTATATCTAGATAATAACTTAATTAACTATCGAGTTAGAAATAAGAAGGGTTTAAAAGTATTTTATAAGAAGTATTCTTAGTATATATATAGGTATCTAATAGTATATATAATAATTCTTAAAGCCTTACTTTTTCTCTATTTAATTATCTATAGTCTATAAGCTATAACTTTTAAAATAGTATAGAGTAACTAAGAGACTAAGCTATTATAATTATATTATCTTTTTAGTATAATATATAAGACTATATATAATCTAGAATTAAAGCTAATAATATATAATACCGAAATTAATATATTTAAATATAATCTTAACTAGTATAAAAAGGCTATATCTACTTTTATTAGATAGTAGAAGACAGATACTAAAGAAATTACTATACTTAATAAAAAGCTCGAATATTTATAAGCTAGTATAAAGTAGGAAGCTTTAGTAGTAAAAGTAAAAGTAAAAGAGATACTAGAGCTAATAGAAGTTACTAGAAAAGAACTAAAGCGATTAATATATATAATAGTATTAGAAATATAAGTTAATAGCTAGATTATAGGAGATCTCTATATACTAGTATAGAAACTCTAAGACCTATCTTTTTTAGTAATTTCTATAGTATAGCTAATAGATATTTATTATAACGAGCTATTATATTTCCTCTCTAATAAATATAATTTCTAGAACTTCTAGAATCTTATAAATAATATATAATAGCTTAGTTAAGATTAAGAAGAAATTTATAAGATATTCGAAAGGCTTCCTAAAATATTTATAGTATCTATAGCGACCTTAAAAGAATTAGTAGACTAGACTACTATAGCTACTTTATAGATATAAGAAAACAGCTATTATAAGAATAGAGCTAGAATATTACTATTAGAACGGCCGAATAAGTCTATTTTATAAATAAATATAATATCGGATAAAGACTCTATAGTTATAATAGACTAGTATAGAGACGAAGTATTATATAGTATAAATATAGAAATTATCCTTAAATTACTAAATCTTATAATAGAACTTATATAAAGTCGAAGCCTTATATATATATTATTAGTAGATATAGATACGTCTATATATTCTCTAGACTATATAATTATAGAGTAAGAGATACTATATAAAAGTAATATAAATAATAATAGCTTAACTAGCTTATAGTTCCTATCTCTAATATTCTTTTAAGTATTCTCTATTAGAATATATTAAGGCTATTATTATAGATAAGAAGTCTATAAGTAGATAGGTAGTTCTATCTTAAAACGGTTATATAGACTATCTATATAATACTATTATATATCTAGTTCTAGCTATACTAGTAATACTTTCTATATAAACGTATTCTAGTATCTATTACTAAATACCTTTAATGTTTCTACTAAATATAAAACAAGTTATAGAGTCTAGTATATACTAAGACTAGTAAAGCTTATAAGACCTAATTATTTTAAATTACTCCTATATTTTACTAATACTAGACAAGTTAGAAGAGATTCTATAACTAGAAGACTATATAGCTTCTCCTCTAAGAATATTCTATTTATATCGTTCTTACTATCTTTATCTATAAAATAGTCTTTAGCTATATTCTTCTATAATATTACTCTACTAAAGCCCTTTTTAAAATCCCGACCGAATTTAATTTATATAGTCTCTACTAGACTATCTTTATACTACTTATTATATATCTACTAAGCTTCTACTACTTCTTTATCTAGTATAGTAGGAACTTCTAAGCTTCTAAGATTCTATATAAGTATCGAGCTTTAAGATTTAAAGGATTATAGATAGATATACTATAGTAAATACTTCTTCTCTACTAATAAGTTTTAGAGCTTATATATATCTAAGTTTACTAGACGTTCCTAAGAATAGTATTAGAGATAGACTATTAGAAGCTATAAAGAATTAGATAGCTTATATATATAAGTTTATATAATATCTATTTTCTAGTAGGAAAGAGCCTATTAAATACTAAACCCTAAATAGTTTATAATACTTTTAAGATACTAGACTATCTAGTATTAAGATAAATCTAATATATTCGTACTACTAATATACTATCTAGTACTATATTTCTTAGTAGAGAAATATCTTAAAACTATAAAGTAAATATAGGAGAAGTTAGTATAAATATCTAATTAATTCTTATATAGTCTATTATCTATTTCTTAATTTTAGGAAGTATACCTATTCTTATATTACTAATATATAGCCTTAGTATAGTTATATCTATATAGATAATATATTCTAGAAAAATAATAATATATAATAGTCTAAACTCTTTAGAACCGGTATAGTTAGTAATTAATACTATCTAGTAGATATTACGAATCTTTAGTTATATAGTAAAGATAGGTATATCGTACTTTATAGTAGCCTTTCTAAATAATAGAACTATAGCTTTAATAACGAATAGTATAACTAATTAAAGAGAACTAGTAGAAGTATTAGTAATATATATATATATTTATATATATTATCTATTTCTATATATATATATATATAAATAGATAAAGAAGCTAACTTACTAGTACTAGAAGTATAGATATATAATATTACTTAGTTTAGCCTATTTAAAGAATATCTAAAAAGAGTACTCGGCTTACTAATTAGGTTCCTAGATATTACTAAAATACTACTATTTATTATATTTACTATATCTAGTATTCTATTTTATTTTATCTATTAGTCTAATTAGTATATCTTATTATAAATAAAATCGGATAAATACTTTATTTTATATATCTAGAGTTTTATTTAGTAGATCTAGAAGACTAAAAACTAGTATAAATAAGATTAGTAACTAGATAGTATCTTAGATAGTCGAATACTAGTTTAACTTAACGATCTATTATATAATTTCCTAGTTATAAAGAATATCTATAATAGAGCTAAAGTAGACTATTATATCTAGTTTAAAAAAAATTAGATATAGTCGGTTATCTAAGTACTAGACTATAGTTACTATAGTAAAAAAAGATACTTACGTTTTAGTAAGTAGTAGATACTAGACTAGATACTAGATTGAAGGCTAGAACTAAGACTAAGACTAAGTTTAAGACTAAGGCTTTACTAGTTACTTCTTTAGTAGTAGATCGCTATATTTTAATCAAATATTAGACTAGAACGCCTTTAAGTATTTAATAGGTAGACTAATATTTCGAGAAATATTAGCCTATATTCTCTTTATATAAATAGAGCTAGTTTTAAGCTTATATAGATATCGTTCTTAGACTAGAATAAGTAGAATATACTTCCTATCTCTCTATTTATACTATTATATCTATTTATTTCTCTTATCTATAATCCGATTATAGAAGTTATTAAAGACTTCTTATCTAATTTTCGGAAAGTACTATTTCTAAAGTTACTTTCTATTTAGTTTTTCTTCTTCGAGTATATAGATAAGAATCTACTTATCTTTCTTAGACTATTATACATAGCTAATAGTAAATTACCTTATATTTACTAGTATTCTAGTAGGGATCGAGGTCTAAGAGCCTTAAGGAATCTAGAAAACTTATTAGTTCTTTACTAATATTAGCTTCTAGTACGTACTATATATACTATCTTTTCTAGTAGATATATCTTTATTATAAAAATACTTCTATAGCTTACTTCTTTTATATATTCTTTCTTATATACTTCTTTTTTCTCTATTCTAGTATACTTTAATTATTAACTAAGTAACTTATAGAGATATTCTCCTTAATTTAATCCTAATTTAGCTACTAAATAATATCTAGTATAGAATAAAGCCTAGTTTCTATAGTACTAATAAAGCGAGCTATAGTTATATTTAAAGATATAGTAATATCTTAAGCTATAGTAACTATATTATTAATACCTTCCTAGAGCTATCTATACTCTTCTAATAGATTCTAAATAGAAGTAGAAGGATTAATTATAATACTAGACTATTATAATTTTCTAATTTAATCCTAATATTCTTAATACTTTTAGAATAAGAATCTAATAGGACTATTTTGCCTATATCTACTAACTATATTATTAACTATATAGCTACTTAAATTAATATAAGTAAAATTAAGTATTTCTCTTTAAAGAAGTAATTCTAGCTATATATCTTTAATATTTATTAAGTCTTCTAAAAGTAGATCTTCTTAAGTATATTAATAAATAGTATTAAATATAAAGTAAGTATAGTTAGAGCTATTACTCTACTAAGGATAGTTAAGAGACTTAATCTCTTTTAGAAATAGCTATTAGATATTAATAAGTCTAAGAATAGGTCTTATACTTATAAATCGTATAAGTAGTATAAGCTTCTTTTAGACTATATCGAAAAGACTAGTATTATTTAGTAAGTCTTATATATAGATACTACTAGATCTCGTATCTATATCTACTATAAATATAATATATATCTAATATTAATTATTAATATTATAGATACTTAACTAAGATTATATATCTAGTAGTATTAAGGCTACTAGAAAGCTATCTAACTAATTATTATAGGCTTAAGATAGTATCTAGCGAAGGCCTTTTATAGTTTTCTTATTATTAATTATATTATCCGAATTATCTAATCTATAAGTAAAGATATAGACGTTAATAGGATTAGTAATAAAGTAATTTAGGTTAGTACTTTATATTAAAACTATAGAAAAAAGAAGCTTTATAGTCCTATTATTTATCTAAGTATTACCTCTAAAAGCCTCTAGATATATTATATAAATATTATTCTAATAAATAGATAAATCGAGACTAAGGTAATAAAGGTCTTATAAAGCTTATATTAGATTTAAAGGACGATTAGTATTCTAGATTATAGTCTTAAAGAGACTCTAGACTTCGAATAGAATCTCGGTAAACTACTATTTCTTAAGACTAGACTATAGATAGCTCTAGAATAATATCTAATTAGTATAGAAAGTATTCTAAATAGTTATATATAGATTATATTCTATAGTATAGAAAGCTATAGGAGTTACTATTCTACTATAGTATAGTAATAAGAAGCTATAATCTCTAATATTATAATATAATCGATATTCTAAGTAATTATATATATTAGAGCTAATAGATTTACTAGATATTATAGATTTAGGAACTTTACTATAAAATACTTATACTATTAGATAATAGAATACTAATACGGAATTTATATTTAGGCTAGACCGAATATTCTCTAAGAGATATCTAGATAAGTAATAGACTTTAGATATATTTATATATATCTTTTAAGTAGCTAAGATTTAGCTTTCTTATTCTAAAAGTTATCGATATATATATATAATAGTAGATTATAAAATACTATTCTTTATATAAGTACTTAATTATACTATTAATAATCTACTTTTAATAACTAATAATAGCTTTCTAGACAAATCTTAAGTTATATATACTATAGAAAATACTATACTTCCTCTTAGCTCTAAATAGAAGCTAAAACGATATATATTAAAAGATATAAATAAAATACTATAGCCGTTTACCTATATAAGCTAATAATCTAGATCTAGAAACTATAGCTACTAATATAGTATTCGTATATATACTCGAAGACGATATCTAGTTCTCTAATAAGAATATCTTAGACTTTCGATTTTTATACTAGCTAAAGGACTAGAATAGTAAGCTTCTAGTTCTATCTATTAATACTAAGTTTTATTACTACCTTCTAGAATCCTTAGTAAATAGTAATACTATCCTTAATAACTATAGTCTTTTCTATAAATAGTCTAAGGACTCTAGAAGTAAACCGAAAAGCTAATACGATATTATTACTATATTTATTAAAAGTATTCTAAACTATATTATAATTATATCTATAGCTATATAGAAGATAGTAGAAAATTAGTCCTATAGTATAATATCTTCCTCTACTAGTCTACTTTAGCTTATATTATTTATAGTATATTTTAATAATATAGAATAAGTAATTCGAAATCTAGTAGATACTATAATCTATAGCTATAAGGTACTAGTATAGTATATAAACCCTATAAATAGGCTACGTTTCGAGAACTAGAAACTAGAAATAACTAATAATCTACTAATTATCCTATTAGTAGTAAATATAATACTAAAGTAGAATATATAGATATTCTTATACTTTATTAATAAATTATAGGCTACTAATCTAAGTATTAAGGTTTTTATTAACTATAATTAATCCTATATCTATAATTTCTATTTCTAGCTTCTAGGATCTAGTCTTATCTAAATTAAGTATAAATATAGATATAAGTAAATTAACTTAATATAGTTAAAATAGAAGAGATATAATTCTAGATAGTATCTATTAAAGAATAGTATCTATAGTACTTCTTTATTAGCTAAGCTTATAATAACTTTACTTATATTAGTAGAAATAAGATATATAAGGTCTTCTTAGATTTAATCCGAACTAAAGTAGATATATTATTCCTAGAGTTATAGACTAGATTAATCTTACTAGAAGTAATCGATTATATTAGAAATAATATTATAGTAGTTAAGAGGACTATTATTAGTATACTAGACTATATTCGGCTAGAAGATATTAATAAAGATCTTAGAGAATTATAGAAATAATATATAGAAAACTATATAAATTAAGAGGTCTTTAATATTAATAATACTAGTTAAGTATTTAGAATATTCTAGATAGTAGAGACTATATAGTACTAGTATTAGTAACTTAGAAAAAATATAGTCTTTATAGTAGTAATACGAGATTCTATTTTTATATATCTTTTCGTAAAATATAATTAGAATCTAGAGAATACTATATACTATTCTAGATATAGCTAGTTGCTTTTCTATATATAGATAAAAATACTTAAATTAAATAAGTTAATTATTCTTAAGCTAGATAATTAATATATTAGATTATATTCTACTCTATATCTAGATATACTACTAGATTAGACTTAGACTAGTTAGAATAAAGTATCTAAAGAGGATCTTAAATATATTAATATATTTAGTATACTTAAAAAAGGCCTATTATATAAGAACTAAGAGAACTTAGCCTAGTATATTATTTTTCTAAACGACTTTATAATATACTTCTAGTCTACTTCTATTAAAAATCGATTTCTATAATTAGATCCTATTAAAAATAATAGTA
Source organism: Pseudocercospora fuligena (assembly GCA_014298035.1). Classification (NCBI taxonomy): domain Eukaryota; kingdom Fungi; phylum Ascomycota; class Dothideomycetes; order Mycosphaerellales; family Mycosphaerellaceae; genus Pseudocercospora; species Pseudocercospora fuligena. Next base: position 223,945 of record JABCIY010000038.1, on the reverse strand, counting down.
ATAAATACTTTCTTAGAGCTCGAAATACTATTAAAGATATATTATAGAGACTAGAATACTAGAATACTAAGTTAGTAGTATCTTTTAGAGAATCTTTCTAATATACTATTTTTAAGCTAATATACTATACTATAAATCTCGTTAATAGTACTATTAACTACGAGTTAAATCGAGTTCTAGATAAGGAGAATATAGACTAAGACTTCGAATAGTATAGTTAATAAGATATATTATAAGTATATAGCTCTATAATCTATATTAGCTAATATATAAGACTAGTATAGATCTAGATATAGATATTATAGATATATAGTAGTAAGTACTTATCTCCTTTTTAGTACTATATAGAGAACTAATATACGTAATAGTAGTTTATTATATAGAGGAACTATTTAGTCTATAATCCGATTACTAGTAGAAGTAACTTTACTATCTATAAAAGCTTTCCTTTATATAAATCGTAAGTTTATATACTTATTATATATATAAGTAAGATAGTACTAGTATCTAGATAGACTAGATTAGTAATTATATATTTAGAGCTCTACCTTAATAGTATATATATAGTATAGTTTTTTAGTTATAGATAGGCTTATTATAAATTCTCTAATTTCTAAGAAACTAGATTCCTAAATAACTTACTACTATTATTATTTCGAATAGTTCCTTAGTAATATTAGATATATTAGCTTAGCTAACTAGCCTTTAACTAAAGCTTATAAGCGACTTATAGTTATTATTATAAAAATTAACTATAGAATCCTTATCTAGTACTATATATTAAAACTACTAATAGAGAATCTAGTTAAGTCTAATTAGTTATTAGAATTATAGCTATCTCTATTATTACTTTAGTAGTAGTCTAGCGAAAATATAATAGATACTACTACTAGGCTTTAGGCTATAGAAATAGCCTATAAAACTATATAAGTCGATAGTATTATTATACTAACTAATCTTAGATATAATATTAATTAAATAATCGAGATAAGAAATAGTAAGAAAACGATATTTAGAAAGGAAGTTATAGAATTAATAGATAAATTTATTACTATATTCTAGTATATCTATAGTAAGAAATATAATATATTATAAACGTCTAGAATATAGTTAATAGAATTTATATTATAGAAACTCTATATAAGGTCTTATAAAGTAATATCTAGAGACGATATAGTATACTAATTATAGATAGCTAGAAGCGGAATACTAAGCTTACTAATATTAACTAAACCGGTAAAAATACGAAAAAGATATATATATCTATAGAAATAGTACTAGAAGAACTTAATAATAATAGATAGAATACTATTAGCTCTATAGTATCTCTAGTAGAATCTTTAATAGAATCTCTATTAGGTAATAGTCTATTACTTAATAAGGTACTAGCTAATAATATCTTAGAATAGGATATAGAAGACGAAGAGAATTATAACTAGTTCTAGAACTAAAAAGTATAGTATTATAGCCTTATTATTAGTATCCTAAAACTATATTTTTATCTATACTTTACTATATAGCTTCTATATTCTTAGTTAGAACTATTTCTTATTCGTTTTATTTCTTATTCTTCTAGCTCGATTATCTTAATATAATTAGATATCTAGTTATTCGAATCTTCTAATTATACTATTATAGTATTAAATAATATATATTAAGCTTTTAAAATCGTACTAAATAGGGAAAGCTCTATAAAGGAAGTCTATTCTCTTAGTTAATATACTTTAAGTATTAATCTAGTTATAATAGTTTTAAACTTATAGTAGTATTTAAATAAAAAGATATAATCGATTTAAATAATAGAATTTATTATAAAATAGGAATTAGCTCGAGGAAGAGTAAACTAAGATCTAAATAATATATTAAAGATATAAAAAGTAAATTATTTAGAAAGTAGTAATAAGATACTAATTCTAGTAAATATATTTCTTAGAGAAAAGCTAAAACTAGGCGTTCGAGATTATCTATCTATAGATCTAATATACTATCCGTTTTTAAGAAAATAAAAGCTAATATTATTAATAAATAAAATAATTATATAGGCTACGAAATATATATACTACTAGTATTCTAAATTCTACTAAACTATATTTTTATATAGTAACTATAATACTTAATATATACTTTAAATATATTTTCCTTACTTATTTTTTCTATAACTATTCTTATTCGCTTTTCTAAGTATCTCGATTACGTAATAGCTAGTCTTAGGATTAACTAAAATATATATCTCTATAGTATTTTTTATCTTTATAAGCTCTTTTAGAATATAGTTATACTCTAGCTACTCTACTAAAGCCTTAAGATTTCTATTCTCGAATTACTTATAAAGAGCTAGTAAGATCTTTTTAAAAATCGGGCCTAGATATATTAGAAATAGTATCTACTCTTTATAAAGAAGAATAATACTTACTATATATAATTAATAAGCTATAAGCTCTAGAGATAGATCCTTACTAAGAATCTTAATAAGATTATCTATCTATACTAGCTACTATTCTCTATTATTAGAATATATAGTCTAGTTAGTTACCTAATAGGAGATACTAAGGTAGGCTAGATTATATAATAATAATTATATAACTAATCTAAGCTAATACCTTTTAGGTTTAGCTCTAACCTATAGATAATAATAATATACTTACTATTCCTACTTTAGTCCCTACTATTCCTTATAGCTTCTATTATAGTCTATAATCTATTTATACCTATTAGCCCTCCTTAGCTTAATAGATTATAAGCCCGGGTTTATAACTATAAGGTAGAAAGACTAAAGTAGTATAGGTTACTCCTAAACCTATAAGTCTAGTCCTAGAAGGAAGAGGTAAAATAGGAGAGGGAGACTTAAGATAGACCTATATATATTATATAAAGAAGCCCTATATATATAAGCTATAAAAGAATCTAGTAAGGTATACTTAGAAAGTATAAAGGGAATAGATAAGCCTAAGTTTTAAGTACCTTTAGATAAGCCTTAGATTTAGTACTTAGTACTACTAATACCCTAATCTATAGATTATAATAGTTAGGAAGGACTTAAGGAAGTTATTAGCCCTATAGAGTAGGAATCTATACTAAGTTTTTAGTAACCTTTAAAACTAATAGATCTAGTAGAGCTAGGGATCTATAATTAAGGAAGATAGCTATCTAGAAACTATTATTTTTAGACTAAAGAAAGAGCTTGTTTCTAGAGTTTATTTAGATTTAATTTATAGAAGAAATTATAGATTAAGAAGATAGAATTAGTAAGAGAAGGGCTATACTAATCTTAATAAGAGAGAATTAGAGAATATAGTTTAGTCTCTAGGAGAATAATCTTAAAGGAAAAGATATATAGTAGGTTATTTCTAACTTATAGATACTATAAATATTAGAAGAGAGTACTCCTACTCTTTAGGATCTTAGATACTCTAGATATAGCCTAGAGTAGAGGAAAGCAAATATAATAGCTAGATATAAGCTATTTATCTACCTTTCTAAGAATAATTAAGATAAGATCCTTAAGGATAAGAAGGCTATAGATATTTAGATAAAAATAAAGTCTAAATATAGTAAGGTATATACTATATATACTATAGTAGTTATAAGAGAGTATATTACCTTTAAGATATTAGATAAGTAGATAATTAGGAAGGCTTAGGTATATCTTAGGAACCTTAGAAGAAGGATTACTAAGATTAACCTAAAAGAGAGTTATTATAAAGAACTAGAGAGGAAGATAAAGTACCTCCTAGATACTCTCCTATCTAAGTACTAAAGTATAAAAGATACTATCCTAGTCTAAGTATCTATAATACCTAACTAGGTACTTATACTCCTAGAGTTATATAAAGTAAGGCTATAAGAAGATAGTAAGATAGCTATATTTACTAAGAAAAGGAATTAGGTAGGTAGGGACTTATTATATTTCCTATATAAAGGAAAATACTAGATTAGAGAATACCCTAATCTAGATAAAGTAAAAGTAGCTATTAAGCTAAAGTAAAGCTATAGGATAGTAAAGAAATAATCTTTATCTAGAGCTAGGAGGGGATCTTTACTAGATAAGGAGTAACTTAAAGAAATAGTAAAGAAACTAAACCTAAAGATATAATCCCTAAAAAAGAAGACTAGGAAATTATCTTCTAAGAAAGCCTATATAGTATAAGATATAGAGGTATCCTCTAAATTATCTCTTCTATCTAAGAAAGAAGATATTAATAAGATAGCTTATTTAACTATAGAGGTAAAAGATAAGTATAGGCTATCTAAATAGCTACTTAACTCTTATACCTCTACCTATATAACTAACTAAGAATTACTCTTTAGAGATATAAAACCTCTTAAAAGGAAGAAGTAGATTAAGGTTAGGAATAGCTACTTAATAGATATATATATTAGGAGTATAGTTATAGATAGAAGAAGGGGTAAATAGATTATATTAAAAGGTATTCTTTTTATATCTAGGCTTAGAGTTAATCTTGTTTCTTAGAACTAATTTAGTAAGTAGTTTAGTATTTAACTACTAAAATTTATACTTTATTTACCTAATAGAAAGCTAGTTATCTAGATAAGGCTTTTAGAAGGAGTACTATTTATTAATAAGATTAGCTAAGATCTAGATAAACTTATATACCTTTATATTTCCTAGAACTTAATAAATAATAATACCTATATCTTTATAGTCTAGACTAATTAGGATTAGTAGGAGCTATAGTATAGAAGAGTTAGATACTTTAGAGAAGGACTTCTAAGAGATCTTTATAAAGTTACTAACCTAAAGGAAAAAATTCCTATCCCTATAAGATACTAGCTCTATAGAGTATATTCTTTAGCTAAAATAAAGAAATATAGAGGAAAGGAAATAGAGAGAAAGCTAGCTAGACTTTCCCTTATTTTAATTAATATCTATAGACCTTTACCTACCTTAAGGCTAGATTTTAAATAGTAGCTTAAGATTATTAATAACTTTTTAAGAAAGAAGTAGATATTCCTATTAAAATTAAGGGAAGATATAGTAGATATACTATAGGAATAGAGAAGAAAGGCTAAATTATAATTAGGGAATTAGCTTTAGGTAGTAAGAAGTAATAGAGTAAGAGAATTACTTATATTACTTAAGTAGTAGGAGAAGGAATCTAGAATTTCCTACTATATAACTAAGGTATATAATTTAATCTAAAATAGAGTTATAGAAAGATCTATCTAAATATCTAAGGAATATATTAGAGCAATACTTAAAGAGTTAAATATACTAGTTAAATTCTAGCTAGAAGTATTAAATATCTATACTATTATAAGAAATATCCTTCTAAATAGACTAGATATTAATAGGTTTAAAGTTTTATCTAATAAAGCTTTTACTAGAAAGAGACCTTCTATATTATACTTTAAGGTTTAGGGATATAGAGTAGTTATATATATAGATACTAAATCTTAGCTAGTTAGGATAAGATTAGATAAGCTAATAAATAGAGGGAAAGATACTATATTTATTAGCTATATACCTAATATATCTAAAATATAGTTATTCTAGGAGCCTAATATAAAGACTATAAGAGCTTATAATAATACTATCTAGTTTAAGGATAAGAAAGGAGGGGATATAACTTTAAATATTCCTAGACTTAACTAGCTAAGCTAAGCTCTAGTTAGAAACCTAGTTAGTAGGCTAGTAAGAAAGGAGAAACTAGATCTAAGACTACTATAAGTTTAGCTACCTCTACTACTAAAGGATAAGGACTAATATTAGGTAATAGATAATCTAGAAGAAGAAAAAGAAAATTATAAATAGTAGGCTCTAAATTAGAGCTAAGAGGAACCTTAGTAAGATAACTAGAATATCTATACTTAGAAGGGGAATTTAAAGAGAAGAAGATTAATCTCTAATAAAGGATTAAGAGAAGAAAGAGTTTATAGTATAATTATAAGATTAACTATATAGAAGAGACTAAGAGAATTAGAGGATAATAAATTCCTAGAAGTAAAGTATTATAGGGCTTTTATCTATATAATAAAAGATCTAGATCTAAGTATAGACTAGATAGATAAACTCCTAGAGTATATCTATAAGGTTATATTCCCTACTTTTATATTAGGGATTATATAAAGATAGGAGGTTCTAATTCTAAGAACCTACTAAGAGTTAATATAAGATCTAAAATAGGGTTATATATAGGAAGAGGTAATCTAGAAAGAACTAATTATACTTAGAAGTAACTATATCTAGGATTAGGTAGTTCTACTAAAGGGAGTAAACCTAGTTACCTTAAAATAGGTATTTAATATAAAGAGACTAATTAGTAGAGTAATTAATAAGTTTAAAGTAAGACTAGTTATAAGGGGATTCTCTTAGAAGTTTAGAATAGATTTCTAGGAGATATTTATACTAATAGTTAGGTATAATATACTTAGGATATTTATAGCTACTATATATAAGAAAGATCTAGAACTATACTAAGTAGATATAAATAATATATTTACTAAGAGTACTCTATAAGAAGATATCTTTATAATTCCTCTACTAGGAGTAGAAATTCTAAAAGGTATAGCCCTAAAAATTCTAAGAAGCTTATATAGCCTAAAATAAGTAGTATAAGACTAGAATAAGCTATATATCTTAAAACTAGAGAAAATAGGATTCTACTAGTTAGAAGTAGATCTATATTTACTTATCTATAAAGGAAGGAACCTAATAGTTCTAACTTATATAGATAATATTCCTATTATAGTACTAAAGCTAGAAGATATTCTTTAGTTTAAAAAGGAACTAAGTAAGGTATTTAAAATTAAAGACCTAGATAAACTAACTAAAATTCTTAGAATAAAGCTTACTAGAGATAGAAAGAATAGTACTCTAAAGCTAGACTAAGAATACTATATCTAGGAAAACCTTATAAAGTTTAGAATAACTAAAGAAATAGCTTACCTAACCTTATTACTACTTAATAGCTATAAGAGTCTAAGAAAATCTAACTTAGATAAAGAAAGGTATAATAAGACTAAGTACTAAAGTTAGAATAGTACCTAGATATAGCTAATAACTATAATAAGACCTAATATTGCTTTTACTTTTAGAAGACTTAGATTATATATATTAGATCTATCTAAGAGATATCTAAAAGTACTTAGGAAACTAGCTAGATATCTAAGATTATTCCTAAGCCTAGATCTAATATTTAGAAAAGGAGGAGGAAAGCTAATAGGATATTTAGACTCTAATTATAAGAGTAGGTTATAATACGTAGGCTAAACTATCCTAAGTATAGGATACTCGAATCGATAAGGAAGGGAAAGGAGAGAGTACGAAGGAGCTATAAAAGCTAGAATAGCCTAGAGTAGGCTAAGCCGGGCCCTTCTAAGGCTTAGTATAGCTAATATATAGTATACTACGTATAGGTCCTTATAACTATTCCCCTTTTAGGGATCGTTATTCTTAAGATCCTAAGTTTCTATATATCTTTACTTTCTAGGTTTTTTATATATAATCTAGACTACTATATTTTTTAGTATAGCGTAGATTTAAGTACTAATCGCGGAAGTAAGGGATACGATTAGTTCTTCGGCTAATCTAAATTCCTTTCTATAACCTTAATAAATAAGATAAGCTAGAAATACTATTTTTAGTAGTATAGGTAGAGATACCTATACTAGCCTATTCTAGACTAGTATATACTAACTTAGTATAGTAAGTCCTCTCCGCCGCTATCGTACGCTTCTCTTAGCCTATCTAGATCTATTTTAGCCTATTCCGCGCCGATCTATACTATAGCGGCTAAGTAGCGTAAGGAATAGGCTAACGCCGGCGCCTATAATAGTAATCTATATATTAACTATATCGCTCCGGCTAATATTACTATAGTTAAGTAGCTCTAGATATAGCTCCGCCCTAAAATATCCTATTTTACCCTATTCTAACCTATTTAGAACTTCTATAAGATAGCGAACCTCTAGAACGATAAGTATAAAGACGTCGATAGCTCTAGGTTCTATATAAAGTACTATATCTACTACCTCTATACTAATAGCGAGTACTACGAGGTAGATATATCTATCTTAGTCTATTTAGATCTATTCTAACCTATTTTAGTTCCCCGAGTCCTATTAAGGCTATATCGACGCCTTTAATACTACTCGCTATACCGCTATCGCTTTAAATACTAACGAAGATATCCTTAAGGCTATATAAGAGACTACTATAGAGCTCTACGATATAATTAGATAGTATATATACCTAGCTTAGCCTATTCTAGCCCCTACTAATATATTTCTAGCGATAAGCCCTTCTTCGCTAGTAAGAATAGCCTATACTTATATATAGGCGTCTCTATACTCTCCGAGACTAGCCTACTTATAGCTAAGTATATCCGTAACGACCGTAGCTTTAAGGTATATAAGCCTATTTTAGCCTAGTTTAGTCTAGCTAATCCTATTATAGCGTAAGGTAGACGATAATAAAGAAAGTACTCCTCTAACTCTAGCTAGTTTAAGTAGAAAGAAGCGTCTAATATCTACTTCTAGTATAGTAGGTAGCGCTATAGATACTACTACCCTCCGTAAGATAAGCTTAGTCTATCTTACCCTAGTTTAGTCTATTCTAACCTATTCTAGCGTATTAAGACCCTTAGTACCGCCCTCTATATCGTTAAGACTACTATCGCGGCCTAGACTAGGGCTACTATTCTTTCTCGCGCCCTCTCTAGCCTATTAGACGATATTATAGTCTCTTCTAATAAGATTAATACTAAGAAGGACTAGTTTAGTTTATTTATATATTATATAGGCTCTATAGGGCTATTCTAGCCTATTTTAGCTCTTTTCTTAGCTCTTTTAATATAGTATTTAGGAAAATATTCTAGTTAATAGTATATAAATATATCTAATAAGACTTCTAATTCCTTTTCTAAGTTTTTTTTTTTTTTTTTTTTTACTATAGAAGTCCCTCTATATCTAAAGGATATCTCTATCTATCTATACTAGCCTATTTAGGCCTATCTTAGCCTATTAACGTCCTTAGCGTCTCTTTATATCTTACTTAATCGATCTTTTATAAACGTATATTACCGATCTACTAATATCCTCGATATACTCCTAGATATCTTCCTTAGAATTATATTCCTACTAAGATATCCTATAAATCTACCTTCTATCCTTATCGCGATCCTATCCCTTTATCTTCTTAACTATATAGATATCTAGATTGCCTAGGATAGGCTCTTCTAGGTTATCCTAGGCCTTTATAGCTTTATCTATTTCTTTATATAGCTCGAGTAGTAAGATATAGAATATTAGGTAGATTAATATCGTTTTTAGTAGCTCTAGAATATATACTATATCGCTAATAATCTTCGAGATCTAGTATAGATTAATATACTTATAGTCTAACTTCTTCGAGGCTCTATCGATAGCTAGATTTCGGATAGATAGATATACTATATTCCCTACTATATACTTCTTTAGTATATAGTAGCGGTTATAGTACTTCGCTTAGTCTTCTTTAGCTTTTAGTAGCCTCTATTTAAGAGAAAGCTACGTTTCGACTATTCGTTTAGCGAGCTACTCTATATCGGCCGAGTTACTACTCTTCTAGACTATTTTAGGCTATCTCGCGCTTAGTAGATCTCGTACCTAATATACCTAGAATAGAGTAGCCCTAGTAGAGGAGTAACTTAAGTCGTTATATACGAACTCCGCTATACTAAGTAGCTTTATCTAGTTATCCTACTTATAGTAATAGTATATTTATAGGTATTACTCTATTATCTAGTTCTAACGCTTAGTCTAGCCGTTAGTCTAAGAGTAGTAGGCCGTACTAAGGGCTCTATATATCCTAAGATAGTAGTAAAAGGAGCTCTAGTACTTAGATATTAGAATTAGCCCTCTATTAGAGGTAATTAACTTTAATATTCTATATAGATACGTAACTTCCTTTAGGAACGTATCTATAAGGCCTTTAGCTAAGATATCCTTCCTTACTAGGATATAATAGGCTATCTTAGAGAATCTATCTACTATTATAAGGATTAAGTCGTATATCTAGTCTAGGTATATACTTAGTAGGAGGTCTATAACGAAGTCTAGTATTAGATCCTTCTAGGATACCTCTAGTAGGGCTTCTATATAAAGTTTACTATACGGCTTATAGCGTCTAGGCTTCGCTCTACTATAAGCTTTATAGCTCTTAGTATAGTCCTTAATATATCGTCGGATATCTAGCTAGTCGTATACTCTCTATACTAGCTTAATAGTTCTTTTAAACCTAAAGTAGTCTATAAGAGGGTTATCGTAGTAGATTCGGAGTACCTTAAGTCTATATAGACCTACTAGTATATAGATATACTTATTAAGCTATAGTATACTACTCCTATCCTCCTATCTCGTTAGCTAAAGATCTTTCTACTAATCCTCGATCGCTTTATAGATCCGTTAGGCTATCGGATCTTTCTACTAGGCTACTTAAATTCTCTAGAGGATATCGGTCTTATCTTCTATCTCTATCTATACTATCGAGACGTACTTAAAGAGTCCCTCTAGCTTCGCTACTATCTTTATAATATTAGTAGTAATACCCCTACCTGTCGAGCTAAGGAGGGCCGACAGGTATAAATGGATTATAAAGTGCAACAGAAGCTACAAGGAGTAGTAGGGGCCAAAGTAGGAACAGCAAGTGTATTATTGTTATCTATAGGTTGGAGCTGAACCTGAAAGGTGTTAGCTTGGACTAGTCACATGACCATTATTATGTAATCCAGTCTGCCTTGGCATCCGTTGCCAGGTTACTAACTAGACTGTATATTCTAACACTACCTATTATTAGGCCTCCTAGCTCTAACTAGGCCTATAAGGCTTTTAGAACCGGTTTAGAGTCTTCTTAGACTATCTAGCGGCTAGAATAGTCGACGTTTATATAGTCCGGCCTTCTACTCGCTATATCTATTATACTATTAAGCTTATCCGGAATATATATAATTATAAAGTTAAATATAGAGAGCTATTCTATCTATCTTACTTAGTACCTTAATAGGAACTTAGTAGTTATAAACTATTATAGGTTATTATAGTCCGATATTAGCTCTATCTAATATCTTATACCTTCGAGATAGTATCGATAGTACTTAAATATCTCGACTATAGCTAGTAGCTTAATATTGTATATATCGTAGTTCCGCTCTACTATATTTATCTTTCTTAAGAAATATATAACCGGGAACTACTATATCTTAGCCTTAAACTCGTACTATTAGTATAGGATATCTAATACTATATATCTCGATATATTAGTTTCGATCCGTATAGGCCTTTCTAGATCGAAGTACTTTAATATAGATACTAAGTAGAACGCCTCCTTTAGATCTTAGAACGACTTAAGTATATTAGGCGGAATATAGATTTCCCGAGATTCCTCTTTCCGCTACTTATAACTACTATAGACTATATTAGGCCTCCTCTCCGTTAAACGGTTTAGTAGCGCTACGATACGGGAGAATCCTTTAATAAAGCGGCGATAGTAGTTTATAAAGCTAATAAATATATAGATATTATATACTAATTTAGATACTAGCTAATCTCGTATAGTATTAACTCGTTCTAGCTCTATCTCTACTCCTTATAGACTAACCTTATATCTAAGGAAGGATACCGAATCTATATAGAACTCGTATTTAGACGGTTTATAGTAGAGCTTATACCGTTCTAGGCGCTTAAGGACCGCTAAGATATATTACTTATATTCCTCTTCGTTTTTAGAGAAGATTAGTATATTATCGAGATATACGATATAGAATACGTTAATTAGATCCGATAAGATACTATTAATATATATCTAGAAGGTTTCTAGAGTATTCGTAAGCCTAAATAGGACTACTATATACTTAAAGAGGCTATAATAGGTTCTAAAGGCCGTTTTCTACTTATTACTATCCTTAATATAGAGCCTATAGTAGGTATTACGTATATCGAGCTTAGTATATACATTCGAGCCCGCTAACCTATCTAAGGACTTCTAGATAAGCGGGAGAGGATAGCGATTCTTAATAGTAATAGCGTTTAAGGCCTAATAGTTAATATATAAGTATAGACTATTATCTTTCTTCTTCGCGAAGAGGATATCTATACTAGCTAGTAATCTCGAAGATCTAATCTAGCCCTTCTTAAGATACTCTTCTAAGTACTTCTATAGAACCTCTAGCTCTATCTCTAAGAGGTTATATAATAGGCCCTATAGAGGTAACTTACTATCTACGAAGTCGATACTTAATTCGTATAGCCTATAATCTAGTAATAGTAATATATCCTTATTAGAGAAGATCTTCGAGTACTTCTTATACCGCTCTAAGATAATCTTTATTAATAAGGGGTTATTTAGCGCTAGCGATCCTATATATAGTATAGTTAAGGGATCTAATATATCTTATAGTATAGTTACTATAGTAACGAGGGCTAACTTATACTATTTTCGGCTATTTCGTTTTCTCTATACCGCTATATAGTAGTAGAAATTAATAGTAGGATTCTATTAGGATAACTAGGGTATATCTAGAACTATATCGAAACTATAAATCCTATCTATAGTAAAATTATCTATATATCCTCTCGCTATACTATTTATATCTAGCGCTAGAAACTTTATATAATAGTAGCCGTTAATAGATAGACTCTAACTATTAAGAGTTCTATATCGAGTACTAGGCTTATATTCTAGATATAAACCGAGCTCTTTAGCTAGTATATTACTAATAAAGTTACTTTAGGCGCTATAATCGAGTAAGCCCTTTACCTTCCTAGATCTATCTAGCCTAGTAAACTCTAGATCGAGCCTAATTAGCTCCTTATAAGGCTTTAATACCTTAGAGCCTAGCTCTACGGATTATCTCTACTCCTCTATATATAAAACTTCCCTAGCCGTAACGAGGCGTTCTATAGTATAGGGCTATCGTTTTCCGACCTCTTCTACTTTAGAGCCGGATATTCCGGTCGCTTATAGCCTATCTCTTAGTAGTAGTAGTAACGAATCTAGTTATCGTTAGCTCTCTAGAATAGTCCGTAGTCCGAATTAGATCTCGATAGACTATTAGGCTACTATTAGGATCCGGATAGTCGTTTATAGTCTAGCGTATCCTTATCTATATTATTATAGGTCGTATTAGAGCGCGAACGACCCTTTCCCTTCGCCCTACTACCTTCTACTAGTTTTATATACCTCTATTATTCGTATATTCTATCCTCTACCTCTATTAGAATAGCTAGTAGTAGCTTAATAAGACTTAGTCTCTTCTAGAGGTCGTTATATAGTACTACTATAAAAGTATATATCTATTAGGACTATCTATTCTTACCGATCTCGTTCTACTAGATCTTTATATACTCTATAAGCTCTAATAGATCTTAGAGGCCTTATTTAGCGTAACGAAGTCGTATATAGGTCTATTAGGCCCTTTCCTCTATAGATTCTATCGAGTCTAGTATATATATCTTTATTTCTTCTTATATAGATTAGGTTATCCTAAGCGACTTAGTATAGCGCTTCTATTTCGACTAGTATTCGTAATCGATCTATTCCTCGCTAAAGTCTATCTTAGTAAGCTTAGTAATATAGATAGTTAGGTTTCTATAGAAGATTCTCTCTACCGAGTCGGTCTATTACTACTATTCTACTCGGCTCTTACCTATAAAGACCGTTAGATTATAAGCCTTAGGGATTATAGTCGAGGTTAGTATAGTATAGCCTAAGATAGGCCGACTAATAATAGCTAGCGGTCTCCCGGCCGCTAGTTCCGTAATCGTCGCGTTCGCTATAGTAGTCCTAGCCTTAATTTTAGCTAGTTTAGCTCGTTATTCTATCTTCTTAGCCTCTTTCTTAGCTATAAGGATCTATCGCTCTAGGTTATCGTCGTCTAAGCTAGATTAGTTATCGACCGGCCCTTTCTAGTTCTCTATAGATCCGTCCTTATTAGATAGGGCTAGTCCTTTATCTTCGTCGTCTTCTATAGATATATTATCTCTCTCCTTTAGAGATAGTATCTAGTATTACTAAGCCTTCTAGCTCGCCTCTAAGTTAGACGGTTTATTTACCGGCCTTCCTCGAGATAGAAGCTATTACTAAATAGTTCGTTATATATTAGAAGATCGATTCGTATATAAGAGTAGGTTATAATATATAGGCTAAACTATCCTAAGTATAAGATACTCGAATCGATAAGAAAGGAAAAGGAGAGAGTACGAAGGAGCTATAAAAGCTAGAATAGCCTAGAGTAGGCTAAGCCGGGCCCTCCCGAGGCTTAGTACGGCTAATATATAGTATACTACGTATAGGTCCTTATACTAATTATATAATAGATAAAGCCGATAGAGTTTTAATCCTTAGAAGTATCTTCTTTCTCTATAGATTACTAGTTTCTTAGATAAGTAAAAAGTAAAAGTTAGTTACTACGTTAACTATAGAAGCTAAGTATATAGTAATAAATATATATATAAAGCAATCTTAGTTCCTAGCGGTACTTCTAAGAGAGATAGACTACGCTTAGTTAGTAGGAGAATATTTATTTTAGCTACTAATTAAAGGAAATTCTAATATAGTAAATAAAATTAGATCTATTTAGATTATAGGAGATAATTAGGTAGCTTTAACCTTAGTTAAAGATACTTATACCTATAAGAGATTAAAATATATTAATATTAGCTTTAATAAGGTTAGAAATCTTTAGTAGTAAAGGAAAATTATAGTAGAATATACTCTAATAAAAGAGATAGTAGCTAATAGCCTAACTAAGCTAAAAATAGGGCTATAGTTCTAGGAATTTATTAGATAACTATAACTTATATAGTAATTAACTAGAGTAAAAGGTAGTATAAAAGAGACTAGAGAAACTCTCTCTAAGAGTATTTCTATACGTCCTATACTAGATCTAGGAATTAAACCTAGCTAGTTAGATATACTATACTAACTAGGAGACTACTATATCTAATTAGCTATCTAAGATTCTTATTAGTTTATATTAGTTTAATTCTTTAGAATAAATAATTAAAAAGGGATATAGTAATTAATTAATAGCTAAGTAAAAGGATCTACCTATATATACTTAATATATAAATAAGTACGATCGATACTAGGCCTAAGAATTAAACTTAGTAGATTAGATATACTATACTAATCTAGAAGCTATTATACCTAATTAGCTAATTAAAATTCTTAATTAATCTTATACCTTTAGATTAGATTCTAGGACTAACTATCCTAAGTAGGAGTATTAGAATATATAGTCTAGTTAGTTACCTAGTAGGAGATACTAAGGTAGGCTAGATTATATAATAATAATTATATAACTAATCTAAGCTAATATCTTTTAGGTTTAGCTCTAACCTATAGATAATAATAATAATATACTTACTATTCCTACTTTAGCTCCTACTATTCCTTATAGCTTCTATTATAGTTTATAATCTATTTATACCTATTAGCCCTCCTTAGCTTAATAATATATAGAGAAACTACTAGACTACTAGTAATAGTAATATTCTTATTCTCTTATCTATAATTATAATACTTATTCTATAATAGATTCTAATCTTATTTATAGTTAGATATAATATCTATATAAAAAGGATCTATAAAGACTATATAGATAAAAAATATAATAACTATTTTCTATACTAGAAAAGTTTAATACTTCTATTTACTAGTATATATTTTAATAATACTTTTAATATTAAATAGTAGAATATTATTCTACTTAATAGAATTATAGATCTCGAATTATAAGAATCGATTATTATATTTTATATTCCTATTATAGCTATAGCTATAGTTAATAGTACTATTAGTAAGGCTAAACTCTCTAGATCTAAGAATAAAAATACTATTATTTTAAAAAATTAAAAAAATATTACTTTTAGCTTCTATACTATAATTATATCTTACTACTAGCTTAAGAAATCTTAGAGAGTCTAGCTTATACTTAATCTCTTAATAAAGAAATCTTAGTAGCTCTTATATAATTCTAAGCTAAGTATACTAAAATAAGTAGTACTAATAGTAACTATAGAAAAGTAGTTAAAGAATAATTAGTAATTATTTATTATAAGATTATCGATATAGTATTATATCTATCTATTTTATATTTTTAGATATAGGATATTAGATTAGTATACTATTATAATATTAATATTTTTAACTAATACTATTTATATCTATTATAGTATCCTAAAATAGACTAAGTATTTAAATTTATTATTCGAAATAATATCTTATTTCTAGATAGTAAGTATAAGAGAAGCTTATACTTTTATAGAACTATCTAAATCTTTTCTTTCTAGTATTTATTATATTATATAAGAACTTCTATTTAGTAAAAGTATTCTATTTATCTTACTACTACTATTAAGTAGTAAGTTTTTAAAATAGATTCTAGTATTTCTATAAATAATAAATATACTATAGATAAGATAAAGAAGTCTATCTATTCTCTAGAAATAGAAACTATTATTACTAAATCGAAGAAAGAATTCGATAAGTATAATTTAAAAAATATCGAGTCTCTTATTAAGTAATTTTAAATATTATAGAAGAAAACGAAATAGAACTATACTATATTTAAGTATAGTACTACTATTTTAGGGAAGCTATATAATAATATTAAGATAGATCCTATATATAATAATTTCTAGTATAATATCTATTTTTCCTTTAAAGCTAGTATAAGAAATCTTAAAATAGTAACTAGTAAAATAATATTCTATTTTAGAGAGCTTAAAAAGGCTTAGAAGTAGTACTAAGTAATTATATATATAGTATAGCTATATAGAATTAATTTACTTATTAATTTCTTTTTTAAATTTATTATTAACTTTATTATAATATAGTAGCTATTAATAGGATTATATTCTAGTAAGTACTTAAAGAAGCTAAATAGAAGTAATTAATAATAAGTAAGTATAGTATTATAATAGTAAAGAAAGTTTATATACTAACTAATTTCTTAAATAGAGAATTCTAGTTTCTTTTATTATATATAATAGTATATTATTCTTAGACTAGAATTCGCTATAGGTACTAGTATATATTTTTAAATATTTATTCTATTTATAGTTTTATTTTTATATTATTTAATTTACTAGAAGTTATATATATTATAGTAATTTTCTATTACTAGAAGATCTAGGATATATAGTAGTAAGAGTTTAGTTTTAGATATATAAATAAGAGCCTCTAGATACTATTTTAGATTTTATCTAAAGATATATCTTATAGAATAATTATTATATAGTATAAAGAGTATATTATACGAAGTAACTATCCGGCAGCTCTTTTTTACTAGTCTAATATCTATTAGGACATATTTTTGATATCTGAATATTAATATACGAAGAAAATTCTCTCTAAATAGGAGCGTGAAAGCCCAAGTTTTATTACGACGCCAAATTCTTATATCACTTCACCACCTTGAAAGCGTGACACAAAGACCGACTATGTTTACTTGCCGCAGAGCCTGCCACGGAAGACATGGATAGAAATGCGATGCCGAGCCCTGGCAAATGCATCGGCCATCGCGATGAGCACTTCTGCTCCATTGCCCATCGACGCCCTGACACTTCGGTAATCGTCGCATGAATCGATGGCTGTATTCTATTTTGTGCAATGCAAATGCAATCCAGCGATGGAGCAAAGCATTCGACACGCCTCAAGTCTGCAACAGCGATGCAACGCTTTCCTTACGGGGCGACGCTGAGCTTCCCCGGCTATTGAGATCGCAAGCCACGCATTTCCGTTCTGTCTTGATCATTACACAACATGGCAACAAAATGCCTTATATCATGGACTCCTTACTTCTTGGACATGTATAGTGACGAAGGCGGGGCTGGAAAAGGCGACGCTGAATCATGCACGCCCGCATAGAAATCCTCCCCTTCCCGACTTCTCTTCTTACCATCCCGCTCTCATGGCGAGTGAGCCCGACCTGGAGCCCAACGAAGAGCTAGAGCTTAAGAACACCGTAGTCTCGCTGTCCTATCGCGGTACGACTGACAGGCATGTCAATGTCTCAAACATATACTGACCCTCGCGCCTCTGGCTTCTAGGACCTGGACGAATTGCAGATCCAAACTTCAAGTTCTTTCAGGAGCCAAGAGCACACCCAAAGCTTGTGGAAGCCTTTCGAGCCTTTGGATTCGATGGCAGTCAGCCTGATCCATTTTCGCAGATCAGATGGGATGATCCGGGCTCAAGGAGTCAAATGGCATGGAGCGAGGCCACGACGACTAAGCTGTACAACACGATGCCGAATGACTTGCCAGAGGATGAAGAGGAGCCAGAGGTAGACCAGGAAACCAGGACCTTCACCAGTTTCGACGGAGTTGAGCGTAAATTATACATATTCAGGCCAGCAAATCAGGACCGCCCTTTACCATGCGTAGTGTATCTTCACGGAGGAGGCATGGTCATCATGGATACTGCCAACAAAGTCCACTTCCGCTGGTGTATGTCTCTTGCGGTGCAGGGCATCGTTGCTATCGCTGTCGATTTCAGAAATGCGTATTCTCGAGGGAAACACAATCCGTTTCCGATAGGATTGAAAGACTGCGCTTCAGCTGTTCGACATATTGCTTCAAACAGGTCAAGCTTCAAGGTTGAAAAGGTCGTACTACAAGGCGAAGATGGAGGAGGTAACCTCGCTCTTGCGACCGCGTTGATGTCCAAGAAGGAAGGCTGGATGGGAGAACTTGCAGGGATCTACGCGTACTCCCCGTGCATCAGCAACGGCTACGGATGGAGCGATGCTCGAAAGCTGAAGGAACTACCAAGCCTGTATGAGTGTGAAGGTATGTTTCCAACAAGCACCAAGGGATTCACCGAATTGACATATTAACATGTTGGCATTCAGGATACTGGTTATACACCACAATGCTCGCCGGGATGGGATTCTATTACAGCGGCGAAGACATTCGGAACCCTCTAGCCTGGCCGTACCATGCCTCCATTGAAGACTGCGTTGGTCTACCGCCGCATGCATTGGCCATGGACGAGCTCGACCCGTTGAGAGACGAAGGCATGGCCTACCATCGCAAGCTGCTTGCAGCTGGCGTCGAGGCCAATGCTCAAGTGAATTTGGGAGTAGTGCATGCAACAGCTCTCATGTTCCGAAAACTCATTCCAGAAGCACACTTGAAGGTCACCCGGGATATCGCAGCATTTGTAAAGAGTCTTTGAGCCGGCATCTTCACCATTAATCTCGACCACACCATTTCTGATCTACTGGTCCATGGATGAGATGAGAGCAAGTTTCTCACCAGGCTGGCAAGTCACTATGTTGCCGCACCTACTTGTCACCGCGCCATCGCCATGCTTTCTGCTTAGAAGACGCTCATGCAGCTGCCCACGCTATAATTCGTTAGATCGTTTGGTGGCATTGGCTGCTAGCGTGAGGCCGAGGTATGATGCAAGTGGACGTCGATCAGGTACCAAACCACAACCCCATAAAGGCCAGCCTTTGGAAGGACGTAAACGTTGCAGCGACATAGCCTTCTCTGAGAGACAAAACTGCAAGGAAATCAATCACGGCACATCACAACGTTGGCAAAATGGCACCGCTTCGAGTCCTATTCAGCTTCCTCCTCGCGACACTAGCAGTAGCTTCTCCCGCACCTCTCGAGAACAGACAAGCTCTCATCACTGCTCAAACTATCAACCAAGATGTCCTGAACATCCATGCCGGTGTCCAAAGCCTTCGCAAGCATGTTGCTACCTACGATGGATCTCTTCTCTCCGAAACACCATTAGTGGGCGACTTTACCGCAATCCACCTTGCAAATCGAAAGGGTTTTGCAGATGCGAATCTAAGACAGACTCCCTTCACTGCTCAGGAGTCCACCATGATCGTTCAAACAGTCATCGACACTGTGGGAGAGAGCATTCCAGCGGCGGTGGAGGAGACCAAGGCCAAGAAAGCACTGTTCGACAAGAATGGACAAAGCCCAATCATCGTTGGAACGCTGAAGGTGTTATTGGATGACCATGATACATTCTCAGCCGCAGTCTCAAAGAGTCTATCGGCCGATCAAGTTCGTGCTCAAGCGGTGGTAGCGAAGATCCACAACGCAATCCAGAGTGGTATTGACTACTTCAGCGCTTGAGAATATATCTCGCTATTATAGAAGATAGGGTCAATATGGATTGAAAAGCATTGAGCTCACTCACTCGAGTTTTACCTTGCCGTCAAAACCCACGATCAGCAAGTGTCCCAAATCACGGGGTTCGAGCACAGAGAGACGTCGCAGTAGGAGCATAACTGACTTTGGTCCTGTTTCTTCGCGGCTCGGCAACAATTACTCTGCCGAGGACAGTCCACACGCAGACCATCGAATCATACGACGCATCAAGCCAAAGACGAGCACACTTTGATCTGGTTGGATGTCTTGCTTTGCGCAATGCTCAGAACCATTACTTCGCTTCTATGGTCGACACGCGGAGGTGGAACATAGTCCGTTCGCATTCTTCGAGGGACAAAACGTGGATTTGCGAGACACCATGAACGTCGCCGTTTGGACCCTTTCGTATCCTGAGCCGGTTCGAAGCTACGTCAACCTGTACGGCAAACTTTGATGTTGGAGATGCCATGTTCGGCCTGTCACCTACCCTACCTCGCCTGCTCAATCGAACTTGAGTACCGACCATGGCGGGATGACACTGTAATTGCCTGTGGAACTTATCAGAGGGATTAGTTGTCGCAGTCGTGGGCATGTGTCTAGACTTCGGTCGAAAGAAACCCCAACCAAGGGAGTGC
Organism: Pseudocercospora fuligena; assembly: GCA_014298035.1. Classification (NCBI taxonomy): domain Eukaryota; kingdom Fungi; phylum Ascomycota; class Dothideomycetes; order Mycosphaerellales; family Mycosphaerellaceae; genus Pseudocercospora; species Pseudocercospora fuligena. The sequence continues at coordinate 203,192 of JABCIY010000038.1, read as the reverse complement.
TTGCGAATATGTGTTCGCTCCACCCGTGTTACATTGCAACCTCCATACTGGGGATCCAAGCACAGATGACTCCACGCTCAAAGTGTGGCAGGCACACGTGGTAACACGATTCTTTGTACCAGTGATCGCGCGACCAGACAGTTTCCCGCTCGTGGTGAGGTTTCACTTAAGTAGGCGAGTACTATAGCACAGATAGCACCTTTGTGCTAAGGACGTGCACATCGGAGAACGCACTGCATGAATCGCCAAGCAGATTTTGTACCGCGAGCCTCGCCATTCTCACGAGTAAGAGTGACAATCGGTAAGTTCCAGGATATCACAAGCGTTGGTCATTTAGAGACTTCTCTAGATAGCTTCGTGCTCGTTCGGGCAGAAGGGTTCGGTCGGTTGTGAATATTGAACAAGTGCGAAAGGCAGCGTTCAGGGTGATTGGTTCTGAAGGATGCTGGAATGGCCTGTCAAACGTTTCGCGGATGATCCAAGGAATGGTAGTTGAGCACATTCTTTCTCAACGGTACAAGTCTGTGTTTGTAAGACCTAGTGACCAGTACGTGCAAACTCTGGATTTTGCTTCGATAGTTGTCAGCAGGGAAGTTGTAGTGTAAAAGGTGAAGTTGTTGCAGTCCAGCACAAGGCGCTTAACCGATCTGAAGTCCAAGCAAGTACGGCCTAGCTTCAGCCCGTGCTTCTTTGCCGATGGCGGCAGCGTTTGCGTCAAGATCCATGCGGATACTGCCCTCCACTCCGAACGTTGCTGTCGCAATACTTTGGCAATTTGGGGGCTTTTCCATCCAAGCAAAAAGCTCAGCCAGGTCCAGAACAGCAGGAAGACCCAAGCCTGTCCCAGATTGTGGTTGCCAGGAGAAGTCGTTAGGTTCCAATGGCTCACGTGAGAACTACTATACAGGAATAGGAGCCCTGCAATATTGATCGACAAGAGCGGAGATGCTGCGCTAACGTCCTTCCAGTACTGCACACTATTGGCCGGAGTATCGTCCTTCTAAGCATCGGTAGTTCGATATTTCAATGGAGCCTCGCCAAGGTAGCGTTGTATTCGATCAGCCGTGCAAAATCCAGTTCCCAATGCAGGGGAGAGCAATCTTGGAAAGGCGACCGCGGCTGTCAGAGACTTCGGCGTCAAGAGAACAAATGACAACCACAGAGCGGTAGCGAAACAGGTAGGCAAGGCCGATGTGTTTCAAAGACACGCGCACAAGCTGGTGTGGCGAGCAAAAGAGCTCGAGCACTCGAGCGTTTTCCAAGGCAGGACCTTGGACGACATGCACCACGATGCACCTCTTCGGAGGCGTTACGGAATGGGAAGGGCCGAATTGAGGTGAAGATGGCGGCTCAGGTCCCGGCGAAGCCAAAAGTGCTCTTCTCAGCTCATGATTCGGCACATGTTTCGAGAAAGCAAAATGATCAACACTAATAGCACTAATGCATGGTACCCGTGCCACAAACCAGGCACAAAAGGTTCACCGGGGATCGTCATGAGGCGACCTGGCAGTTCTACAACACGCTTCCAGCGGGACCTGGCAGTAGGGTATGGTAAGACGTTGATCTTGCTTTCACTCTTCTGTCCCATACTCTCCGGTAGCGAAACATTGCTCGTGGAGGGATGAGCTTCTTGAATACGACTGATACTGCTTGCGATATGTTTCCAATGCCTCCTCTTGCAGCTGTCGACTGATAGCAGTACACACTATCCGAGACGGCTGACGCTCCTGCACACGACGAACATCAAGCTCTCGACAACCGACTCAGCCATGTCGACTACACTACATCGAATAGAGGCGCCGGTAACTGCGAAGGCATACGTTATGTGTGCCTTCGCAGCATTCGCTGGTGTGCTCTTTGGATATGACTCTGGATACATCTCGGCCGTGCTTGGTATGGCACAATTCAAGAAGGACTACGGTCATCCTGGATATCCAGTACAGCCAGACACACCGGATGGCTACAACTATGAGACCTGGGAGAAGTCGTTGATCGTTTCGATACTGTCTGCTGGTACATTCATGGGTGCACTGATCTCGGGCTATCTCGCTGACAAAATTGGGAGACGACCGACCATTGTTGGGCCTGGGTGCGGAGTCTTTATGATAGGAGTTGTCATCCAGGTAGCCGCAAGGCATGTTGCTGGACTTTGTGTTGGCCGATTTATCTCAGGTCTCGGGGTTGGCTGTGTCTCCGCCGTCAATATTCTTTACATGTCTGAAGTCGCCCCACGAAAGGTTCGAGGTGCGATCGTCTCTGCCTACCAGTTTGCAATCACAATCGGCATCATGTTGGCAAGCTGCGTCGGCTACGCGAACCAGGACCGCAGAGACTCCGGCGCCTATCGTATTCCCATCTCTGTGCAGTTCATGTGGGCAGTCATCTTGAGTATCGGCCTTTTCGTTCTACCGGAAAGCCCGCGATATTGGGTCAAGAAGAAAAAATATGCCAAGGCTGCACAAGCACTTGCAAGAGTACGTGGACAACCAGTGGATTGCCGATTCATCGAAGACGAGCTCGCGGAGATCGTTGCCAACTGCGAGTACGAAGAGTCAGTCGGCGAGGTTTCATGGGCTGGACTATTCAGAGGCGGCATCACGAATTCGAACAGCAACATCCGGAAGATCTTTATTGGAACCTCGTTACAGATGATGCAACAATGGACTGGAATCAACTTCATCTTCTACTACTCGGTCACGTTCTTCCAGCAGGTACACTTGACAAATCCGTTCCTGATCTCCATGGTCACAACGATTGTCAATGTACTCAGTACACCCGTCTCCTTTTATGCTATCGAGAAGTTCGGCCGACGGAATCTACTCATCTGGGGCGCAGTAGCGATGTGCATATGCGAGTTCCTTGTCGCAATCATTGGCGTTTCTGGAAATTCGGAGGCATTGAACTACTGCCTCATTGTTTTTGTTTGCATATATGTGTTCTTCTTTGCATCGACCTGGGTAGGTCAACGTCAACTACGAAAGTTCCGTGTCCTGAGCTGACCATCATGAACTATAGGGTCCAGCAGCGTGGGTCGTTATTGGAGAGATCTTCCAACTACCCATCAGATCAAAAGGCGTCGCACTATCAACAGCCTCGAATTGGTTCTGGAACTGTATTATCGGCATTGTTATCCCTTTCATCGTCGACGAAGACAAGGGCAATCTCGGCGTTAAAGTGTTCTTCGTTTGGGGCTCTACTTGTGCTTTCTGTGCTATGTTTGCCTGGATATTCGTGCCTGAGACCAAAGGCCTCACTCTCGAGCAAGGTAAAACAATCATGCCCTCCTCATGATGGTAAACTGACATTCCATAGTCGACATGATGATGGCTGAAGTCCCTGCCTACGAGAGCAAGAGATGGATACCACAAGACACCTTTTCAGAGGACTATGGATTCTCACATCGAAGAACCAGTACACGCAGTACACTCGACGGCGAACGAATACCAAAAATCGAAAGTTTCATTGAAATGCATAGAGGCTAGAAAACTAGCCCTCGTTGTTCATAAGCGTCGGCGTTTGGGAGCGATCTGCATATTGGGAGGAATGAGCGACGATACCCTGGGACTACGGACTATGTCAGGATGACAATGATGTTTACTGTGTAATATCTAAGACGAGAGCCTACCGAAAGGATGAGCTCTCATCGTCAGGCAGCAAATAGCTGCAACAAAGAAAGCATACCAGCTTGATCGGATATCCTCATACTACCAGCAGTCGGTAAGCCTCTTGCCGGCGGTCGGTGCGGCGTCTTGCCAGTAGTCGGTACGGCGCCTTGCCAGCAGTCAGGACGAAATCTTGCCAGCAGTCCGTACGGCCTCTTGCCAGTAGTCAATACGGGATCTTGCCAACAGTCGGCACGGGATCTTGCCAGCAATTGGTACGGTCTCTTGCCAGCAATCGGTACGGTCCCTTGCCGGCAGTGGACACGGCCTCTTGCCAGCGGTCGGTACAGCCTCTTGCCAGCAGTCGATACGGCATCTTGCCAGTAGTCGATACGGCATCTTGCCAGCAATCGGTACGGTCTCTTGCCAGCAGATGGAACGGCCTCTTGCCAGCAGGCGGAATGGCCTCTTGCCAGCAGGCGGAACGGCCTCTTGCCAGCCGTCGGTACGTGATATTGCCAGCGGTCGGTATGGTCTCCTACCAGCAGTCCGTACGTGAACTTGCCAGCAGTTGGTATGGCGTCTTGCCAGCAGTCGGTACGACACCTTGCCAGTGAAGACCCACAACTTTTGCTGATGCACGTCGCAAAAGATGGGTCAGAGTTAAGCAAGCTATTCATCACTATAGACCATCTTCGCCACAGCTACGGTCAGCTGAAGACACCAGCAAGAGACCGCGACAAATCACCAATCGAAGCCATATCATGTTCACTGGTGCTTTTATGTCGCCGCATTAGTGGTCTCGTTGTGCCTCTTCCTACCAGTCTGAGCCAGCGGATTGCACGATGTCAATCCACACCATGGAAACACCGAATTATGGCAAAGCGCAACCATGATCATATCTGAGAGGCCCATTCAGACCCGGGACGGTGACAAGTCGGGCATGTGAGAGAAGACGAAAAGACCGCTGCCAGACAGTACACTACAGCCGTCTTGCCAACCTTTTACCATCCGAGCAGCTTCGAACATGTCGCTACACCGATGTCCTCAAACACCATTCCCCCAAACCTTCCTCGCAACCCTCCTCACCAACTCCAATTTCTCCCACATCCTCTCCTCAGTCATACCCTTCCCACCCGCAACACTCAAACTCGAAAACCCACACTGCGGACTCAACGCAAGACAATCTAGACCACCCTGCTCCTTCACCACCTCCGCAGCAGCATGAATCTTCCTCACCAAATCCTCCTCACTCTCCAGCTCAGCTTGTTTCGTACTAACCAATCCCAAAACAACATTCTTCCCCTTAGGCAAGAACTTCAAACATTCAAATCCACCACTACGTTCCAGGTCATCAAATTCGAGATAGAAAGTATCGTAGTCTGTTTTCGTGAATAACTTTTCAGCGATTTTATCATAAGTTCCAGTAACCCAATGTTTTGATCCAGACATATTGCCTCGACATAAATGCATTCCCATACGGAGATCTTTGGGAAGTTTTCGGAGGAAGAGGTTATGGGATTCGAGGTATAAATCCAATAGCTCATTAGTGTCGGTTCCATCTTTCGCACAGCCTTCGAGGAATTGTGAGGAGCAGAAATATGTGAGATGCGGGTCGTCGATTTGGATGTTTCTGCAACCTGCTGAATATAGGGCCGTGATTTCTTGAATGTAGGCTTCGGCGAGCGCCTGGAAGTATTGCATGTCGGTCGTGTATCCGGATTCTGGTGTGAATGCTGTTCCGGGTTTGAGTTGGATGTGTTGATATGTTGGTGCTGGCATGGTGATTTTGGCTTCTTTATATAGCTTCTCATCATGTCCCAGACCTTCTTTGATCATTTCCCATTCTTCGAGGTAGGCACTTTGAGTCCATTTGATGGGTCCGGTGCATTTGACTGCGGCTCTGGTTTTGGCCCCCATTGCTGCGAGACCGGTCGTAGTTGGGAAGTCTGTCCGGAAGGCGTCTGGGATTGGTAGATCTGGTATTGCCGTCATGCCTGAGAGTGTTTCGAAGAAGCCGCCATAGAAGACATGGCGGCAGTATTCTCCAGAGACTATGGGTCTGATGCCAAGCTGGAGTTGCTTTGCTATTACTTGAAGAATCGCTTGCTGCTCTGCTTCCTTGATGACGGGGTCACTATGGACATCGTACATATGACTAGATGATGATACATTTGAGCGGGCCTCGAGAAGAAACGCTGGGCGAAGCAGTGACCCTATCTGGTCAGTTCTGAAGGGTGGTGACATGCTACTTGAGGTGGCAGCGATGCCTACGATTTTGAAATTTAAATTGTAACTATCGGACCTTTGAGCCGCCCAAAATTTCCAGCACTTACATGATCATGGCCGATATATGTAGAGCTGATTTTATGTTCGGATCCCTCGTCTGCCGTGTCCGATCTCCCCGCAATGAGTGGGGAGGCGAGCTCTCATCTTTGGAGTGATCGACCTCTTCCCTCGACATTGTTGCAATTGAGATGTTGTCAACAATATGGCTTTCGAATAGAGCATGTGCAAGCCATCAAGGTGCCAAGCATGGCTTCTGGCAGCTATGACCGTACGTTCGCAGAAGCCGCAGAGGCTTCAGGACTTTCCATTTAAGGACCCTTGCCTGTATGATGCTCCCGAACCTAACAGGACATTGGTAGATCTCGTGCATGTGCCCTCACACAAAGTGCACCATGCCAAAATACGGCGTGATATGGAAGCTCGCCTCATTGGGTGGATTCCACGCGCCCAGCAGCTGGTCTGGAAACGTCTGAGGACTGACGACAGTTCGGAACTACCTCTTCATTAGCAGATGCCACTGGAACGTGAGTCGTTCTTGCTTCTCACAAAGTTCATCCTCCACTTCGTCCCCTTCCCGCAGCCGTCGTCAATATTCCACAGACCAAATGGAATCTTCACCGAACTCTTCCATGTCTCTTTGTCTTTATCCAGCTCCGTCGTCGCGACCAGCCCATCCTCCACAGGTGTTTGGAGGTATAGCGTATCGAACGGCTGACCCTCGGTTCGATTCTTAGAAGGATTGTAGATGATGGCGTTGAATGTGACATTGTTTGGTGAGACTTCGAACTCCAAGTATGTCTTCGGATCGTTCGTTCCCAATGAAATGAATGTCTCCATGACTTCCCATTGATAGATGGGATCATTGGTTGTCTGGCTGGAGTTGTAGAAGAAGTTTGTCTCGTTGTACGCTGTGAAGTCGATCTCGATAGAAGTTTCCGAATAACAAAGATCGACCTGCGTTAAGGGAAACTCGGTCTTGTTCGGTACGGAGCGGGAGTATTCGATCGTGCCTTTCGATGGACATGCTGGAACCTCGAGATGGGGCGTGGTGGTTCTGGCGGCGTTGGATATGGCGCTAGTGGCCAGGAGTAGTTTTGGGTCGAGAAGCATGGTGTCGATTGCGTTGCAAAGAGGTCACTTATGGCGCCGGAGAGTTGGTTTGGTTGTTGTTGGCAAGATATATCTCTGGGCACTCACGCGGATGTTGGTGAATAAGCGATGTAACCATTGCATTCTACAGTGCACATCGTGCCCACCCCGCCTGATGATTTGCGCCGAGCGGCTTCCTATCATTGTATGCGGAGCGACTTCCCGCGTTCACGCTGGGCAGTGTGATCATTCCTTCCCAAGAGGGTGTGGTTGTCGGAAGGTCGTGAGAAGTATGAGCACCCGGCAGATATACAAATCCTTGTCCTATCCTTGCACCGCCTTCCTCACCACATCAGAACGCCACACCCAATGGTCGCGACTGCGGTCGTGTATGCAACTTGAATGTCGTGGAGATGGTGTTGGAGTAGGAAGGTATACTGCGCATTAGTTTTGAAACATATTGCACTCGTGATTGTTGCGATAGGCTTTATCTCGAGAGATCTGTCATTCTCGCTCGTACTTTTGCAGTATTCGGCGCAAGTAGCTGTAGCTGTATGTTATGGGCGCATCAGCAGACATAATAGTATAATGTGTGGCGACCATGCACGTCCATCCAGTGTGACCTGTACAATGTTCCCAAACCTCAGAAGACGCCCATCCAATGCAAACGCTTGCAAAAGTACTCCTTTCCTCGCCAGTTCTGCCGTTACTGGCATGCGATTACTCCTGCCATTACATCCGTCGTATCTCATGCAGATCAACCAGGCCCGGATGGGGTGATGAAACCGCCGGCGATGTCAACCCATTGTGGTATGCAACTTCCCTCTTTGCCTTCCACATCAACGATGTCAGTGTCGCAGCGACATCTACAGCCAACGCCATTTTCCTTTTCTGGGTCCCATTTGTCCCAATATTCATCCTCTTCTCTTCGAGCCTTCTCATCTGTGGTTGTCGTTTCGATGTATGGTTCTCGCGGCATCTGCCGCGCTGGTGCATTTGCTGGACAATGCTGTATCGTGGTATGTCTGTAACCATAGTCGCGGAAATAGTGGATATCTTTGGGCGAGAGGAGGGCGCCGGCGGCTAGCGAATGGATAGGTGCGTCACCCCACTAGCTCGTGTGTCAGTAATCTTTCTCGTCGCACATCACATCCACCAAACTTACTCTTTCCATCCAAAAGCCACCTGATCGATCCATCATATTGAAGAAATCTTCGTACTCTTTGCTTCGGAAGAAGTCTAATCTTGCGATCTCGAAGTTTGACCAGAAATGGCACATGTTGTAGATTTCTCCCTCCATGGCTTCTGGGTCGATTTCTGGAAGGGTGCCTTGCCCAGGTTCAGTTCGGAGAATATCCTCTGGAAGCGGCTTGTGCTTACCGTCTTCGTATTTGGGATCTTCTTTGGGGAGCTGATCCGGCGGAATCGTGCCCGGCTTTGGTGTGCCGTCCTGGTTGTAACCTTCCTTTGGCTCGACAAACATTTCCCACAGACCCTGACTGGTGATGTTGCGCGTTCGTTTGTATGCAGAAGCGTATCGGAAAATGTTAGGCACGGTCTCTTTCAGCTCCTTGACTGCAATGGTGAAACCGTACGTCTTGTTGTTGCGGGCCATGTGCACGAATGGGTCGTAAGTCATGTCGCAGAAGTACTTGATCTCTGGCTCTACTCGCCAGTACCAGTCGTACTTCAGGAGCAGCTCATGCTTGTAGAAGAAGCCGGAGTAGAAGCGACACATGTGGTGGTAGGACTCCATGCCACCGTACATGATGGCCTGATCACCCTGCTTCCTGATGCCCTCTTTAGCAACATTCTGATCTGTCCAGTTGGGAAAGCCCCAGTGCTCAGGTCCAATCTTGCCGAACTCGACAGGTGAAGAAGTGTAGTTCAAGATGGTCTCCTTGAATGTGCTGTTGAAGTCTCCGTCATTCAGGAAGACGTATGGGTAATGAAACCAGCGGTTGAAATGCCTCTCCACGCTCTTGATACTCTCAATGACTCCGTCCAGCTCCTTATTTCGCGCAAGCACCACAAACGCAGCGTTCATGCGCTCATGCTCCTTGGAGGTGATCTCGGGATCTAAGCAGCCAGTGACGAAGACCTTATCGTGCTTCTCGCTAATCTTGCGTATGCTCGGGGGCGAGCCTGAGGGTATTAATCGGGCGCCGGGCGAGTCGGGATGGCGCAAGAAGAGGGTCAATATGGCAATGACCACTATCGCGGGAAACAGGAGGACCAAATAGAGCGGCACGGAGACTTTGCTGTTGCCACGAATGCGTATTCGCTTCTTGAAGAACGACAACCGCGGTGTGACCTTCTCTGATACATCCTTGAGCGATGTCATCTGCAGCGACTTGAGGGTCGGCAGATTCTCTGACGAGGGCAGGCGTTTGGAGATGCCCTTGACGATGTCCATGGCGGCGTTCTGAGCCCGCGAGGGGCGAAGCCGGGATGTGTTCTCAGTCGCCAGAATGTCGTGCGCAGGTGGAGAATCGGATGCGGTCTATCGAGAGTGCGTGGGTATGGTCTGGTCTCTGGTGGATTCGGGTGGGAGGCCAGACTGCAGGTAACGAGCGACTGAAGCAGATGCGCAAAGGGCTGTCGCTGTGATTACCGCATCAATCGTGCAGTGGCCGACGCCAGACAAGCTGAGAATTGAGCCAGACTCAGCAGCAGATGTCGTACTGTCGTAGTATGGGAAAGACGCCCCTGCTTTCTGACTTTCTGTGCACGGCTCTCACCTCTCAACCGCAGGCGAGGCGAGGCGAGGCGATACGAGACGCGAGGCGAGATTGTAGAGAAAATACAAGCCCACACAAGCAATTACTGGGCAATACCACACTTAATTGAACGCACACACGTCGGCCAGTGAGACAACGCGTTGCATAGGGGCAAACCACTGATTTTTTGCTGCAAGCAAGCTCGCCATTACGCGGCCACTCTTGGCACCGTACCTCTTCTTTACCGCAAGCAGAAGTACGTCTCCTGCAGCCAGCCGATCCACTACGCCCACAACGCAACGCCTTCGGAGGCACACTCAGCCTGAATCAGTCAAGGATTCCCTCGTTGTAGTCAGCAGCATGGTAAGCTTCTGGAGCCCCATCGACCCCAAGACCCACGCAGCAACCACAGAGCTAACAAAACCATCACAGTCGCGCGACTCGAGCTTCACCTTTCTGCATCTGCACCACTCTCACCACGCCGATCTGCTTGAGGATTTCACCCGCATCAAGCTGCCTGCCGAAGAGATTCAGGTCGCAGCGCAACACCAGCCCATCAATCCCGACGACGAGGACGATGTTGTGCCGGATCAGCATGCTGCCTTCGGCATACAGCGCGCACAGCAGAAGCATCGCGAGCCTGCTTGGAGAGATCTTGGTCTCGAGAGGCTGATGAATGAAGCTCCGCCAGCAACCAATGGTCAAGCGAGCGCAGGAGCACAGATCAATGGCAGCCGTGTCTTGAGATGAAGTCGATGCCGGATTATTGCAGAACAACTATACAAGCGACACATGAGAGTGCCCAAATCCAGGGAGAGCCCGAATGGTATGATTTGCGAAGGCTCACATATGCCGCCATGAGCAGCGTGAGGATACACCGCGCAGCATCATGCGTAGCGTTGACTTCGTTGACTCCATCGCGACGGAGCTCGCACTCACGCGGACAGCGTCGACACTACGTGGCAATCGACCACATAATTCGGAGACGAATGCATAGCTCGCCACGATGACCAGTCGATGCCGTAAACCGACAATGCCAACTTGACTATTGCAAGCATTATAGCTTGCTTGCATCTTGCTGGCAGATTTCGGCCAATATCTGAACGGCGTCACTCGCAAGGAGTATTTATACCAGGACTCGTGTCCCTCACAGAGGGTCAATTTTACAAGAGCATACAGACTGAGCATTATCGCTACCGCATCACGTCTCTGCTGCGACCAGGAGCAGATACACAAGAAAGATAACAGCTTTGTGATGAGCTTGGCTCAATGTGATGTTTCTACCCTGGTCTATAGATGCACTAGTCCATGGTCAATACAGCCCTGAACCTGACCTTTCCGCTCAGCATGTGCTCCATAGCCTCGTTCGCCTTCTCCATCGGGAACTTCTCAATCATGCAATGCACACCATGAGTCTCAGCGAAAGCGATGGCTTCCTCGCTGTCAAGTGCATGTCCAGAGGGCCAGCCGTGAACCGAGAGCGCGTTAAGCACCATCTGCACGGTGTCAACCTGAACTGGTCCAATAGCTACGTGGATCAAGAGCTTTCCGCGGTTCTGAAGTCCTCCAAGCAGAGGTGTAATAACTTCTGGGTTTGGTGCTGTGACTACAATGAGAGCTGCACCTCCGAGCTTCTGGAGAGCTTCGCCAACGTCTTCAGCTTTCGTGTCAATGTAGTCTGTTGCTCCAAGCTTCATTGCGAAGTCTTTCTTGTCGTTGCCACGAGATAGGGCGACGGTGCGGAAACCCATCTTGCGGGCATATTGGATCGCGAGATGGCCGAGACCGCCGAGACCTTGAACTGCTACAACTTCGCCGGCTGTAATCTTCATTTGACGGATACTGTTGCATGGTTAGTGTCTGTCTTTAAAGCAAGATCGTGCTTGTTAATACCCATTGAAGACTGTAACACCAGCGCAAAGCAATGGCGCAACCTCAGCTGGGTCTGCCTCCTTTGGAATGCGTACGGCAGCCTCAGTTCGAAGAGTCGCATACTGAGCATATCCACCATTACGCATCACACCATTGATGGTCTTGTTCGTGCACATCTGGAACTCTCCTCTGCAGCATGATCGGCAAGTGCCATCGTGTCCACCGTGCCAAGGACCACCTACTCTGTCGCCGACTTGCCACTTCTTCTCGCCATCTGGCACTGCTACAACAGTGCCGACAAATTCGTGACCCAGGATGTCAATGCCAGGAGGACCCATGTCACCGTGAAGGACATGATGGTCAGAGTGGCAGACACCGCAAGCGTGGACCTTGATGAGGATTTCGCCTGGACCGGCTGTTGGTACGGGGACTTCTTTGATAACGAGAGGCTTGTCCACGCCGTCGAGGACAGCTGCCTTCATGGTCTTTGGAATGCTCGAGCTCATCTTGTCGTTCGTTACTGTTGTGTTTGAGGTGGCCGGTGTGTTGGAATTTGTGGGAGCTGTGGTCTCAGCTTTCTGAGTAGGTCCTGGTGATGATGGTGTTTGAGTGGAGGTCTTGGAAGTAGACTCGTCTTTGTTCTTTCGAAGGCCGATCTTCTCAGCGACCCTCTTCATCTGCTCGTGACGCAGTGCTGGGAGCAAGCGGCTAACGTCAATGGTACACTAGTGCAATGGCTGTAGTTAGAAGCTTGAAGGTGGGGTTGCTGCTTTCGTGAATGAGAAGAGATGTGTCTGGACGAGACGAAAGAATGCACTTCTTATACAAACCATCACTCCCACGGCCGGAGCTCGAAGCAGCCATATTCTTGCTTATCTCCGCCTCCGGGGTCGCACAAGGCAGTGACCGCAAACGCAGAGGAGAATGGCCATGCCAATGGTGTGTAGAATCGTCGCAGAAGCTCCGATCATGCCGCACTGGGTTGATGCCGTCTACTATGGCTCCTTTGGCTGCAGCAATTTCTTCTGAAAGCTGGCAAGTGACTATGCCAGATCGAGGAGCTTGCAATAGCTCAAGCAGGTACTGCGTTGCTCCAATTCGTCGTGCGATCGCTCCTCGGGGCAGAAGGAGCTTTTGACGTGCAGCTATGTCCGCCGCCATGTCAGCTCCGAGCAGAAAGCTCGTGGGCAGTGGCCTCAAGTCATCAATTGAAGATGAGTGAACAAGCTGCTTCATGGCGTTGTGAGGTTTTAGATGTGTGACGTTGCTGTAGTTGATGGTGCCCCCTGTCATTGTTCGGGCCGACTTTGGCCCTCTTGCTCTCCAATGGCCAAAGAGCAACCAACACTTGCTTGAGAACATCATCTTATCCGGAGTCCTCAAGCCATATATATATCATTTCATCCAGTAAGAGTGAGCCTGACTTGATCGTTCAGGTCACGAGGAGTCGATCGCTCGGGCGGTGATATTCAAGTCTGCAGCCGGCAGGTCCTCCAGCATAGTCAAAGAGCGTCAGAAACAAGAAGTAATGAACTCGGGCACTGCTCGCGGGATGGTCTGATGATAGTGGTCGTGAGAACCAGTTTGCGCTCTAGCAAGAGATGAGGTCAGGAGAAGGAACAGAAGATGAAATGGAAGAGGCCATAAGCATATCAAACGCATTGCGCAGCGGACCTTGATGGACATAGCTACTCTACGTGCATTAATACTACGGGAGGACTTTCTCAAGCGTCGATACTGCCCTTCGGTATACCCCAACCGCTTTGGTCTGACAGCCTCACTCAGAACTTGTTAGCTGTGCGGACACACTGGCCGTCAGGTCTCGCTAGCATACCCATTCATCACCTAAGATCCACCGCTACCCGACATCTGCTGCTTCTCATAGGCTTCGTAGACAGCCTTCCAGAACTCCAGAATCGCTTTCCAGTAATCTGTGGCAGAAGTGTCGCTCGACTTCATCATATCACTGGATGATGAAGAACTATCGGAGCTGGAGCTTGCCTTCTGAAGGTCCTGGAAGTACTTGAGGAGGTCCGAAAGATTCGTGGTGCTGCCGCTGGAGCTGGAGTCGCTGCTTCCACTGGACTTCATGCTGGAAAGTCCGCCGAACAGCTTAGTGATATCGAAGCTTCCAGCTCCGCCTCCAAATGAGGACAACCCTGGGAATTGTGGCAAAGGAACGGGTGCTGCAGCGGTGAGAGGCACTGCGACGGAAAGCAGTGTTGCTACTGTGGTGGTGAACCTCATCTTGGATTGCTGATCTCAGGTGAGTTGAGCTCTCTATTGGAAATGCTGAGGAGTGCCTATCAGGAAGAACGGTAGCGGAGGCAAACGCGGCCGTATATATGCGCACATCTTGCACACACTACGGCCTTATCACATCCATCGGGGCTACTTGCGGCAAGCATGCGCGAGCAAAGGCGGAGAGCACATTTCATGCTAGACTCAACCTGAGTTCGGTAATGGAAATGCTGGACCGTGCTGAGAAAATGCTTGCACTTAGATGTGCCACAGCAGTGCTCATGCATCAAGCCTCTAACAGCAACTGGCCGACGGGCTGCCTATGGTTTGGAGGCCGAGATCTGCAGCAGGCTTCATGACATTGACACTCACGATATTCAAGGTGGGCGAAAGCCTTCAGTCTCTTGCGAGCGTCTTGATAGTCGGATTGAAGTCTACTTGCGGTCCTATGGATCGAGTGTCGATCCGATCCATAGCATCCTTATGGGATGTGGCATCATCTTCTGCGATGCTGATCGCGAGGATCATGATGAAGAATCTTCTCGCAAAGCTTGACCTTCGCAAAGGCTGGGCGAATGAACCGATGCGCCGGTTGATTGCTCTCGATGCTAGCACCCACGAGAGGAGCTGTTCACCGACCTTCATATAGCTCGGAGGTCCAGCCTGCTAGTAAGCGAGCGCCAGTGTGATATGTGTGGGTAATAGCATACAGCCCTTGTCATTATCACAGGCGTCACTACTGAGCTTTAGCGATTTGAAAGCAGCCTGATGTCAAAAGAGCCTCGGATGAAGCCTTTTACTGGTCGAAGGACTCTCACCGTGGCCGGAAGTGCTTCGAATAACCTTCACGAGGGCGCTGGAGGTCGTCATACGGATCTATCTGCCGGTTATAGACATGGCCTTCAGACATCATGCTACTGGTCCAGATGCGGCCTGCAATGAGCTTGATCAGGCAGGCTCTCTGGAACACCGCCAGGTCAGGAAGTCCTTCGACTCGTTTCATCACACGCTATCTTCAATTTGTGCTCTGCATTCATGCTGCGATGTCAATTGAGTTCGAGAATCGTCATGGAATCCATGCTGAAAGGTCAATTGAGTTTGCTCGGCATATCAAAAGGTCTGTGCTCTGGAGAGGAGGAAGTCGACTTCTGCAGCTCGAGACTCTACCTCTGACCTCGTGATAGCCACTGAAATGGCAGCTGCGTTTCAGATGTCGTCCCGAATCGACGCCGCCAGGTGACAGAGATTGGCCGATATCAGACAAGCAACAGCATGGCACAGGACGAGCTTCCTGGCCGATATAGACTTCGTTGTTCGGAGGTGTGCATCAAGCCCCTAAGCGCAATATGTGTACCGCATTGTCGCCCATGACGTCCTGTGCGGTCTTGGTGTCGTCACCCAATGCCGCCTGTATCGCAGCCATATTAGACGTCACGCTGAGCCACTGGTCATCCTCGCCTTCCAACGGAGGGAAGAATGGGTGATCTGTGCCGAACATGATCCTGCAAAAGTAAGTCAAAGAATCAGAAGAGATCCGAAGGGTTGCTTATACGTACCGGTCTGCTCCCGACGCATCAATTGCGGCCCTTAGTCCAACTTCAGCATAGACGACTGCGTCAAGGTAGATGTTCTTCTTCAGCACTTCCCATACATGTCTTCGGCCCGAAATCTTGCCTTCCTTCTTCAGGTGTGCATCGTGCGCTATACAGCTCTCAATCCTGCCAGCCAAGAATGGTAGCGTTCCGCCACTATGTGCTAATAACACATTCAGGTCTGGAAATCGATCGAATATGCCAGACAGGATCATCCTCGTTACCGCGATGGTGGTCTCAAGCGGGAATCCCATTGCGAGAGGGAGAACATGGCCATATTCACTATTTCTAGGCCCGAAGACCTCGCTCGGGAGCCCATAATGAGGATGCAGGAACACGAGCATCTTGTGCTTCTCAAGAGCCTGCCATATCGGATCTAATTTCGGATCGTCCAGTCCTTTTCCTAGTCCGGAAGTACCAATTACTACGCCTCGACAATGCTTCAACGATGCCAATCTCTGGATCTCTTTCACGACTTCATCGGCACTCGCACTGAGCGGGAGGGTCGCGAAGGCATACAACCGACCTTCGTGGTCCACGCACATTTTCTCCACATCATCGTTGACAAGTCTGGCAGTCTCTGCAGCTTCTTCAGCGGGAAGCCAGTCCAGCCAGGGATTCGCCAGTGATATAACGGAGATGTCGATTTTGTGAAGATCCATAAACGCAATCTTCTTCGCCACATCGTAGTATTCCGGTCCGATGGGACGACCTCGAGCTGTGCTGCCTGCTTCCTCCTGCGGAAGGATGACAAGACGTTCTCCGGAGGCTGGATCGTCTTCGAAGAGTCGTACATAAGGGACTTTCTTTCGTTCTCGCAGTATCGACATCAATGCCGGAGGGTACATGTGTGTGTGAACATCGACGGTAGGCATTCCGAATATTCGTTAGGCAATAGCTGCCTGACTGACTTATGGTCGTTGTCAGACTCCGAACCCAAGTATATTTTGAGGACCACTTGGGCGTTTGGTTTCTCCGGAGCTCTTTTACTTCGGATGTTAAGCTGGGATGTTGATTTACACAGGAAGAGTTCTCTCTAGGTCGAAAGAGACTGTGCGATGATGTGGATTCGTGTGCTGCGTAAATGAGTCGTCAGTCGGCGAGCTGCGAACCTTTTGACTGATAGAACAGGGTTCTACTCTCGTGATATATTGTGGTGAATTTCGCATTCGCCTTGCGCCTATCAGTCGTTCCTGCATCTCTCACCCCACATTTCCCCTCGCAGTTGCCTATCGTGTCTGCCCTTATCTATACACGCTCCAGACCTTTATATCAGTGGACAACGCCTGTGCATCTTATTCTGACCTCACTTGCTTGTGAATGTAGACCTTTCATTGCACAAGGCCGAACAGAACTCTGGACGAACATTAAGAATGAAGCCAGTTGCGGTCAGCTCAGCAGTATCACATGATAGCCTCGAGATACCGTTGATCGACTTCTCTGCTTTCCTGACTGGCGACGAGGCGACGAAACGAACGACTGCCGAAGCAATTCTTCATGGCTTCCAAAGAGCAGGCTTCGTATATCTGAAGAACCATGGAATACCTAAAGAGAAGATCCAGGGTGCATTCGCAGAGTCAGCAAAGTTCTTCAAGCGACCAGAGCAACAGAAGCTAGAGTTGGGATGGACAACGCCGAAGGCCAACAGAGGTTACTCGCAGCCTGGACGCGAGAAGACAACTGATGCAACGGATCCAGCAGAAATCGAGAAGATACGAGCAGCGGAGGGCGCCGATCTCAAAGAGAGCATGGAAATTGGTAGAGAAGGCGTGCCGGACTGCCCCAACAATTGGCCCGATAACTTCGACGAGGAAGGCAAGGTCTTCAAGGAGAAGATGTTGGAGTTCCATGATCTGGGCAAGAACCTTCATCGTGAAATCATGAGAGCCATCGCGGTGGGCCTGGGTATCGATAAATCTTGGTTCGACAACTTTACGGACGGCGGCGATAACACGTTGAGACTGCTCCATTATCCTGAAGTGAAGTCGGCAGTTTTCCAGAAGAACAAGAACACTGTTCGAGCCGGTGCTCATACAGATTACGGCAGTATAACGTGCCTTTTCCAGGTAAGATCCAACTTCCGTGCCATCCACGACGAATCACGGACCCCTACTCCGGCCTCGTGGCTACGAGATGACTTGCATTCCCAACAGCCACGAGTGTTAGTCATGGAAATCATGCATCCCAGAAGCCGGCGAACAGCGTCGGCTGCGCCGCTGCTACGGTATCCACTGCCGAACGCCGTTGAGAAGCATTGACCTCGTATTTACATGTGAATGTGCAGAACGTGCGACTGATGAGATTCCTGACAGGACATGGCTGGAGGCCTGCAAGTGCTTTCTCCCAACGGAAACTACGTTGATGCAACACCAATCGAAGATACCGTGGTGATCAATGCCGGTGATTTGCTTGCCAGATGGAGCAACGACACTATCAAGAGCACGAAGCATCGCGTTGTTGAACCACCGACTTCGGCTGATACTCACCCGGCAAGGTACTCCATCGCCTACTTCTGCCATCCCAACTTCGACCAATTTATAGATGCTATACCCAGCACATACGGGGAGAGCAGGCCTAAAAAGTACGAAGGCATAAACAGGTTAGTACACATTCCACCAAGCTTTGCAAATTGGAAGGTGTTGACGACCGACAGTGGAGACTATCTCGAACGTCGCCTGGCCGCAACGTACTGAGCGTCAAGTACGGATTTCCTGTTGTAGATGCGGATGTCGGAGTTCGTGAGTAGGTATTTGTGGGCCGTAATCGGACCCGGCCGCGTGATCTCTTCTCAGCAACAAGCGAGAACAAAGAGAGTCAAGTGGTGAGAACCGAATATCCGGGGCTTGTGACTAGAAAGCCTCTCTGCACAGAGCGGTGAAATGGCATCTAGCCCTCGGCCAAGCATGGCCGGCGGCCAACATTGTGGAAGCACTGAAATGGTCCATCAATGTCGGGGCCGAGAGCAATATTGACTCACTTGCGCCCTTCAATGGCATGCAGAATTAGCTCCAATGGAAAGATGTTCCGGCTTGTCAGTTGTGTCGTGATCTGCCTGGCTGATGTTGGCATTGCGCTCAGCCCGAGGAGGTGCTCCATCTAGGAGTGTCGTACAATGCCGTGCAACGAACGACGTAGATACAAACTCAGTGGAACCGCGACGCCATTTCGCCATACTGCGGGGTTGCCGCCTGTAGAACGTGTTCTCGCATGCAGATCTGGCGTCTTGCGGAGAGCGAGACTGCTGGAGAAGGCGAAGATGTTGGCTGACGATTTGAGCTGTCCAGGAGATGCTCACTTTTGTTCTGCACAGAGTTCAGACCGAGGCGAGGCGTGCCTGGCATTGGAATGTCCAGCTGACCGCAGACGTCTGTCTATACGCACGCCTCGCGGAGACTACGTAGCTTGCGCAGGCCTGCTGGCGCTGCACCGTAGAGCTGAGAGTCGAGATTTCTACGGCATTCGCACACCGTAATGGATGGCGCGATGGTAACGTGGTCCGGCGAGAGATCGGTGAGAGTTCCGTGGCTATTTGTGTGGTGAAAAATGTCTTTCAGCGCGTGTGCAAATCTGCAAGGGCCTTCCTTTAGAGGCTAGAGTGGCTCATGACCGAGTCAAAGGCGTGATGCAAACAAGGTTTGCCAGCTAGCCTTGAGCCGCGTGCTCGATTGAACCATTCTTGTCGAGCACTCGAGTAATAAGAATCCACACTTCGGCAGGCTTTTTTCTTTGAGAGGCCTTTTGCATCAGAGACTGGTCCGATCACGTCTCTTTGACTCTTTTTACCCCGGCCGCATACAGGATACATGATGCAGCTGGCTGCCACGAGACTTTGGAGTCTTCGCAGCAACCTGAACAAGCATCAGACAAATTCCTGAACAGAGCAATCCCAATACCTGCAGTTGCCACGGCACAGCTCGCCGACTACTACCTCACCTTCAGGCTTCCCGAGCGATTGCGCTTGCCATCCGTGTCATCAGCTCGTGTTTGCGCCTGACACGGCCATTCGTCATTCGTCATCGGAGTCAACAACTCGACGACCCTGCCGACCGAAATTTTTGTACCGGTCTCACAATGCCCGGTAAGATCTTCGGGTTCTCGTCCCCCAGCTTTTCTTTGGAGACACCTCTAGCGTCGAAGAAAACCAGCACTATAGGACAGAGCAATTCTTTGGAAGTACGGCGGCCTAGCATGGACCACATTAAGCGGCCAAATTTGCTTCTATCAAAGAAGCACAGTTCCGAGAAGAAGTCGAAATCGAAAGATCGAGCTTCGTCGAAGGACAAACATGCGAAAGATGGATCGCGTTCTGCTGCACCGAAGCCTATCAAGCTTGGCATGATTATGGAGTCGCCACCCGTTGTCATGATCGATTCACCACAGCAGTCTTCTGGCGCTTTGATCTCCGGACGCATCCAAATCACACCAAACCTTGAGGAAGCAACCCTCGCCAGCGTGACATTGTTCCTGGAATGCACGACATCAACAAAGCGACCCGTGCAGGACAAGTGTCGCGACTGTTTGTCTAAAGTACAGGACCTCTACGAGTGGAACTTTCTAAGCAAGCCGAAGAAGTTTAGGAAATCTGAGGGCGTGCATGAGATTCCGTTCTCGCAACTGCTTCCAGGCCACCTCCCTGCGACGACGCATGGCACAATCGGAAGCATTGACTACCAACTGCATATGCGCGCCAAGTCCGTCGACGGTCAGGAGATAGAGTTCCGACGAGAGCTCATCATACAACGTGCTCTCCGGCCTGGCAACGACAAGAACAGCGTGCGAGTCTTTCCACCGACCAACCTTACGCTTCATGTTACGCTACCGAATATCGTTCATCCACTCGGCGAGTTTCCTGTGACCTGCCGCATGGAAGGAATTGTTTCATCCAAGAAGGAAGAGACTCAAACCAGATGGAAGCTTAGAAAACTAACATGGCGAATCGAAGAACATGAGGTCGCCGTGTCGCCCGCATGTAGCGAACACGCTAGCAAAGTCGGCGGCGAAGGAAAAGGCGTGCAGCACGAAAGCACTCGCGATGTTGGAATGGCAGAAATGAAGGAAGGGTGGAAGACTGATCTAAGTGACGAGCAGATTGAGGGCGAGTTCATGGCCAGTCTTAATGCTGCGATGAAGCCCCAATGCGGTATGACCAGTGCAAATGGCATGAAGATCAGCCATAACTTGGTTATGGAACTAGTCATTGCTGAAGAGTGGGCCCCGAACAAGAAGCCCCATCAAGCGACACCTACTGGGGCCGCTAGAGTGCTCCGCACACAGTTCACTTTGAATGTCACTGAACGCTGTGGCATGGGAATTGCTTGGGACGACGAAATGCCTCCACAGTATGAGGATGTTCCAGCCAGTCCTCCGCATTACCAGAACGAGCGCACGACTGTCTCGATCGTCGACCGCGAAGAAATCCACGGCGATGTCGAGCATCTCTCGCTGGACGACGCAGCACCTCCGTACGACTCTGGCTACAATAGCTATGCCTCCAGCTCTCATACGGCGAGCAGCAGGAACTCTGTGCATCGAGAATAGCCGGAGAAAAGGCCGAAGTACTACCACGAGCTTGCACCACTTCAACGACAAATCGCGAATTCATCATTACGGCTTCAGCTACACCATCACTACTACACAATATCTCGTGCACATCATTAGCGTTTTATCACGACGTCCAGGGCATGGATGACGACTTTCACGGCCAAAAGCATTCGACAAATTCTTTCATTTCATCAACTTTACGGCATATTTGGACAAACAGCACAGCGAAAAATTTTTGGGGAGTGGCCTCTGGATTTCAGTTTTGCGAAAGAGATACCCGAGCCAACATCGGTTCTATTCATTCAGGGAGGGCGAAGGGAGAGGAAAGCATTCAACTCTTTTTTATTGATCTTTACAGCGAAGGCGCGAAGGGATAAGCGGATAGAAAAGTTAGGCATTCATCAACAGAACTGTACAGATTGTTCTGGTTAGTTTTACGTTTCGGCAAATTGAAACAAATATTGCTCGATGCGACTCAAAAATTGTCACGTTTCTTAATTGCTACTGTCGTGCTTTCAGGTCTAACACATAGCAGACAGGCATGAGTGTCTACTCCCGTTGCCTGTTCCTTGAGAAGTAACACGCGATGCTCTCCGCAGACACACCCTTCCAAATCAAGCGCTGCCTGGACTATCTCTCAGCGTCTGTAGCCTCAGGAGCCTTGCTACCTCGACGATCGCGGTCTCGACTGTCTTCCCGCCTCCTCTCGCGATCGCGGTCGCGCTCTCTATCTCGTTCGCGATCTCTATCTCTCTCGCGCGAACGGTCTCTCACATTGCGGTCGCGACTTCGGTCTCTGTATCTATCCCTACTGCGATCTCGATCGCGCTCACGATCACGATCTCGGGATCTGCTCCTCTCTCTACGTCTCGTTCGATCACGATCTCGCTCGCGGTCGTCGTCAACTCTGGCAGAGCTTCCACCTCCAGGGATGTATCGATCAATTTCGGAGCCTCGTCCACGATCTCTGTCGCGGTCGCGATCCCTGTCATCGTATCTCGCGCGGCGTCTTGGTGCAGTCCTCTCGTCGCGAATGATGGAGTTTAGATGATCTTCATCGACTTCTCGTGGTTCGCGAGGCCGACGAGACTGAGAGCGCTCTTCGCCGTCTTCGCGAGGAGGCCTTTGTCGGGGTCGATCATCATCGTCATCTCGTCGTCGAGGCATATTACGCTCATCGCGGATGATTCTGTCAAGATGATCATCATCTCGTGGGCGTCGACGAGGAGTTTCATCATCATCATCCCTTCGACGTCGTGGAGCTTCATCTTCATCGTCTTTCCGTCTGCGTGAAGCTTCATCGTCTTCCTTTTTGGCCTGTCCGCCCGAGCCTGGGATGTATCTGTCAATGCCAACCGGACTACGGCTGCGATCACGATCTCGATCGCGATCCCGGCGACGATCTCTGGAGTCGCGTCGACGTCGAGAGGGAGAACGCGACCGTGTTCTCTCGCGATAACGCCGACGTGGAGGACTGCGACTATCGTTGTTGCGCCGTGCGCCAGCTGGACGATAGTTGTTCTCCCTGGACTCCCGTGGACTTCTACTACGAGCAGCACGTTCAACCACTTCACCCTCATCACGGTCATCTTCCCGCTTCCTTGTATCGCGAGCTCGATCCCTATCTCTTTCTCTCTCACGATCCCGCTCGCGTTCTCGGTCCCGTTCTCGATCTCGCTCTCTGTCCCTGTCTCTTTCGCGACTCCTATCTCGGTCACGACGATCAGGCTGGCCGCGTTGACGAGCTTTCCACGCCTCTCGCTCAGCACTAATGTCGCGGTAGAGGGATTCTCGTCGGTCGCGGCCTTGACGTCCATCAACAGAAGATTCGCGGCGTCGGTTGCTGTGAGTGGAGCGGGCTGGCGACGGAGAGCGCTGGCGTGCTTGCCGCTCACGGTCTTTTCTAGGTCCCGTCGGGATGACTGGAGTACTTTCCTTCTCGCCCTTGTCGCCCTGTGCCTTGTCGCCCGGCTTCTCACCTTTGCGCAGGGTGAGCGAAGTCGGCAGTAGGCCTTGAGCACGCATTGAGTCTTTGCCTTGACTGTCCTTGGGTGCTCGCTGGTGCTTGAGTCTGGCTGGTGGTTCCATGCTCTCACTGCGTTCCAACTCTGGCCGTCTCGCTTTCTCCGCCATCTCTTGGCCTTCTCGGAGCAGCAAGTCGAGAGCCTCAGCTTCCAGTCTCTTCTGTTCGCGTTCCTGTCGCTCCTTCTGTCGCCGCTCACGTTCTTCCTGCAGCGCCTTCTCGCGCTCCTCTGCTTCCTTCTTCGCCTTCTCGCGCTCTTCATTGAATTGCTTGATGCGCTCGCGTTCGCGCTCCTTCTCTGCCAGCTTCCACGCATCTCGCTCAGCTCGTCTCTTCTGCTCACGCTGCAAGCGTTCGGTCTCTTTTTGCAGGGCTTCCTGCTTCTTCTTCAATGCCTCAAGTTCCTTCTTCTTGCGATCCTGAGCTTCCTTCCGCTTGCGCACCTTCTCATCCTCAATGAATTTCTTGGCACGGTCCTGACGGCGTTGCTCTGCCTCCGCCGCGTATTCTGCATCGGTCTTTCTGCCTTTGCGAATTTCCTCCTCCACGGCTTCGTCGCCAATCTCCTTGCGTCTGATATCACGTAGAGCACGTTCCGCACTAGCCATGAACTGATCGATATAAGCATCAATATCGGCTTCGGTCTTCCCGTAGACATCGGCACGTGCTGCTGAGCCTTCCAGTAATGGTGCTGCAATACGTTTGTCTGGCCTCAGGTATTTCATCGGATCGCGGTCGATCTCTGCGCTGGTGAAGGTGCGTAGCGAAGCCTCAAACATGCCGCGCTCTGCCGACTCGTTGTACTGTTGGATGGCCTTTTTGCGCAGCACATCGAACTCGCCCTTCTTCTTGAAGGTATGCAGCATGCTATCGATCGCATCGTGTTGCGCGCCGCTCAAGGGTAATTCCTGGATCTTTGGTCTCTTGCGCGCCGGCAGCTCGAAGTCGTCAGTGCCAGACATGGCGACATCCATTGTGGCCATATTGGCGGCGATAATGTTCCTATCGCGTGCTCATGCTT
This sequence comes from Pseudocercospora fuligena, assembly GCA_014298035.1. Classification (NCBI taxonomy): domain Eukaryota; kingdom Fungi; phylum Ascomycota; class Dothideomycetes; order Mycosphaerellales; family Mycosphaerellaceae; genus Pseudocercospora; species Pseudocercospora fuligena. The sequence continues at coordinate 179,202 of JABCIY010000038.1, read as the reverse complement.
CCATCGCCAGGGAGAGACGAAGCACGCGAAGCGAATTGCAGATGCGGGAGAGGGTTTCGGCTTCGGAAATAACCGCACTTCCCACGGCATGGATGGTCATCGGCCAGGGCAGCGAGCATTGCATTGCATTGCACCTGCGTAACTCGTGTGACAATAATATACCACCCACCAAAACACGGCGAATAGCAAGGGCAGGCTCCCGTAACGCTCATATACGGCCATCAGCGAGCAGTCTTTCCACCACTGCGCGTCTTTCCTGGCCCTACCGACACCATGGTCAACAAGATCCTTTTCTGGTCAGTAGTATGCCTCATCTAGATACACAGCAAAAGCTGACATTCATGTAGGTCTGGCTTCGGCCTCGCCGTCAGATTCTGGCAGCTCGGTATTGAGATGAGACCCTTCTTCCAGCGCGAAAACTGGATCATATACCCAATCTACGGCACTCTCGGCGCATCATTTGGCTACTGGCTGCAAGGAGTGGAGAACAACCAGATGCGATACCTAGGCGATGCGAGACAGAGACTGATTGAAAAGCGACGGAGGAGACAAGAGCGTGAGGGTGGTCTGAACGAGGGCAGCAACTGGCAGAAGAACCAAGAGGGCGCTGTGGCGTCCGAGGCCGGTGCGCACGCGTAAGGCGCTGCGATGTAAGCACGTAACGGGGGAGAGCAAGGGGACGACCATCTAGCAATTGCATTGCATCCAATGTGCAAGCGATTGAGCTGTAGAGAGCGGAAGGCGTAAGAGGCATGTCTAGTGCAGATGTGCGAGGAGAGCTCGTTATGAGCTGTGCCGCATATCTGTGCATACTAGATACTCATGCGGATCTTATGACATGATCAAAATCGCACAGATCCGAATGAGGAACACGTCGCATAGACGTTTTTGATGTATATAACAATTTCACGAGCGCGGTATGGACTGAATAAGCAGGAAGCCATTCCCGAGAGCAGACATCCCGCTTTGGCTTCACCTTCCTCCTACTTTGAAACATGCCGCGTGTCCTTGTAAACATATAAGACCAGGTGTCTTCGCCGATATGCAATATATCAATTAGTGTTGTAACAATGGCGACCCAGCAGCATGACTTTGCGATGCATGCTGCAAATGGCGGCTGGCAGCCGAATTGGAATCTCCTCAATGTTCCCTCGGAACCAGGATCTGGAACATCGACTCCAAAACTATCAGCACAACGTGGCGGTATAGTCGTCTTCTCAGGCGGAAGCGCTGCCAACAGTCTTGTCGATGTGTTCAATGAGATCAGAGAAGCAAATAGCACCTCCCTTTGCTACGTAATTCCCATCTCAGATAACGGTGGGAGCTCAAGCGAGCTGATACGCGTCTTCGGAGGGCCTGGTATGCTTGAACAACCGCAATGCTCTTCATGACTGCACGGACTAGACTTCTGATGATCGCAAACAGGAATTGGAGATGTGCGCTCTCGTCTGGTCCGCCTGATCCCAGATGAGGGAGACGAAGCCCAGGCCATCAAGACCTTCTTCAACCATCGCCTGCCTAGAGGCTATGCTCCAGCTAGAGCAGAATGGCTGGACATCGTCGAAGCGACACATTCGCTATGGAACGGCATTTCGTCTCCCAAGAAGGAGCTTATTCGCAGCTTTCTCAATTCGATGAACCAGGAAATTGTAAAGCGACTTCGACCAACAAGCAAGTTCGACTTTTCAGGTGCCAGCATCGGCAACCTTTTTCTGACCGGGTCTGTATTTAATATTGACGTTGGTGGATATTACTGACAGTATTAGTGCTCGGCTCTTCACTGGCAGCTTTGAGGCCTCTATCTACCTGGTGTCCAGCATTTGTGGCGTTCCTTCCACAGTCTCAATATTGCCTGCTTTGAACACCAACTTCGCTCATCACATTGCGACAGGTCTAGCAGATGGCACTATCATATATGGCCAGAATAACATCAGTCATCCTAGCGTACCTGCTGCTCCTGTAGACCACGTACCAGTCTCGCCGATGCAAGCACTTCGAGCAGAGACGGAAGAGCACGACAAGGTCGAAGATGCCAACATGCCCGGGACTCTACCTACTCTCAGAAAACCAGCCATCACGTTTTCTAAAGAGGACGAGGAGGAGCTTCCTGCCCGCATTGAGCGACTCTGGTACATCAACCCTTATGGTCAAGAGATCACCATTCCTGCCAACCCAAGAGTGATGGAGTCTCTGAGAAACTCCTCCTGCATCATCTACAGCATTGGCTCGCTTTTCACCTCAATCATCCCATCTCTGGTTTTGAAAGGTGTTGGTGCTGCTATTGCGTCTCCACTCATTCGAACCAAGATTCTCATCCTCAATGGGACGCTTGACCGCGAGACCGGACCATCAATCAATCCATTCACGGCTCTGGACTTCATTGCAGCAATTGCGAACGCATGTCGTGATTCGCAAGGCCTTTCCAGACCAAATGCCGAAGACTACTGGCAGTACGTCACGCACGTCATCTACCTGGACGGTCCATTGTCTCCCAAGCTGGACAAGGAGGCTCTCAGCAAGATCGGCATTGAGTCACTTCGGGTTTATGGTCGGAATGACGAGAGCAGAAAAGGTGGCCGTTATGATACGAAAGCGCTTACCCAAGCATTGGAAGCTGTGATCGGGCGCAAAGACCCTAGAGGTCTGTCGAGACGAAACACTGTCATCACATGAAGCGGCCACTCATGCAGATTTCAGACACCGATGGTCGCCCACATTTCTTCAGAAGGTCCACGCGACACTTGAGACGCCTCAAAAAAGATCTCCCGCACTAGCAGCGAGCGGCCGCGAGCGGCTCCACAGGAACAGGAAACAGCCCCGCCGATTGATGACAGAGCTCTTGTAGCTCCATCCCAACAGCACGGCAACTAACGGTGAAAAGTTCAAAGACTTGACTCAATTGACTTTGTATAAGAAGGATCTCGCAACAATCAGGGAGAGCAGCATCGGACATTCCAGCATCAATATGGCAGCCAAACCTCTTAATGTCGCAGTTGTGGGCTATGGCCTTTCCGCAAAGGTCTTCCATATCCCTCTAGTCCTCACTTTACCAGACGAGTACAAGCTCTACGGTGTTGTACAACGATCTCCTAAACCCGACGACGATGCCTCAAAAGATCATGCCGGAATCAAGAGTTGGAGATCTGTTGACGAGGTCTATGCGGACACAAATGTGGACGTTGTTATCGTTACCACCACACCGGAATCACATTTTGAAATGGCGAAGAAGTCGCTCGAGTCAGGAAAGAACGTGGTAGTGGAAAAGCCGTTTGTGCCTACTGCAGAGGAAGCAGGCGAACTTGCAAAGATCGCTGAGAAGAGTGGGAAGAAGTTGGCTGTATACCAAAACCGCAGATTTGATGCAGATTTTCTGACATTGAGAAAGATCATGGCAGAAGGCTTGCTAGGTGATATATCAGAGTTTGAGACTCATTTCGATAGGCATCGTCCTGATGCTCCACCTGCTGGCAGCTGGAAGAATGATGACAAGCCAGCCCATGGAAGTCTCTACGATCTCGGCACTCATTTGATTGACCAAGTTTACCACACCTTTGGTATGCCAAAGCGAGTCACCGCTTTCATTGGTAGACAGCGAAGAAGCGTCTCTTCTGGACCACCTGATTCGCATACCGTGCTGCTTCACTACGATGGACCATTGCTCGTAACCGTCAAGGCTGGTGTGGTCAGTCCCGAGGTTGAACAGCTTAGATATTGGGTCAGAGGCACAAAGGGTAGCTTCAAGAAGGTAAGAATCCGGCGCGCTTGAACGTTGCTATGACGAATGCTGACACTAAGTGACTTAGTTCCATCTCGACCGCCAAGAAGACCAGCTTCGAAAGGAAAACGTTGGACCAGGACACCCAGAATTCGGCGTTGATCCTGAGAGCCATTATGGTACCTTGATCACAGTCGAAAACGAGAAGGCTACGCCGGTGGTCAGGAAGTACCCTACGATCAAGCCTGCGACGTATGTCGAATACTACCGCATATTTGCGAAAGCAATCCGGGGTGAGGGTGAAGTTCCAGTAAAGGCTGAGGAGGCGAGAGATGTACTGCAGATCATTGAGCTTGCCAAGTTGAGTTCAAAGGAAGGCAGGACTGTTGAAGTGTAGGTCACCGGCTTCGTGGCAGCATGCGACAATTGAGGTCTTGAAAAGCTCGGCAGCTCGTTGGACATTCGAGATAAAGGAAGAGCGGCCATATCTGTAGAGTGGTCTTGAAACCGAATACCATGATTGGCATGGAGTCTTTTGCCCTGTGCAACGCTCAGCCTCGAGAGCAGCTTACCTCGCTTCGTCGCCTACCGCCTGTGCAGCGCAACCCAGAACTTCTCCCTTCGCTCAAACCACATCATCTTCGTCAGAGACAAGGAAACACGAAAATATGACTATCGTCCACTTTGAGGAACATGCGGTACATGTAGTAACTGCTTTGAGAAGTCCACAGTCTCCTAGGCGAGTACGCTGGCTCCCTCATGAGAGTTCCTCACGCTGACGCTGAGAAAAGCTCTTCCAGACTCGACTTTCCGCCTTGTCGTGGCTCACCTTGGCAGCAAGGCTGCAAATTCTCTAGCGAAGGAAATCAAACGGCACTTCAATCAAATCGATGACTGGCAGCCGTGTTATGCGATGTCATTTGCTCCACGCCTGACGACTAGCATCATTACTCTACAGATCATCTCTCAACGCCGCAAACCCAACCATTACTCCTTGCGAACATGAGCCAAAACCTTGCTCTTCCCTGCCAAGTCTCCGGCGAGCTGCTTCATAGGCACATTAGCCATGATATCGAAGACCGAAATCTCCACCAGCATCTCCTTAGCGATCCAGTTCCTGACTTCCACAGCGACAAGACTGTCCACGCCATAAGCACTGAGAGGCTTGTTGGCATCAACATCAGCAGCTGGAATCATCATCAACCTTGCAAGTCTCTCGCACATCGCCGTGGTGATCATGTCCACTGCGGTGCCAAGATCAGAACATCTTGACAGCTCATCCTTGAGTGAGACGGCTGAGGCAGAAGATGAGGAACCGCCGTTCGACAGATTCCGCAAACCAGCGAATCTGTTGTCTGCCATCCAGTACCACTGCGGCTCGTACTCGTTGCAAGGCAGGCCACACATGACCTCAGGAGGATGGGCCTCTGAGCCCTCCATAGCGGTGGCGATAAGGCCGTGCAGATCTGAGTTGTGCATGACTTTGAGGCCCATGGCTTTGACGTGGTCGACGTACTCGTCGTGCTCAGCGACGAAGCCAACGGAGAGCAGATAGCCGATGTCGATCGTCATCGCTCGCAGACCGAGAGACCGTCTGTACGATGCGAAGTAGTCCTGGAAGATGTTACCACATCCGTAGTTGCCTTGTCCTCTGTGACCCATCGTGCCGGCCAGGGACGATAGCATGATAAAGAAGTCCATGTCACGAGGCAGAAGGTCGTGAAGATTCCAGGTGCCGTGAACCTTCGGACCAACTGTGATTCGGAGGTCGTCTGCGGTCATCTTGTCGAACAGCCTGTCTTGCAATACCATTGCTCCAGTAACACAGCCACGGACTGGTGGTAGATTGCTGATGTTAAGTAGCACAGTCTGCAATGCAGCCCTGTTGCCGACATCACAGTCGAAAGCAATTGCATTGGTGTCGTAAGTCTTGCGCAAGTCTTCGACATAGGCTTTGTTGCCAGCTCCAGAAGCAGCAGATCGGGACAGAAACACGAGGTGCTTAGCACCCTTCTCTGCGAGCCAGCGACCGATCTCACGACCAATGCCACCCAGACCAGCGACAATATATGTGGCATCTTCCTCAACGCCGACCTTAGGTGTACGCGGCACAGCAGGAACGACGTCGGTCTCATCGACACGGACTACAACTTTACCCATATGCTTACCTGCACGAACGTCAGTGATACTTCCCTTACGAGTTGCTGCGCTGTCAACTCACCTGTCTGCATATAACGGAAAGCCTTCTCTACCTCCGAGAATGTGAATTGCTGCACTGGCTGGACCGGCTTCAGTGCTCCGTCTCCAATCAATCGAGCAACATCGTTCCATAGTTTAACAGCGCGAGGCGTTGGGTTGTTTTCAAAGTCGAGCAGATTGACGCCAATGTATGACTTGTTGTCCAGGAAAGGCTTCATGTCCAACCAAGTGTTGGCAAAAAGGTCAGCCTTACCAATCTCCAAGAACCGACCGAACTTTGCCAAGCAGTGCCAGGACTGTCGTAGTGCTTCTCCAGCAAGCGAGTTGAGAACGACATCTACACCTCTGTCTGAAGTCATCCTCATGACACCCTTGGCAAAGCTGGTGTCTCGACTGCTTAGGATGTGGTCTTCTGGTATACCGTACTGCTTAATCAATAAATCGCGCTTCTCTTGTGATCCGACGGTAGCGAAGATTTCTGCGCCAATGTGCTGCGCGAGAATGATGGCTGCTTGTCCAACACCACCAGCCGCGGCGTGGATGAGGATTGTCTCGCCCTTTTCAAGTTGACCGGCGGTGACGAGCGCATAGTATGCCGTAAGGAAGATCAAAGGCATCGATGCTGCATCTTCGAAGCTCATATCGGCTGGCATCGCAATCGCACCTTTTGCTGGGAAGCGAACGTACGTAGCGAAGGTATCACAGCTGGCTGTCATGATCCGATCGCCGGGCTTCAGGTCCGAGACACTGGAGCCAACTCTGGTCACGACTCCAGCAACGTCAACTCCGAGCTTGTTTTCGTTGAGGTTTCCGAGAGCGACGAGGACATCTTTGAAGTTCAGACCCACAGCTTTGACCTCAATTTCGATCCAGTCCGATTGCAGTGGCGTGTAGTATGTTTCATCTTCCTGCCATCGGAAGGTGTCAAGCAGACCCGGAGTCTTGATCGTGAGCTTGAGAGGACGGCCACAGCTGACGAACGGAGTGGGCTCTGGCTCTCCCTTGGCTTCGTACTTGCGAAGAGACTTGTCGACATTGGTTGAGCGCTCTACGCGCGGAATGTAGACAGTGGAGCCTCGAGCAGCAAATTCGCCATCAGCGCCTTCGCTCTGGCTGTGGGACATGCTCACATCGATGATAGCAGAGGCGGACGCTGCGACGTCAACATTATCCGGAGTGTCGATGTCAAGAGTTGCGAGCAAGACACCAGCGTTCTCGTTGCGGATCGCGCGAGACAGACCGACCATGAGAGATTTGTGGGGCTCAGAGCAGTCCATTGCAGCACCGCCAGTGACCCAAAGCGTACCCGCTGAGCCATGGATGAGCTTTCGTATGGTGTTCCAGTCACCGTCGGTAATCTCAGCAAGAAGAGGTTCTTGCCACTCTGCCAAAGAGATGCAGTACTTGCCCTCAATATCTTCAGCTTCGAAGTCAGGCCATTGGAAGATGCTGGCTTCGATGCCCTTCTCCTTTAAGGCTGAGAAAATGGCATCAGCTAGCTGTCCGGAGGCGGCATCTTCAGTGCGGATCACTGCAAACTGTGAGCTCACGATAGCGTCCACTGCCTTAGTGGTGGCAAGCTTAGTGGAGACGATCAAGGAGACAGGCTCCTTGGAACCCTCACGATCGCCACGAACATCGAGATCAACTCCAGAGTAGCCAGCTTTCTGGAGAGCGGCGTCCCATTCTGGTACGTCAAGCAGCGGTCCACCTTTGCGGCCATCATCCTCACCAAGCCACCAGCCTGGAAGCGGTCCCATGATGAAGCCGCAGAAGATGCGCTTGATGGTCACTTCGGATAGTACCAGCTGTCCATTCGGCTTGAGCAAAGTCTTGCAATGCTCCAAGGTCTCCTGGATGCTCTTGGTAGCGTGAAGCACGTTGGCGCATACGATGAGGTCGAAGCTTTCTGCCTGGAAGCCCTGCTCCAGTGGATCGTTCTCGATGTTCAAAGTGCCGAACTCCATGATCGAGGCGTCTTTGACGAAGCGGTCTGCAGCCTTGGCCAGGAAGCCAGGTGAGATATCGGTGAAGTAGTAGCGCGATGCCTTCGAAGAGTCTCCGTGACGCAATCGATCCAAAATGTGACCAGTGGTGCCGCCAGTGCCTGCGCCAATCTCCAGAATACTGAGTCCAGGTCTCTTGTCCGCGATGAGACCAACATACTCAGCACAGTTGGAATTGTACGATGCGCCAAATGCACCTTGGTAGAATGTGTAGAGCAGATCGTTCTCCAGCATGACTTGCAACGGCTCGACCTCTCTTGTAAAGATCTTTGAGAGATTCAGACCTATCCTGTCGACCATCTGGACTGTGATGTCCCCAGAATGCGACGTGGAAATCCTCTTCTTGGCCGCAGCCATCTGTCGCTCAACCTCTGCAGCATCAGATGAGACCGGAGGGAACTCCTTGACACGGTCGTGCATCCACTGCACATACAGCTTCCAGAAACCGTCGTTCGGCAAGTGATATTTACCTTCGCCTTCGAACCAGTCCAGACATCGTTGTATGTGTACCAGGCAAACATACTCCAGCAGATCGAGGACAGAATCGTCATCGGCATTTGGAATAGTTCTGTTGTAGATGATTTCTCTGATCTTTGGCGGGGCGAGGAGATCAACATTCGGGTGCCATTCTTGCGTGAAGCAGCTTGCACGGGTCTCTGGTTGCTCAGAGGAGGAGCCGACGGAAGCAAGACCCAGTCCTTCCATCGTAATAACGGGAGCTTCCAGACCCTCAGTAGCCACAGTGATTGAGGATACCCATGTAGTATAACTGGTCTTCTTCGCGGAACACATTCCGACCAGCTTCGTTCCAGGCACTCGAGGTACGTCCGCCGAGATATAGATGCGATCAAAGGAGAAAGGAACCACCGCCTCGTTAAGTGACTGCTCTGATCCGCTGATTGAGGGGAATAACAGGTGAAGGACGGAATCCAGTGTTGCCGGATGGATGACATGATCGTACTCAAACCGCTGGGGCATGACTGCTTTCGTGTCAGGCACAGAGATCGTGCCGTAGCTCTCTCCAGCACCCGCGAACAGCTCAACCATGTTGCGGAATGTAGGACCATATTGCATACCAATGGTCTCCACAGTGTCGTATAAGAAGCTTCGAGCTGGCTTGTCACATCTCTGTCTCGACTCCAAAAAGGCCTTCTTCTGCCGCGCATTGCCCAGTTGCATTTCTTGCTGCATCGAAAGCGATAGAGAGCTCTTGTAATTGATATTAACGAAGCCCCTGGCATGGCTGGTCCATTCGTTGGCGTCATGCGACCAGCTCGAGACCGTAAACTCGTTGAGAGTTGCTGAAGGTGCAGCCTTCGTTCCAGTCCGGCGTGGGTGGAGTTGGACCATGACTTCGACACCCTTAGCGTCATCAGGAACACGCAGGGCAGTCACAATAGCGACGTCTCGCAATTCATATCCGAGAACTTCCTCGTTTGGATCAGCCAGTTGGGCTGCCGCTTCAACAGCCATGACGATCATTCCCGCACCGGGGTAAAGAATATTGCCTTGGACCTTGTGCTCTCTAATCCACGGGTTCTCGCTGCATCGTAAGAAATTGCGCCATGTGGGCTCAACTGCTGGGACGCGACATCCGATCAGGTCTTTGCGTGGGCTAGCACGCAGGCGATACTCGCGGCTCAAGTAAGATTCATCCCAGAAGCTGAGCGAGTGGTTCCAGGCATAAGGTGGCAGGTCCACAAGCATGTTCACGTTCTGAGGCAGCTCATTCACCTTGTTGAGATCGATCTCGCAACCTTTTGTCCAGAGCTCTCCCATGGCTTTGAGCGCGGTCTGGGCTCCGTCGAACTTCTTGCGTAGCATCGTCGCGTATGAGAGGTCGGTAAACCTCGTCTCTGCTCTGAAGATGTCGAGGAGATATGTCCGGAGCGCAGAATGTGGTCCGACCTCAAGAAAGACGCTAGCATAAGCTTCACGATCCTGAGCACGTCTCTTACTGCCTGTGTGATGGAGAAGAGCTTGCAAGGCGCCAGTGAAGTCGACGGGAGAGACCAGATTATCAATCCAGTATGAAGGCGAGAGCTTCCCGGGACGGACCAGCCGGCCTGTGACTGACGAGAACATTGGGATCGTGTTCTCGTTGTGCTCGGTTGGCAAGTGTGCCAGTGCTGTTTCGTACGCTCCTCTAACAGCTTCCATGTGGTGTGAATGATACGCACAGTCGACCGGCAGCTTCGTGCAGCCGATCTGCTCTGACTGTAGCTGCTTATAAAGCTCTTCAATTGCAGCTTCGTCGCCTGAGACTGTGCATGCCTTGGGACTATTCCAGCAAGCCACAATGGCTTTACCAGACTTGAGCTTTTTCATCCGTGCTTCAATGGCCTCGCCGCCTGCGCTCACCGCCATCATGGCTCCCTTGGCGCTTTGACGAGCAACTTCGCCAGAGACTTGGCCTCGCAGCCAAGCGACGGTGATGGCAGTCTTGAAAGAAATATGACCAGCACAATAGGCTGCGGAGATCTCTCCCGAGCTGTGACCAACGACAGCCGCCGGCCGGACATTCCAGTGACTTAGCAGATCGACCAGCGCGAGCTGCAATGCGGTGCAGACAGGTTGGGCATACTCCGCGAGCTTGAGATTGCATTCCGCTTCGGGTCTTGCCAGCTCGTCGTACAGATTCCACGTGCAACCAAGTTCGGATAAATGCGCTTGCGAGCGGTCCATGCTAGCACGGAATACAGGATAGGCTATGAGCTCCTTTCCCATACCTAAAAGCGAAGAGTACGAGGTCAGCATGTGTCTTCAAATTCAAACAGAGTGACCATAGACTCCGCTCCAGAAGCAATAGCTGAGACCAGCCTACTTTCACTGAGACAGCGACCGCAGCTACAGTCACCCGGGGGTGTCATGCTTTCTGCCCTTCGATCTACTTACCAAACCATTGGGCGCCCTGTCCTGTGAAAGCAAATGCAACCCGGGGTGCACTGGAATCAGAAGAACGGACAGGCGCCGTGAGGTCTTCGAGACCACCGAGTAGAGTCTCGATATCGCTTGCAACTGTGAAAGACTTCCATGGGAGCGACGTGCGTTTCGAAGCCAGCGTGAAGGCAAGGTCATCGAGGTGAAGATCCGGAGAGTTGCCAGATGCGATATAGCGGCGCAAATCTGATGCCGCTCGCTTGACTCCGTCTTGGTCGTAGGATGAGATCACGATGGCTTTGTGAAGAGGCTCAGACCCTCCATTCACGTGGCCATTGGCAATGGATCTTGGAACCCGAGCAGTGCGATGGCGGCCCACCTGGCCAGTGCGCGACAAGTATGAAGCGGCGTCCTCTAGCACAACATGCGCATTCGCGCCTCCGAATCCAAATGAGTTGATGCTGGCTCGTCGTGGACCTTCATTGGGCCATTCGATCGTAGCCTGAGGTATCTTGACATGCTCGGGAAGCTCAATGCTGGGGTTGAGTTTCTCAAACCATAAATTTTGTGGAATTATGCCACGCTCAACAATGAGGGCTGCCTTTATCACGCCAGCAACTCCTGCAGCGCCTTCAAGATGGCCAATGTTGGTTTTGACTGAGCCAACGTAGAGATCCTTGGTCCTGTTCTTCCCGATCGTCTCTGTGATAGCTCTTGCTTCCAATGGATCTCCGGCCTGGGTTCCGGTTCCATGAGCTTCTACATATCCAGTAGAAGTTGGGTCTACACCCGCCTGCTGATAAGCAGTTCTGATGAGTTCTTGCTGTGCCTCACTGTTCGGAAGGGAGATACCAGGTGTTCTTCCATCTTCATTCGCTGCGCTAGCGAGAACAACAGCGCGAATGGTGTTTCCGTCGCGCAAGGCAGCATCAAGAGGCTTCAGGACGGTCACGCCAAAACCCTCGCCTCGTGCAAAACCATTTGCTTTGTGATCCCACATCTGACTTCGCCTAAAAGCGAAGGGTACGAGGGTCAGCCTATGCTTAAAAATAAGAGAGGGCATATGCTCCGAAAGCAAGGGCTAAGACCAGCGTGCCGCGTCTAAGACGGCGACCGCAGCTGCCTCTACGACGGAGTCATGCCATGCACCCTTCGATGTACTCACCCATCAGGCGACAAAATCTTAGCAGCGCCGAGTAATATCGACATATCGGGGCCGAACATGAGATTTGCGCCTCCGACAACAGCCATTTCAGCTTCCCCTGTCCGAACGCTTTGACACGCTAAGTGGAAAGCAGTCAAACTCGACGAACAAGCTGTGTCGATTGTCATACTGGGTCCTCGCAAGTTGTAGAACCATGAAATACGATTAGAAGCCAGAGATGATGAGAGGCCAGTGGCGTCTGTTATGCGGCAGTCAATGTCCTGAGCTCCAAGTCCGTAGCCTTTTGCGTGACTCACGGTATATAGATGGGCCTTCGTTGTCTCTTGCTTGTAGATTAGGAAAGTCTCCGGTAAATGTGCCAATATAGACGGAGGTCCGTGTGCCAGATACATCGTTCAATGTCATGCCAGCTAGTACAACCAGTAAGTGAGTGATTTATTTCTGGTTGCACCGCGAAAGATGCAGCGTGCCTCTGCATCGCATCTGCTTTACCTACCATTTTCGAAACCTTCATAAGTAGCTTCTAATAGCATTCGATGTGTGGGATCCATTGCTTTGGCCTACAGGATGCTTAGCATATTCTTTCCAAGGTAGGCCTTAGACGTGATGTGTGGCCACGTAGCTCTTGCTGGAAGCCGTGATCAGGCATTACACTGACCTCCTTGGGCGTTACTGAGAAGAATGGAGCATCGAAGACTTTGAAGTCCTGCTTCAAGAAATGTGCGTGCCTATTCCGATGTCAATGAAATCACTGTAGAAAAGAGCTATCACTTACGTCTGCTGAATACTACCCAACCGTTCTGGGTCCGGATGGTAGAATCCATCTATGTTGTATCGGTCCTTGGGGATCTCTGACCTGGCTGATCGACCATCAACCAGCATTTTCCAAAATGACTCTGGGTCTGAGCCATCTCCTGGGGCCCTGAGGGCAATGCCCACAATAGCGATTGGAGACGGTGCCCCCATAGTGTCTGAGTCCAGGCAAACAATTCTATGTGCAAGTAGAGCTAAGGCAGAGGTAATGGCAAGGAAGGGGAGGTTTGCAGCGGGTTGTGGGAGATGCCTCGTATGTGGTCAATGGAACCAATTATCTTGATCACCTACCTTCATATACAGAATGTATGCTATCCTGGTTAATCATCTGCCGCCCGCTACGAAGACCTATGTGCTCCCAGCTTTCGGCCTCGTTGATAGCAACGGCTTGGTTGGGTCCTATCGTTGATGCTAAGAGTCCACGTTTCGCCCTCTCGAAGGTCTATTCGATAGGTGCGCACTTTTGCGACGCTTGTTGAGGGCCTCGTCTCCGCGTGCTACAAGCGCCGAAGTGGAACAAGACCAGGTGCTTCGAAGCTATCCTCTCGGCGAGTGTGATAGTGCATGGCTTCGGCAGAATCGATGTTGCACATCAAATACAATGGCCACTGCCGAAGAGGCCATGGCGTAGAACCATGGCGTGTACGCAGTAGATTGGGAATACCAAGAGCCGCCGTCATTTCCATATGTTGGAGAACGCTGCGGCGGTCGTACAAAATGGCGCCAATGGGACCCACCCGTTGTCAGCACTGCATCCACTGAGAGTCGTCTATAGCTTCATGGTGTTCAGCCTACTTTCGTTCGTCCGAGTTGTGCAACTGGCTGCAGCGAATGCCGCTCGAGCCATATTCGATTTTGGCAGGATCGCTCACTCGAATACTCGGCGTGTACGTAGGATGAGCAGAGTCAACACTGAATTGTCCCTTGGTAATAGCACGTGGCCAGCGTGAGGCCGCTTCGCCTCCCATGACCAGGCTTTCGTTCTGGTGGCTCTTCGGCTATGATCGATACAACTGCGGGTGAAGCTCTAGACTAAGAGCGCGAAGACATACCGGACCTGGCAGGGTATCGAAGTTTAATTTGCCAGCTGAGGTCCAGGGCTTATTGTCTACTACTCGCAGACACGTGGCGTAGGCCTGCAGCAATGCGACTGTGGACTCGAGAGGACGGAGGAGCGCGTTGTGTTGGCTTAACAGTAGCAGATCTTCTCACACATCGCGCGTGAGGGAGAAACGACAGCATGGCGGCCTTCTCGGAATTGCTTGTGGCCGAGTTGCGGCTGAGCTTGAGTGAAGAAGCGAAACTGGCACTGCCGGGTTCAGACGACTTCGACGCGTCCAACAACCGGTATACGCAGTATGGAAGGCCCGTGTGTATGTCTGTCTTGCTCCGGGATTATGTGCTGATCGCGTTGCAGACATATTCTGTCGTCGTAGTTCCGGCGCGGGAGCAGGATGTCGTCGAGGTTGTCAAGTTCTGCGCGAGGAACAATGTCCCATTTGCGCCACGATCTGGGCATCATTGTGTCACGACGTCGATGCGACATCTGCAAAATGGTCTTCTGATAGACATGAGGTCTTTAAACGGTGGTAAGGAGTCGTTGTTGTGAAAACGCGTGGTTGGAGAAACGCGCTGATGACGACAGCGAAACTCAATCTCAACGGCGGCGCCAAGGAAGTCACTGTTGGGGGCGGAATTCTGACCGACGACTTTGTCTCCTTTCTGCAAACCAACAACCTGGAGGTTAATGTCGGATCGTGTCCAACTACGGGTCTGATAGGTGTGGCATTTGGTGCTGGTCTGGGGCGACTTCAGGGCCGCTATGGCTACTTGAACGACAATTTGATATCCTGCAGGCTGGTCCTTGCAGATGGGAGCGTGGCCGTCGTGAGCAAGGAGACGAATCCCGATCTGTTCTGGGCGGTTAGTATATCGTGCAAAGCATAACTCCGCCGGGTGACAGCAGCTGCGGTCGCCGTCTCAGACACGGCACGCTGGTCTCAGCCGTTGCTTTTAGAGCGCCTTCCGTCTCTTACTTTTAAAGACACACGCTGACCCTCGTATCCTTCGATTTTAGGTTAGAGGAGCAGGTCACAACTTTGGCGTGTGCACCGAGGCGACTTTCAGAGTCTTCCCACAAGCTCATGGAGGCATACACTTCTCCTGGGATCTGGAATATTCTCTGGAGCAGAGCGAATATGTTCTCACGACTCTTAACGACGTGCATTCAAGGATGCCACCAGATCTGGCCATATTCCTGCTCTGGCGGCGTGTGAGCGCCGGAGACCGGAAGAATTTGATACTGGTAAACCTTGTCTGGTCCGGCATAGAGGAAGAAGCAGAGCCTTGGATACAAGAGTTCGAGCGTCTCAAGCCGATCATTCATGGAGGCAAAGTCACAACTACCTGGCACGATCTGCCTTGGGAGACGTATGGTGGCCAGAACAAAATACTCTCGAAGCCTGGCGTTTGGCAATTCAGACCTTGGAAGATGATGAGCTCGGTCAGCGTCAAGAACTTCGACCTTAAGACCACGAAAGCGTTCTTCGAAAGCATCAAATATATGAATGAGAAGTGGGCTGGCAAAGGGTTCTTTGGCGCCATGTTCGAATGTTTACCGAATCACGAGACAAGAGAATTGCCAGATAACGAGACCGCATTTCCTTGGCGCCACGGCACCGACCACTTCCTTATGATGACTGCAACACCACTGAATCTAGACGACCGAGAAGATTTTGAGGGTTGGCTTGATATGTGGAAGCAGAAGTTCATCGAGGTCTCAGGGTACGGCCGACTTCAGCAGTATGTGAACTATGGTAACACTACTTGCACGACGGAAGATCCGCCAGAGGCGATGTACGGCTACGAGCCATGGAGGCTCGAGAAACTGCGGGCTTTGAAGAGGAGATACGACCCCGACAATGTGTTTTGTCATTATCAGCCATTCATGTAGTGAACTCTGCTGGATCTGTCTACTGTCAGCCTTGATCAGAGCAGTTGCATATGACGTACAACGGCCTCGTCTCGTCGAGCCAGGGTTACTGCCTAGTACAGCACATGCACATGGCCCATGTATCCACTAGTCCAGGGACCATCAAGACCAGTTTCAGCCGTGGATGCCCCGGTGTCCTCGATTTCCGGACCCGAAATAGCAAATGACCATAGGAGCCCTTATACCTCTTGTAGCTGTTGCAGGCAGCGTGTCACTAATGGCAGTTCTCATAGGCCACTCGGAAGCAGCATCAGAGCATGTTCTTGGTCTGCCCAACGTTCTGTTGTGAACACGTCCGGACTGTCCCTGTGAACTCGCAGGCACTCCCATATTGGAGCTCTCGGCCAAAGCGTGGAGTCAAGAGGACTTTCATCAGCACAACTTAGGCGTCAAAGTGTGGCGCCAAGATGCAAAGACTATTTCTCTTTCAACCATCGACTTGGTTGTTGGCTGTAATTGTCGCGGCCATAGGGGTATGACACTCTTGACGCTTGGGAAGCATTCGCGCTGACTTCCTAGACTCTCTGTAGCTTCCTATACCGCGTGGCTCATCTGCTGTTCTACCACCCGCTTCGATCATACCCAGGACCGAAGCTATGGGCGATATCGCGAGTTCCGTGGCACTATTACAATATTCGAGGCGACTTGGCTCGAAAGATTCTCGATCTTCATGAGACGTATGGGCCTACTGTACGCATTGCACCAGATGAACTTTCGTATACATCTTCTCAAGCCTGGAGAAAGATCTACGGGCAATCGAAGCCAGAGTTCATGAAATGCACTGACGGCCGTGGTATCGCACCGGTCATCAAGCAGGCACATCTCCGAGGGATAATTGCTGCTGAATCTGAAAAGCACCGCAGACTCAGGCGGGCGATAGCACCTGCATTTTCCGATCGAGCGCTTAGTGAGCAGGAGGCATACTTGCAAGAGCACAGCGACAATCTCGTCAATCACCTTCGGAAAGCATGCAACGAGGGCGCTGTGGACATAGTAAAATGGTTGAGTTTGGCAACATTCGACATCATGTCTGATCTAGCTTTTGGCAAGCCGGAAGGATGCCTAGACAATGCTGATCAGCCTTGGTTGTCCGTTATGGGTGCAAGAGCGAAGACCATACGATGGCATCAATTGACAATCTACTATGGACTTGATGGGCTTGCAACCCGTTTTGCGCCGAAGTCGTTCACCAAGTCGAGACAAGACCACATGCGACTCACAGCGGCGAAGGTTCAGCAACGAATCAAACTAAATGTCGAACGCAAGGACTTCATGTCATATATCCTCCAGAACACGGCCGAGCCTCTTTCGAACGCGGAACTGACCATCATGGCGAGCGCTTTCATCGTGGCAGGATCTGGAACATCGGCACGAGCTCTCAGCGCCACCGTGTACTTCCTTTGTGCTAACAGCGATGTGCTTTTCAAAGTCACTTCACAAATACGATCGGCGTTCGATGATCAGAAGGCTATCACTATCAGATCCACGGCGCGCTTGCCATATCTTCAAGCATGTATTGATGAAGCCATGCGACTCCATCCACCCAACCCGAGCACGATCCCGCGATGGGTGCCAGACCATGGCGAAGAAATCGACGGAAAGTGGGTCCCTGGTGGTATCGCTGTTGGCTGTCACCAATTGGCTTCTGGTCACGCTGAGTGGAACTTCGAGAGACCCAAAGAGTACATCCCCGAGCGCTGGCTCGATAACAACCTGAAGACTGAATTCGCTGGGGATGACAAGTCATCAGTGCAACCATTCTCCTTCGGACCGCGCAGTTGTATTGGCCGCAGGTAAGTTTTCTCATCCATGCGAAATTTCGTGCTCGCATACTGATCCCTAGTAGTCTGGCGTACGCCGAAATGCGACTCATCCTGGCAAAGCTGCTATTCGTTTTCGATTTGCAGATGGATGAACCGGAGTTGAACTGGACTGAAAGGCAGAAGAACTATTTGACATGGGAGCAGATACCATTGATGATCAGGCTGGACCCCCGTTGATACATTCTTGCGCAAGCGAAAACGAAACAGGCGGCAGTTTTGTACAATTCAGTGATTATGTTACTTTCTCTATTCATCTGCAAGTCCTGCCATACTCTAGGTCCGATCCCGAGTCTATTCACCTGGAAACCTCATCCTCCAGACGAAACAACGCACAAGCTCGGTACGTGCACCTCGTGGAAATGCATGGGTTGCCCTGTACCTGCATCTATCCCGGTCTACGAGGGCCCAGTACCCTGGTGAGACATTTCTGGACGGCTCCAGATCTGGGCAACTGCGGAATCGCGCTATACAGGACGCTAAGCAGACGTCCGAAGAAACAGCTACTACCAATGAATTCGATGCTTTGAAGCACGCTCTGACCGCAGCACAACAGCACCACCGTTGCGAGATGTCGTTCGGAAGCGTCGAGCACAGTTGACGAAGGAGTCAATCTCATCTGACAACTTCAGTCACTCAATCGCCATCATGAAATTTCTAACTCTAGCAACAGCAGCAGGCCTGCTTCTCATCCTTCAAGTCCTCAACACCCTTATCAAGAGATATCGTCGAAATCAAAAAGCTACCCAGCTTGGCTGCGAATCGATTCCGACAGAACCAACAAAATGGCCATTCGGCGTCGATCTCGTTATCAACATGGCAAAAGCCGACAAGGAACAAAGAACACCAGACTTCATAGTCGAACGATTCAACCGCATGGGCCGCTACACCTGGCGAGCAAAGCTCTTGGGTCAATCATTCGTCATCACAGCAGATTCTAAGAACATACAAGCCATTCTTGCAACTCAGTTCAATGATTTCCGAATGGGCCGTGTTCGGGAGACGAACTTGAAGCTCGTCTTGGGAAGATCGATCTTCACAGTTGACGGCGAAGCTTGGCATAGTAATCGAGAAATGGTACGGCCGATCTTCTCGAGAGAGAATGTGAGTGATTTGGCATTGCTGGAGAGGCATTTGAAGACGATGTTCGAATGTATGCCCGTGCAAGAAGATGGTTGGACGAAGCCGGTCAGTTTGGCGAGTTTGTTTCCTTGCTTGACGATCGATTCTGCCACGGAATTGTTCTTGGGCAAGAGTACCAATTCATTGCACGAGAGACTGTCTGGCAAGAGTCATCACGAAAAGGATTTTCATTGGGCGTTTGAGCGTGTTCAGCAGATCCTAGGCGTGAGGATTCGCTTGCAGAGCCTGTACTGGATCTATGGCAACAAGGAAATCAAGGAATGCGTTAAAATCCTGAACGATTTCTGCGATAAGGCAATGGAGGAAGCAGATCTGAGAGGGAAGGACGAAGGCAAGAAGTACCACTATCTCGACGTCCTTCGCTCTCGAGCTGCAGATTCCGCGGAAGTCCGAGAGCAGGTACTAGGACTTCTCGCTGCTGGTCGAGATACTACAGCTTCTCTCCTCAGCTGGGTCTTCTACTGTCTTATCCGGAACCAGAGAGTCTTCGAAAAGCTGCGAAGTATCGTGATCGAAACTTTCGGTCACGACGAAACAACAATCACTTTCGAAAAGCTCCGAGGCTGCACGTATCTCCAGCACGTCATGAACGAAACACTTCGACTGCACAGCATCGTCCCCTTCAACGGCCGCACAGCTGTTCGCGATACCACATTGCCAACAGGAGGAGGTCCAGATGGCGCAGCTCCAGTGTTCATCCCCGCTGGCGCAGAAGTGCGATTCAGTACACACGTCTTGCAGCGGCGACATGACTTATGGGGTCCGGATGCTGAGGAATTCATTCCTGAGAGATGGGAAAAGAAGAGGCCTGGTTGGCAGTACGCGCCTTTCAACGGCGGACCAAGAATCTGCATCGGCCAGCTTTTCGCTCTAACAGAAGCCGGTCATGTCATTGTGAGAATGCTACAGAAGTTCGAAAAGATCGAGGGGATCGATGTGGACCCGAGCCGCGACTACCATCATTTCACGCTCGTATGCAGTCCCGGACCGGGGCATGAAAGCGTTGTGTGTAAGTTGCGAGCTGCTCAACAATAGGAGACAAGGATCCGTAGTGCCTGATATCAACCAAAACGTGGTATGTCGCTTTCGAACTGTGACCATCAGAACCATCCAATCGCAAATCGATGCATTACCACGAGCTACACTATATTGGAAATGTTCCCTTGAGCCTGGTTAGGTAGTGCTGCAGGGTTTCTGGATCCACTCTGAGACGCTCGAGCCTGATCTGGGGTACGACGGCACGAAGATCTGCCACGGCTTGATGTCTTGGACAAAGCTATTGAGCTTCAGACTCTCGGAAGCTCGAACGGCTGTGAGGTGGAGGAGAGTGTATGACTGACAGCCCAGCGGAGTTGTAGCAGGAGAGGCTCACAGCTGCCACCATGTCCACCACTGCAGGAAAGCCCACCCCGAGATGGGTTGATCGATTGTCCTCGGATGGCACGGAGCCCAAGCATATGCAAGTGCTATGTCTCGGTCTTTCAAGGACTGGAACTATGTGTGCGTTGTTAAGTATTGCTCCTCAAGATGTTATCGCTAATTGATTGAAGCCTTATGGGACGCATTGAAACGCTTGGGCTACACACCGTACCATTTCAAGGAAGTCAGCAAGCCAGACAATATTAGAGATCGACATGTTCTCTGCTGGCGAGCGGCTTTCTACGCCAAGCTATATGGCAGCGGAGAACCATATGGCAAAGCCGAGTTCGATAAGCTGCTTTCTCGGTACGATGTCAGTCTTCCTTGTGTCGATAGCAAAGCAGTATTCAAGCTGACTCTCGATGCAGGCCGTGACTGACGCTCCAGCAGTGAACTTCTCCTCAGAGCTCATCGCCGCATATCCAGAAGCAAAAGTAATACTCAGTAAACGCGACCCAGAAAAGTGGCTCGAATCGACACAGCGATCCTATCATGCTGTTATAGAGTCGCCTGTTTTCAGAATGGCGGCCGTGGTGGATGTGCCTCTATCAATACTTGGCGAGCTATTCGAGCTTGTCCTGCGCGATTGGACAGGAGGAGATTGGCGCAATCGTGCGAAAATGAGACAGGCTTACGAAGCTCACAATGATCAAATTTGTTCTCTCGTGCCCACGGAGAGACTTTTAGAGTGGGAGCCGAGGGACGGCTGGGAGCCGATTTGCGAGTTCCTGGGCAAAAATGTGCCCGAAGAGGTATTCCCGCATTCGAACAAGGGCGATGATGTCTCAAGAGGAGTCTTGCTGGCTGCTCGATTAAGGATCGGGAAGTGGGCTTTCCGCAAAACGATTGTGCCTCTTGGATTGATCGGAACGGTCTTCGGAGGGTGGATCGTGCTGAGCCGACCTGCTGCTTGGAAGGGCGCAGTCAATAGATGCTTGAGCTTCCTGAGAGACTCCATCCAAACGTAGTGCTCTGCTCACACATGAGCCCAGCCATTATGCACCAAAACCTGCATCTCATCAACCAAGCAAAAGTCTCCGCTCTCAAAATTCATGTTAGACTTGGCCCTCCACTCCTGCAACCTGCTCTTGACACTTCTATCTTTCCAATGGGTCGTACTTGTCCATCTCCAAATGCGATTCATCCAAGATCCAACAATCAGCCTGAAAGCTGGAACTCCAGAATTATGCATAGCCTCATACGCCTCTCCGGAGTACCCAACCTTCACATTTGGATTCACCCAGACTCCCTTTTTCCAGCTGAAAGGATTGTCCGCATGTATAAGACAGCATTCTGAGCCCTCAACGTGGTATTTCGCCAAACTGTCATCCACGCCCCGAAACTGTAGCGAGCGACCATAAAATGCCTCCGCATCCATAGCCACGATTCCATTCCAACAACTCTTCACAGGCACTGGTCGACTAGCTTTCACCTCCCTTCTTGATCTCTGACTTCGAAAATATGGCCAAGTCTTCATCAATTTGTTGTACCCTTCCGCATCCCTAAGAGCAAAAGTGTCATAAAAAGCCGGAGGTTTCGCAAAATCCAGTGAACATGCTGCAGCGTAATTCCCAGCTCTTGTATCCAACAATCTCCTCACATCCATGTCATTGAAGACTACATCATTCAAGAACAGTACTTTGTCAAACCTCAACCCCTTCTCTTGCATGTCGTACAATGGCTGCATGACCAAATTCCTAAGATTCGCAAGGTATGGTATTCTTCGGAGTTCTGTTTGTCCTCTACTCGTTTTTATCCAACCCTTCTCCCCAGGTTCAGGAGTCCGAGAGATCTCGTCGACATGAGTAGTATTGTCTAATATGATTCTCCTAGATATGCCCGCATGTTCAAGTTCCGCATCCAAACTCCTCAACGCACCCTTGGTATCATCTAGACTTCCACTCTCTTGTATACTGACGAAGACATTTTCGCGACCGATCGCTTTCGCTAAGGACACAACCGCGGCATTCCAGTGGCTGCGTAGAATACGTTCGTTCGTCCAGTGGATACTAGCTATGTATATTTTCTCCTTCCCCAGAGGCGGTGGTTGTTTGGCGATTTCGCGGGTATATGCTTGACGAACGAAGATGGCTTCAACAAGAGAGTAAGCTAAGGCGAAGATTGCGAAGAAGATGGCATAGCGGCGTAGAAGGGTCTTGGGATTGACTGGACTGCTTCGAAAGCTACGCGATCGCGCATATGGTTTTTTGGGTTTCATTCTATGCTGTGGTAATGCATCGCGATGCTGTGGCAGGGAAGTTCTGGTGACGGCTTGAACCCAGATCAACTGCTCTCCATGGCGGGCGACAGAGAGCAGAGTATGGAGTTGTCCGATAGGCTAAGGAAATATACAAATAGAGGAGCATAGTGAAAGCAAAGGAGCTCTGCTGTGCAACTCCAGGAGAAGCTTCAGGGCTCGGCAGCCACTACCGAGCATTGAACCGCCAATTGCCGACATTCATTGGAAGCGCTCTGAACGTGGAGAGGGTGATCAAATGCTGCAAATGCCTAAGATGAGCACAGCTATACACGTTGGTCCGAAGCGCTTTTATGGCATTCTGCGTGTCAGTGAGCTATACACTACTTCACTCATCCTCATCTTCGCCTTTTGCCGCCAATTTTGCCACGTATTCGCTAGCAAGAGCCTTTACTCTTTCCACATCCTTTTCCTTACCCTCCTTTTCCTCAAATTCGAGCCATTTCTTGAATACAAATTTGGCTCTTCTTTTCTTCATCTTTTGCTGGCTGATGCGTTCGTAGAGTGCTCTAGTCTTGTCGATGGCCTCCTTTTTGGCCTCTGCATCATTACCGACACGACCAACCCGGGACCTCTCAAGATCGACCCATTGATCCCATCCAGAGCTCCAGAGCGGTGAATCTGACAGAATTCCCTCGAAGACGGTTCGGCCGCGTTCAGCATTACCATTTTCGGAGTGGAATTCGAGCGCTGCGAACTTCGCCACGAGCTTGCGACTCTCCTTTGGCGAAATCGATTTCAGAGCTCTTGATTGCAGCTCTCGCGCACGATCTGCAGCTCCAAGGTTGTTCATGAGGAATGTTGCGTAGTTGTACCAGACATCAGGGCTTGCGCGGAAGTTCTTGTTGGCCACAATCTTCTCAAAAACGGCGTCCGCCTTATCGAGGCTCCCAGCACTGATGTAAATGTTTGCCAAGCGTTCGTGCATTTCGAGCGGATCTTGAACCTCGCAGGCGCGCTTGAAGACCTCTTCGACGCGCTCGTCGTCGCCGTATGCGATTTCCATGTTGAGCCAAGCCACCCAGATATGCATCTTCTCTTCGGTCTCGCGAATGTGGATCATACGCAGAGCTCGCTCAGCAATATCACGAGCCTTCTGGACCTCAGAGAGCTCCAATTGGAAAGCCATGTATTGCATCCAGAGGCCAGAGTTGTTTGGCTGGCTCAGGAGGTGACGCTCGAAGTCGCTGTCACTGCGTGGACCGAATTTGTCAAGGTCACCAGTACGGTCCTCCTTGATCTCAGGCTTGCGCTTTCGCTTCTTCAATGAGGTTGTCTCCGGTTCAGACTCGTCTGCAGCCATGTCTCCACCGACATCAGGTTCGCCCCATTGGAAGCCTGCAGTCTTTAGGCCGCCCTTTACAGTCGACTCGATATTGGCATCGACGTCCATGACATCCACGGCCTCGTCAGCGTCACTGTCCGCTTCTTGCAATTCAGAGAGATCAACTTCGACGCCGCCATCAGCATCGGACTCGTCTTCGACGTCAACGCCACCTTCCATGTCAACGTTCTCACTCTCATCTCCACTTTCGTCTTCGCTGATCTCGGCTTCGTTGCTGAAGTAGCTGGCCTTCAACCCAAGACTGATCTTCCTGCTGTCCGGGTCGACACTGAGCACCTTCGCTTTCACAACGTCTCCGGAGCTGTAGTGTTTTCGGACGTCCTCAATTCGTCTTGCTGCGACCTCGCTCCTATGACAAAGTCCAGAAAGCCGAGGCTGTGTATTGTCGATGTCCACGAAAGCGCCAAAGTCCTCCACCTTCCGAACCTTGCCAGTGACAGTCATGCCTTGCTTCAGGTCGTGAATGGTCATCGGCGGCTGATAATCATGGTCTACGTGTGATCTCTTCAGGCTCAGCTGCACCTGGCCGCTGCTGGCATCGACAGTCACCACTCTGCCCTGAACTAGCTGGTCGACCTCGTAGATGCTACGCCAGTCCTTCACAAACTGGTCACTCAAGTCGGAGATGCGGACCAGAGCGTCAACACGAGAGCCGAGAGATACAAAGATTCCTCCTTTTTCTGGAACTCGTTTGACAAAGCCGCGGACAATCGCTCCAGGTTTGAGCTGAGAAGCTTCGGCGATATGTGCATCCTTCACAGGCAGGCTTGAACTCAATACCTTGGAAGGCCGCAAGCTGACATAAACGCGCTTTCCGGGCAGGTCAAGGCCTACAACACAGACACGGACGATGTCATTCTTACTGTGCTGCCCGGGATTTGCTTGGTCGTAGTCGTCACTGAGCTCCACGAGCGGCACGTGACAGACGATGTTCTCAGCGACCACAACGGTGATGCCATGCTCGGATATCCTGGTGACGCGCGCTGGCACGACCATGCCCACGGAGAGCTCTTTTAGTGTCAGGGTTTCTTTCGTTGTAAGGTCGAGCTTGTTGCTTGAAGCATCCACTGACTTAACTTTAACCTGGAGAGCGCAGCCAACACGAAAGCGGTTCTCAACGTTTTGTAATTGGCCAACGTCATCAGACAAGTCCATCAACGACACACGACCTCGAACGTTGGGTGACAGGTTTGCCCACACGCAGTTATCGCTATGATTGTTGACAAATGCGAGGTATGAAGCGCCCTGCTTAACAGAGTCCATGGCTAGGAGGGAATCATCACCATCTCGAACCCTGGATGGCTTGGCTGAGAGCTCGAATACCGGTACCTTGCCCTGGCGGTGACTGATCGGAAGAAAGCGGTGACTACGAGCATCGTGGATGCCCAAAATCTTGACGTCAAGTGTGTCGTTCTGCTTCAGCTTGTCGTTCTGTAAAGGAGCTGCTTTATTCGTGATCTCGTCCCAACTGTCGAACACTTCACTGACATCCACTCGGCCCTGTACGTTATCTGCAAGTCGGACATTGATCTGTGTGGCCTTTACGGAAGCGATGCGAGCCTTGACGACTGAACCGAGCTCGAAGTCGGCCATCGAAGAGATCGCAGGGTCGACGGCGTTCTTGACGTCGCTGTCGCTCTCCGTTGCGTTGCGCTTCTGAAGGGTCTCAGTTTGAGCTTGTTGCCCCGGCTCACGCATTGTGAGCAGAAATCGTTGCCGCGCGAGATCAACATCACTCACCCAGACAGTCAAGGTCTGGTCTTTGCGGAGCCCGAATGATGGTTGACTGCTCATCTCAGGCAGAAGCAGGCTCTTTGTGATTAGACCGACCACTCCATTGGCGAATTCGGCATACACGCTGTCTGGGGTGATATTTCGCACGAATCCATGGAACTTGTCACCCGGCCGAGCATCACTGAAGCTCTTGATGAGCTTTCCAGGCTTGGCAGCGTCCTTCACCATGGAGGGCTTGTTACTAAGCACGACCGTGCGGCTTCTCTCCTGCTTGTCAAGTATCAAGAGATTCTTGAGCTTCTCTCCAATCCGGATTCTTTTCATGGCACTCTGAGCCTTCGCTTCCGAGTTATCGACTAGGTGTCCGACCCGGACATTCGCTCGGAGACCCTGGTTGAGCTCGAGTATTACGGAGTCAGCGGTCTTCTCGATGACTGTCCCGTCGACGAGATGTCCTGGAGAGAGCTTCTCCCAGGCTTCCTGCTGCTCTGAGGTGAAGTCTCCGGAGCCATCTTTGCAGCTCACCTTCATCTCACCAGCTTCAGGTGAGACCGAGACAATTCTCACCTGAACGGTCTGACCAAGGTGGAGATGCTGCTTCGGGTTCTCGATGAAGCTCTCACTCATCTCAGCAACCGGCAGCCAAGCACGGACATCTCCATAAAATTGAACGGCAGCACCAGTGTCGAGTAGATTTACAATCGTGCCTCGAGATGTCATCCCAGGCTCAAGCTCATTATAGTCCTTCCAGATTTTGTCGCTCTCGCCTTCCAACAAGGACTTCTTGAGAGTGAGACGAATTTGTCGCTTTTCGGAGTCAATTGAAAGGACACGCGCCTTGACCTCAGCGCCTTCCTTAAACTTGAGCTCGGGGCGTTGTAGACGTGTGTCGCTGAAGTGCACCTCCGGAACTAGGCCGTTGACGTTGTCGCTCAGCTTCACAAGAATGCCAGTGACTCCAGTCTTGCCTCCATAGATGAGCTTCTCGACCGAGCCCTTAACGGCTTGGCCCACCGCCAGGTCGTCGAGTCGCAGGAATGGTTGACTCAAAACGGATGGCTTCAACGAGACATAATAGATGTCATCAATGGGGTTATAAGCCAACACCCTCGCCTTATGAACTGTGTCCGGCTTGTAAGGTCCAGATGCTGAAGATAACGTGTCAATGCGCTTGTCTGAGAGCTGCGAGATATGTGCAAATAATCTCGTGGTCCGTTCTTCACGACCTTCTTTTCTCGATACTACAAGGAAGACGCCGCGATCAGATAGGACTTCAGCTACTTTTGCTTCGTCAATGATTGATGAGAGCGGTAGTGATTGGGCCAGGTCCTGTGCTTGTGACTTTAATCTGGATGTTGCATTTTCTGGAAGCTTGGTTGACGCTGGTGTAAGTGCCAAGACATGATCGAGCAATGAAACTCCGACCTTTCTAGACTCATCGGCTTGAGGAAGCGCATAGGTGATGCGAGCTTTTACTTTGCTTCCAATCTTGTATTTCTTGCTCATGTCCTCAACGCCGACAGCATTGGAGTGGACGGTGTCAGCAGTCACATCGAGCATGCCCATGATCTTCCCAGCAATGCCGCGCGGACCTGACTCCGTCACAAGTACGTCGACCAAGGTACCCGGAAGGAAGGCATTGACTGTAGGAGCATCGCTTACGACCGGAGCCTTCGACTGGATTCCATTGAGCTTGTTGAAATCGGGTGACAACTTCAAGACCTTTCGGTCGTCACTGCCTGCCTTGCCAGTGACCAGACAGAGCATGACTTGACCTTCCTTCACTTTGCTCAGTTTCCACGCCGCGCCTAAGTCTTTCTTGCTTATAAAACCGCTGGCGCCCTCCTCGGCGAGCCCAACGTCCATAACCAGACCATGATCCTCGACACTGCGTACGGAAGCCTGGAGCGTGCTGTCCATCACAACGCTGTCCGCAGAAAGGCCACCATTTGTCGCGGCAGGCTCGATGGACAGTTCAATGTGTTTTTTAGGCTTGCTCTTTCCCTGTTCCTTGTCCTTGCCGTCTTCTGGATCGGTAGCAGTGGCAGTCACAACCGCTCGCAACCACTGTCCTACATGCAATAGCTCTTTCAAATCAACGTCGCCCTGCTCTTCATCATCTTCCTCGTCCGCCAGCATCATCTGTTCGAGTTTGGAGTTGACTTTAGGCGATATTGAAGAAATTTTGGCATATCCGGTCAAATTGTTTGGCAAGGCAAGCGCAATGTCGCGGTCGGTGATGGAGGTGATCCTGCCTAGTGCAGTGCTGCCGACTGCCAAATTCTTATACGTCAGACCCTGTATCCTTGTCGCGGCCTCGCTCTTGCCCTTCTTTGCATCCTTGACTCCATCGCTCTTCCTCTTTTTCTTACTGCGGGAATCGTCTACGGCAGCATCGAATAGGTCCTCGTCGTCGAGCGACTGCTGCTGACCAGTCTCCAGTTCTTGCTTGGCATCTCGCTCAGCCTGAGCTTGAATCTGTTTGTTTTCCAAAGCAGTGAGGGGGCCTGCGCCACCGCGTGGAAAGCTGCGCTCTTCGGTTTGTAGTATAGATTTGAGCGCCCTCTTCTCGCCGCTGTCAATGGATTTTCGAGGCTTCTTTTCTTTGCTTTGCTCGTCTTTCCCTTCAGTCGATTTTGCTTTCTTGCTAGGCCGCTCGTCTGTGACAGCCTTTCTCTTGACGGCTGACATGGCTGCGGTTTTGACGGCTGTCAATGCAATCGTATCGATATCGTCTTGTCTCTAGAAAGTTTTCTGAGAATCTCGAATTCGCGGGAGTCCAAGCTCCGCTTGCCGACGTGCCGGCAGCCGAGAATGCGCTAGTGCAACCTTAAACGCGTCTTTGCTCGACTCGAACGCGTTGTGCGTAAAGTGCTTTTCCATCGTTCGCCTTGTCCTCCTCTGCATATTCATGTTCGACAGCATTACGCCGCAGTCTTAGGAGCATATCATGGCAGACGTGCCACCAAGGTCCTCCCAGGACAGCTTCTACCAGCAGAACAAGATCTCACTCGACCAGGAGAATATCCCATCTTCGCCTCCCGTACCACAGAGTGCTACTGCAAGTCTCTTCAGCAGCCAGAAGATCAGAAAGCCGCCCACTGTCACTCCCAACAGATTCAACAAGTTCTTCAAACCTCGGAAAGCTGTCACCACCCGAGGCGGGCGCTTGAGCAAGGCAGGAAGGCAGCTTCGAGACATTACCAAGAATGGGGCAAACCGGAGAGCTGCAGGAATCTCTGCAGCAGATTTCCTACCTACGCCACAAGATGACTTCTCTTCGCCCCGACCCTTGAAGCGCAGAAAGCATTCTGGAATAGACCTACAGAGTTCACCGCCACAGTCCTCGCCTTTAAGACACCATCAGACGCTGGAGCCAATCGAGATACCAGAATGTGACTCTGAAGCCGAGACTCTGCCAGAGCTGTTCGAGGAGCTCAGACCATTCCCACGCGCTGTACGGCGTCTGCGTGAACCCGGTTCGTCTCGACGCATTCTCGAGCGCAGCTTTGGCGGCTTTCATGCAACCTCTCGAGGCTTCCGAGGAGCAGATCATGCAGTGGACTGGAGAGCGGAGACGGCAAACATCTGCACTTCTCCATCAGACATACATATGTTCTCTGGTGCAGCTCTACCCTTCTGTACTACTGCATGCAATACGAATCCGCTGGTGGCCATCGGCGATGAGGAAGGCAGCGTTCATCTGATCGATTCGTCGCCGGCTGCAGATTTTCGAAAAGCTCATGTCAAGTTTCGTGTACACCATAATGCGGTCATGGACATTGCATTCTGCTCAGACGACTACATATTGGCTACCGCGAGTGGGGACCAGACAGCCAGAGTGGTGGACATGCACAGCCAGCAGACGATGTGCATTCTGACTGGCCATAAAAGCAGCGTGAAGCAAGTGCGCTTTGCTCCGAATGACCACAACATCATCACGACCAGCGCCAGGGACGGCTGTGTGAATATCTGGGATCTTCGATGTGGTGGGAAGTCTGCTGTTCAGAACTGGCGAGCTACGCTTGGGTCTCGTGTCAATGGTGACGGTAAAGTCGAGCCAGAAGCACGGTATGGCAAGTCTCTTGAGGTTGGCTATGGACATCGATCTGCAAATCGCGCGTATGAGGCGGACAATAGGGACGAGCTGTCCATCACCTCTTTTCAACACCTACTCAATGGACGCGAGCACATGATTGTGACCTCGAGCGAAGTCGATGCCTCAATCAAGCTTTGGGACCTTCGAAACGCAGGTCGACGCAACCCGATGCCTCTAGCAAGTACAGCAGTCCCTGAATCACATAGCAGCCGGCGGAACTTTGGCGTCAACACCATGGCATTATCTGGCGACGGCGGCCGATTGTACACGATTTGTCGCGACGCAACCATTTATGCCTACTCAACTAACCAGCTTGTACTCGGATACGCGCCAGAAATGTCCTCTGGTCCAAGCAGAAGACGTCTGCTCAAAGAACCAATGTCTGGTTTAGGTCCACTTTACGGCTACCAGAATCCCGATCTCAGGCTAGGTTCCTTCTACATCAAAGCATCTCTACGACCGGCAAAGAGCGACAAAAGCGAAATGCTTGCAGTTGGCAGCACGAACGGCACTCCAATTCTGTTTCCTACCGACGAGCGCCACGTCCCTCGCAGAGAACGTGCGACAGACGACGACGACAATGACGAACCCGATCTGCCCTCTGCTTCACCGAAAACGTCACAACGTACTGTGACCTCCACACGCTCAAAATCGTCGTCCAACCTGCACGTTTTCGAGCACGGTACGGCTCTAGTGAGGGCCCACAATAAAGAAGTCACTTCCTTGGCTTGGTCAACAGACGGTGACCTTGTCTCGGTCAGTGATGATTTCACAGCAAGATGTTGGCGAGAAGATGCCGGACGTGCTCGCGCACTTCGGACTGGTGGCGAGGTCAATGGAGGACGATGGCAGTCCGGCTGGGCAGCTGTTTCGCCTGATTGGGATGAGGATGACTGCTGATTGCAGCACAAATGATGTGCCAGAAAAGATGACTGGAGTGAAGTGACGGTTGACATTGAGACTATCCTGTTCAGTAAGCGTCTAGTCAAGGCATGAAGGGAACAGCATAGAGCTAGAAATGCAAGTACGCATGGAAATGCTCCGTATCGCTCCATGACATGGTCATCTCAAGATATCGAGTTTCGAGCATGCACTGCTCTCTTCGTAAGAGCCGTCCCTTGGCCAGAGTCGTGATCGTCTCGTTTGATGTAGTCTTTCGCCTCGTGCTGTCTTCGTGCTGACCCCGGCCTTTGTGTTCCGTCAATGCCTCCTCACGATCCTCAAGAGCGATTGACGTTGAAGCATGACTACGAGGTAGGGGAAGAGGGAGGTTCGGGAACAGGACGGCATCTAAGATAACGTAGCGTGGCTGGAAACTCTCGTCGCAATTTGTTGTGACCTCACGTCTTGCCAACTCTCGCTCCTCTCGCCATCACCACGAGATTGCAAGATCGAGGCGCCATCTGCAGACTCTTATTTCCTTACAGATATTGTCCTTGAAATCAATGTGAAAGGAAAAGAGTTCGGAGAAGGTTTTGCTATTAAGGGTCTAAGAAGATAGGGAAAGTCGCATTGTTGAAAGCTCACTTCAGCTGCAAGAAGTGAAGAATTACACGCACAATGGCGCCATTTGCGGTGAAGTTACAAGTTGTAGAAAACTTCGACACTTCTATCTATCATATTCAACTATGTAATCTTGACAACTGCCTTACCATTTAGTCAAGATACTGGATCACGGAACTACCGACTTGCACACATAATGGATCCGCCGACCGCCAAGACGAATGTAAGACCTTATCCCACTTACTACTGTGGAAGTCACTACTAACAGTATTCTAGACCTTCATGGACATGCCACCCGAGACGCAAAACTTCATTATCGAGCTTGCTGCAGCCTCCTCTAAGACGCCAATTATCCTAGAAGACACTAACGGAACCCGCACCTTTCGCCTTCATCTTCCAATCGGACAAGTCAGCAGATACTTCAGAAAGCACTTCGCCAGGCTTTGGTTGGAGGTATCAACTCTTATTCTGCCATTCGATCTCAGCCAACCTACTCTTCATCGAACCTCTGCCGTCACCATTCTCGATGATATCCACGAGAAGTACGAGCTTGCATCGTGTCAGATCGAGCTCCAACCACGCCTCTACCGCAACGTGGAAGTTGTCGGTCTATCCTGGCTTCTTGTACTCGGAAAGAGATATGGTGGAAGGATTATAAAGATCCAAGAAGGCGAGAAGAACTACGATGGTCTATTTGTATCGCCCCGGCACCCACACTGATTTCGGCAAATATGCGAAGAAACCATCACCGCTCAACCACATCGAATTTCTCATCATATTTAATATTAGCTATGCTAAGCTTCACGAGATTCGAGATTCGAGATTACTTCTGGCCAGCTTTACACGAGCAAGCGGGCGACGAAGTATTGGAAGATGATTTCATCGGGAACAATGATCTGGTGGTCGCGCGTGCCGGGGAGCCCGCCAAAGTGTTCATAATCGCTGGGAATAAAAGCCGAACGGAGGACATATTGAGACCAATTGCCTACGACGTATTCGACCACTTCAAGAATCTCCTGCCGATGTCAACGGACTTTCGGGCGACGCAGCGGGACAACAAATGGGTCGCCTACACAAAGCCACCTGGGTATACCTACCGTAAGAGCGACATGTGCTTTCGACGATGAGGAGGCTACTAACATATTTGCAGAAGAGCAACCAAGAATTGATATGCCTGACATTACCTTGAAGATGAGGGCGATGATCGACCTCCTAAAGACGGACTGTCAAACTATGAGGACGAGCCGGTATATGTCTAGGGAAGACGCTAACGAACTGTAAGTTACTCACCTGTTTCAATCGCGACTAAGACTGACCTTCGCGTAGGGTGCGCAAGGGGGTTAAAATTGCGAAGCCAGATATCGAGCAACCATCGCCAAGAAAGGTAGCAACGAAACGCAAAGGCAACAAAAAAATCATGAGAGATACGCGGAACATTGTACTCGTGCACCTCGACGGAGTTACGCCACAAGCAGAACGCGCCACGACACAGCTCAAGCTCACGAAATTGCTTCGCCGTCCCATCAAGGATTCAATGGCAACATTAGCGGGCCTGGAGCTGGCGAAGATCCACGATCACATCACAACACCAGTCGATTCTGGGGGAAGCGGCTAGTATCAGACTCCTGACGACTTCTACCTTACATACGACTGCAAAGCAGATAGACGCACACGCCTTGTTCGTAGTGATGCTCAGCTTAAGAAGGCTCTGGAAGATGTGGAGAAGTCAGGACCAGATGGCGAGAAGTTCTCTATAGACGTCAGGCCAGGACAGGCCAGTGCTGAGCTGGAACAAGTTGGTTAGGCAGGAATTTGAAAAGAGAACTCGTCGGAAGTTCACGACGGTGACAAGTATATGGCGACAGAGAAGCGCTCATTACGAATAAGTAGAGCGACATAGCATAGTGCAGTATGAAATAATTCTAGCGACGTACGGGTCTCAATTTCTTTAATAACACGCAAACTACCTTTAGCGTATCTCCCATACCTCCACCAACCAACCTGACGTCGTCGACCTCCGCTCGTTCCTCGCTACGGAGACGACTAGCGGTTGGCTTGGCTCCAGTATGGTCGGGGCCTTCGGCAACTATTTCTCCGAGGTCTTGTTCTTGGCATCTTCTCGCATGCGGACTATCTTTGGTAAATTTAGTGGAAGCGGAGAGACAAGCTCGCCAAGCAAAACCTTGGAACACCGCAACAAGCCACCCCTGTCGAGCACGAATTGCAGAACTTTCCATCAGCCGTATCTTGCCCTTTACTCATAGCCATTCGCAATCAACAGCGGCTCACCCTCCTCGAAGAGTCCAGCCGCAATCAGCATGTCTCTCTCGGTCTCCGCACATCTTACATGTTGGACGGACTAATGGTCGGCACTTGTTCGGCAGGAACCGTTCTGTCGCCGTTCAAAATGGCTTTCCATCGCCACGCGTGCGACGCCTTTCGCAATTCCTCCATCACATCGCTATCATTGCAAAGATGAGCCGTCGAGCGAGTCTGGTCACCGATGGCGATCACCTGGCAGCGCTGGGCATCCAGCAGGAGCTCAAGCGGAATTTCTCACCTCTTTCTATGCTGGGACTGGCCTTCGCGATCTTGAACTCATGGACAGCGCTATCGACTTCGATGTCCCTGTCTCTGCCATCTGGAGGAGCAACATCTGTGATCTGGGGCCTCGTCACAGCTGGTGTGTTCAATCTCTGCCTGGCAACGAGTTTGGCAGAGTTCTTGAGCGCTTATCCGACTGCTGGCGGGCAATACCACTGGGTACACATTATTTCATGGCATAAATGGAAGCCACTTCTCTCCTGGATCACTGGATGGATCAACGTCTTTGGATGGATGGCTTTGGTGGCCACTGGGGGTCTACTGGGCAGCCAGATCATCATCGGCATAATCGCTCTCTATGACACCAGCTACGTCGCGCAAAGATGGCATCAATTCCTCATCTACATTGGATACAATATCTTTGCCATGCTTCTCAATGCCTTCGGCAACCATCTCTTGCCGCTCGTCAACAAGACCGCGATTATCTGGAGTATCTCTGGCTTTGTGGTAATTTCTATCACTGTGCTAGCTTGTGCTTCACCTGACTACAACTCCGGAGACTTTGTTTACCGGGAATTCTTGAATACGACTGGATGGCCTGATGGTATTGCCTGGCTTCTTGGACTGCTGCAGGGCAGTCTGGGCCTGACAGGTTATGATGCCACGGCTCACATGATAGAAGAAATCCCCAATGCCGCAATCGAAGGACCCAAGATCATGATATACTGCGTCGCAATTGGCTTGTTCACCGGCTTCATTTTCCTTTCCTGCTTGCTTTTCGTTGCGGGCAATGACATCAACGAGGTCATCGAATCTTCTGCTGGGCCACTCAACCAAATCATTTTCAATGCGACGAACTCCAGGGCGGGGACTGTTTGTCTACTCATGTTTCCGCTGGTCTGCCTGCTCTTTGCAACAACATCGATCATGACCACCTCATCTCGAATGACCTATGCCTTCGCACGAGATGGCGGCCTTCCCTTCTCTCGCTTCTTCGCCCGGGTTCACAAGAAGCTTGATGTTCCTCTCGAGTCACTTGGACTTACAGTTCTTGTGGTGTTGATTTTCGGATGCATCTTCCTGGGATCTACCAGCGCTTTCAATGCCATTGTTAGTGCTTCGGTGGTTGCTTTGGGCGTCTCCTACGGCATACCGATCACCATCAACTGCCTGCGCGGTCGCAAGCAGCTGCCACCAACAAGAACATTCATCTTACCAGAATGGCTCGGATGGACGGTCAACCTCATGGGCATCGCTTTCGTCATAGTCACCACTGTGCTTTTCGTCTTTCCGCCAGAATTGCCCGTGACAGGCAACAACATGAACTACTGCATTGTCGTCTTCGCAATCGTCTTCATTATCAGCATGATTCAATGGTTCGTCGATGGACGCAAGAACTACAATGGACCAAAGATCGACATCGAGGACAATATCCTCGTAGCTGTTCAGTCCGTGGTACAGCCGCCTGAGATGGAAGAATCCGGGTCATCTCGTCTCGGAGGCAAAGGATCTGTTGAAGCATGATCTTAGGTACGTTCTCTTTCTCTTATTAAGCTTGCTGTTATGATGACTTCTATGTTACTCATGCCCGACTAATAATGAGGGTTTCATTAATATACCAATTGTTCCTACTGATACGACACTTCTCTGCATTGCATTCTCGCCTACTGTTCTGGAATGTCGCTGACTTGCATCGCAGACACAAGATCTTCGAGATGATACTTCATAGCTTTACGAAATGTCATGTACTTCACACCTCATGCTTCCCACTCTCCATCTTGTGTCTTGCGTGCGTCCACACCGGTGATATGCTATTCTTGGAGGCCGTCGACCCACCTGTCGCGGCTGCGGCTGTGAAGTATATGTACCAAAGACATGAACGGCACATCGTCTTTCATGCTTTCACTGTCTTGTCTTGACCATATCGCATAAATGAGACACGCTTTCCAATGCAATAAGCAGGACCAGGAATACGCGATACGAACGCGATACGCGATTCTTGACAGCCAATCAAAAATCTGTTCCTGCACCGGAGACTCGGCCATCTGCGAACGGAACACCGGGCATTAAACTTTCCTCTGCGAGTGAAGTGGCTGTGTTATGCAACAAAAGTGATCTCATCACTAGGGTCGGTTCCTCATGGCAGGTTCGATGAGAAAACCAGGATGTGTTCTTCGTTGCAACTTCTGCGTCTAGACACAAGATCACCGACAAGCATGCCAACAAGCCTCAACAGGTTATGGGCTACACAAAGACACTGCCTCCGGCAATAGCTGAGAATCCTGCGTGCTCCATAGCGTCTTCATTCCTTGTCAGCAGAATGCATCTAAATATTCGATAATTTCCAGCCCGGGTCTATCTTTTTACTGTGGAACTTCCTTTGGCATATTTGCAGCATGTCCAAACTCAAAAGCGGCAGACTTCCTGTGGAAGACGCCAAGCCAACAACCACGAGAGCATTGGCAAACATCCAGTACAATTCAATCTTGGCATCAGAACAGGGAACGTCTTCAGAGGATGAGTCGCCTGGAACTCTCCACGAAGAGGACGACGATGCGCGTACTGCTCTTGGAGTCAGTATCGGTCGGGAGCAGACCAGACTTGCATTACCAAAGACCCCGGCCGTAGAGAAGGCTGCTGCAATTGAGAGAGCAGGCGGTTATTTTCAAAGCTTAGACGGATCAGCCCTGACCGTACCTGAGAGTCCACCTGTCGGTGTTGAAGAGGACGAAGACCAACTGCCAACGAGACCTCAGACTACACGGCGACGCTCAAGTCGGCCTACCACGCCGATCAAACCTCCTTCACCTTGGAGAGCTGGACCTAGGCAATTCGAAACTCAAAATACAGAGAGCGACAGGTCAAACCGAACGAGATCGATATTGCGTGATGGATTCTCATTTGGCCGCAGGAGAGCCTCGTCTGGACCCGAGACTCAACACAAATCTATGTTTTCGTCATTCCCATCATTCCCGTCAATACCGAAGAGCTTCTCCGTGGCGAACGCGCTTTCTTCATTTCGAGATGGCGACAGATCGAACGATACCAGGAGTCTACAACGAAGTAGAAGTCGGAGCATGTCGAAAAGAAGATCAACCGTAGGCGGCACACCATCCGCTCAGCTTCAGCAGAATGCCAGTCTCGCCAACACTTTCTCTGGAACTATAAGCTCATCTCAAAGTCGGACAACGCTAGTTCCAGATTCTGACGAGGACGAAAAACTGGCGACGATAGGAGAGCTGCCAGAGAACTTGCCACTCCGTCACACACGTTCTAGACCAGCCGTTCTTCGCAGATCAACATCTGACAGTTCCCTTGTTACAAGACGAACTATGTCGATAGCTTCGTCGTTAGGAGATGATAGCAGGTTTGAAAACGTATCTGAGCAAGTCAACAGCCGTTTCAAGGCTATCAAGGACAGCTTCGCCGACTCACGAATTACCTTGCCTAGCATGCCCTCAATCACCAACTTCAATGCATCCAAATTCGCTCCTGACTTCCTCAATCGTGAGCGATCTGGATCTTGGGCTAGTAAGACGCTGGGTAGCAATCAGAACTCCAGCTCTCATCAGTTCCATCCTGTTGACCCGATGACACGACAGCCATACACATCTGCTAAGGCAGCGGTAATGGATGCTCCTATGGACAAGTTCAAGAACGAGCATCCTCACTTTAATCGTGCGCTGGACAACCTGGAGGGCGATGTAGTTGTTATGGGCAGCTATCGAGGATCTATACTGCGCTCAGCAGAACCTCCCCACAGACAATTGTGGGTGCCGATCAAGGTTGGACTGAACATAAGGAAGGTGGATCTCGAGGTCGGTCTAGGAGAGGATGACGACGAGCGAGCAACCGAGAAGGTCATTCCAGGAGGCATGCTGACGCATATTGGACCTGTCGACATCTCAAGGAGACTTCTCAAACGGCTGAGGTCATGTCAGAATGCCCGCACAGGTAAGCTGCGAGTACATGAGTACGGTTATGATTGGCGGCTGTCCCCTGCACACCTGAGCAGGAAGCTATCGCAATTTATGAAAACGCTGCCTTGCAATCAGCCAGGTGTGCCAAAAGACAAACGAGGCGCGACAGTCATAGCCCATTCGCTTGGAGGCCTGATCACCAGACACGCGGTAAACCGCGAACCAGAGCTGTTTGCAGGTATTGTCTATGCTGGTGTTCCTAGAACCTGTGTAAATATCCTCGGACCATTGAGGAACGGCGATGAAGTTCTTTTGAGCAGCAGAGTCCTGACTGCACAAGTAAACTTCACGATCCGGACCAGTTTCGCATTACTTCCTTTGAGCGGCCGTTGCTTCATCGACAAGAACACCAAAGAAGAATATCCAGTCGACTTCTTCGACCCTCAAACTTGGATCGACTACCGACTATCACCCTGCATCGCTCGACCTTTACCACCACTAGCACCTCCACCAAAACCTACAGGCCTCACAGGCTACGTCAGCAACACCATGGCTACCGCCTGGGACAATCTCCCAATTCCAGGCCGAAAAAGCAGCAAAGCATCCAGCGACATCTCAGCCATGAAGACTGGCATATCAGGCGGCATCGCAGCACCAGAAAGTCTCGACACCAAAGCCCAAAGTTCCGAAGTCGCAATGGCAAACTGCAACATTAACAATGGAACCGGAAGCGCGCAACCCGACTCAGTCCGAACAGCAGTCACAATTCCCTACGACCAAGCATTAGATTACCTGACCCGAACTCTGAAATCCGTCAAGAAATTCAAACAAGAATTGGCACATATCCCGATGTATCAGGAACGAAACGAATATCCTCCTGTAAGCGCCATATACGGAAAATCTACGCCTACGGTCATTGGAGCCAAAGTCGATGGGAGGGAAGGTATCAAACATGCGGATGCTTATGATGAATTGGCTTTTGCGAGTGGAGATGGGGTTGTGCTTGCCCGGGCGGCAATGCTACCTGAGGGGTATGTTGTTGCTAGAGGTGGAGTTGTGAGTTCGGAACGAGGACATGTTACGTTGTTAGGAGATTTGGAAGCTGTAGGGAGGTGTTTGAATGCTGTGAGGGCGGAGAGGAGGAAGGGTGTTGGGTTGGGAAAGGATGTGTAGGTTTGTAGGATAGGACCTGAGAAGTGATGAACAATGAAGAATTTATCATAGTCTTTCGAGCTATTGCTCATAAGACTGTGCCTTGGGCTATAGAAAGAGGCAATCGTTTAGTTGTGCCCGTCGTCGTCGTTAAGGATGATAAGCCTTCGCCTGTGAGCATTAGTGATCTAGCATCGTGCTTGAGCTCAGCGAGCGATACCTTGATTTGTGTCGCAAGGAGCAGCAACGTCATGGCAAAAGCAAAAGCGTACTCGAGTACAAGTACAAGACAAGAAGAGGAGATTCGACCTACTTAGGCCAAAGCCGAGGGTATGACATATCCACCATAATCACTGCTACTAAAGTGCTAAATGCTGCTATAGCAGCGGTCCTTAGGTCTGATTCCTCGACCCAAGATCAGAACCAACCCAAAATGCCATCAGCTCGCTGTGCTGCGCTTGCAGCCCTTGATGCAGTCCCATTAACCAAAAATGCTAGAAGCAAAGCGCAAGCAAAACTCGGGTATCTTCTCCCAATGTTGCGACTCCCTAAACGCCGTCTATTCGCTGACCGTGCTGTGCTGTACAGGTCGCCTGTCAATGATGATCCTGCCGTACTTCAAGAGATCTCTACCATAGCAAGTAACGCATGGCCAAGTAAACCAGAAGAATCGAAAGCAAGCCCAACACCGGCATGAGTCGATTGACCACCTGCGTCCTCCATACCATGCGATCCAGGTCATTCACCAAACTGATGCATTTGTCGAAGATCTGTTCTGATACGCCTAGAATTTCTGTTTTTTCGGATTCTGTAAGGAGGGTCTCCGCTTCGGCTAGTCGAGACTTGAACGCTGTCTTTATATCCTCGCCATCCTCATCACCAGGGAAGGAAAGAAAAGTGAAACCAGGGAGCTGCAAAAGAGCAGATTGTTCGCCCTTCTCAAGATTGCCGGCAACTCCAGGTTGTCCGGTCCAGAATTCAGCACCTCCATTTGCAAGCTGTTGTCGAATCCAGCGTCCGCCCGCAAAAGTAGCCATGTAGAAGACCCAAGCAAATGCTACCAAAACTTCTGGATTCTGCCGTATCCGAGCACGTATTTCTTTTACCCATGCCTCACGCACAGCGGGAGTATCGTATATGCCCGATCCAGCGATGTCGCGTAGATGTCGGATATCGTTCTTCAATCGTTCTGATCTTGCCAATCCTTCGGGGCGCAGATTCGCGAGCCATCTTCGAACTTCAGCATCGTGGCTTAAATCTGCTGGGTCGAGTTTCCGAACGTGTCGTACCAGGAGGTCCCATTCTATCTCGAAGATTATGAATATGCGCGCGAAAGGCACAATACCCTTACTGAACAGAAGTGGATTGGATTGATAAGGTGGCAGGGCAAGCGGTAAGCGTTGAATGATTAGTCGATTCAATTCAGTATGTTGTTTCCGTGTAGCCAAATTAATTCGATTTGATATGCTCGACGAGTCTGGCGATGTAGCCATAGTGGTCGCTAGAGGCGGGGAGGGCGAAGGAGAAGGTGTAGGCAGAGGAAGCTGTGGCGGCATAGTGAAAACGGCGATTCAGCGGTTTGCTGCGGTCTTTGTAGGGAGTGTGAGGCTGCCGAGTGACAGCGGTCCGCCTGCTGCAGAGGTCATGTTGGTGTTCTGTTCTATTTTGCGTATGGCGGCCTCGCTATCGCTGCCTTGTCGGCTAATAATGCGTGAAGTGATGGTGATGGTGCGATTTGAGGGCGTGAGGCCTGGTGACTCTGATGATAGCCTGAGCTCGCTGGCAGGGTTTGTTGCTATGCGGGTGATGTGGTTGCTATGGGCCAGTAAACATGGTTAACCATAGCAAGACGAAGTTACTCCAGATTGACCTGAGCGCACATCAATCATAGCCACTCGACTTCTGCAGCACCACTATCCAATTCGTAGCGAGCATTTCGATACTGCACAATAAATTCATTCCATCAATCTCCCGTCTGCAACCCGCATGGTCGGCTACTCTTAGAATTCGAGGCACACCGCTGCTGGCAGCCGAGCATTTGCGATGGACACCAGCTACCTCTCCCAGCAAGTCACCACTATCATCGAGCGACTGCATGGCTTCTTCGACGAGATCGGCGTGCCCAGCCATGAGCGCGACTCGCGAGAATCAGAGGTAAGGCATATAGCTCATACACGACATGCGACGCATGCGAGATACTG
The DNA here is from genome assembly GCA_014298035.1 of Pseudocercospora fuligena. Classification (NCBI taxonomy): domain Eukaryota; kingdom Fungi; phylum Ascomycota; class Dothideomycetes; order Mycosphaerellales; family Mycosphaerellaceae; genus Pseudocercospora; species Pseudocercospora fuligena. The sequence goes on along the minus strand of JABCIY010000038.1, from coordinate 138,295 downwards.
ATGATATTGCACAGCTCTTCTCGGCGCTCTCCGAAACACTACACAACCAGCTGAACCTCGTAGCAAAGGAGAAACATGATCTTACCGAAGAGGCCCAGCGCCTCATTAAGACCATCCGCCAGATGGAGCGATCACTTGATGACACACGGCCGAAAGACGACTACGAATGCGAGAAAGACGGTCTCAAGGTTACCATGCCACTGCTGAGCTGTATCGAGCGACTCAAGCAGAAACACCACACCATACAGAAACTCCATCGCGAGCGATACGAGCAAGTCAAGAAGCTGGTCGAAGCTCTTGATTCATATGCATCGCACCTGGAACCTTCATTCGTCAAGATCAAGCTTCCTCCTACATCACCCAAAGCCGACATTGCTCCCACTTTTGATTTGTCGCCGACATATGTCACGAAATTAGACAACGAATTCACGCGCGTCTACGATGAGTACAACAAGCGCGTGGCCATGGTCACCACCTATGGTCAAGAGATCATCAACCTCTACTCTGAGCTCGGAACTCCTCAAGCACAAATCGACAGCCAGATTGTACAGTTCGCGCGAGAGTCGCCTGAGCAACTTGGCCTTCATCAAGACGATCTCAAGCGACTTGCTCTCAAGCGTGATAAGCTCATACAAGAGAAGCAAGTTCGCGAGAAGAAGCTGAAAGATCTGCGAGTGGCCGTGGACGGGCTTTGGGAGCGCCTTGGAGTGGACGAAAGCGAGCGTAAGCAGTTTCTGGCTGCCAACCGGGGAGTTGGTGTTCGTCAAATTAATGAATTTGAGGATGAGCTGGCTCGATTGAATGAGCTGAAGCGACAGAATTTGCACATCTTTGTCGAGGATGCGCGATTCAAGCTCCAGGAACTCTGGGACACCCTCTACTTTTCCGAAGAAGAGATGCTCGACTTTGCGCCTGCATTCTCTGACGTTTACTCAGATGCTCTTTTATCAGCACACGAGCAAGAAATTGCTCGCCTCGAAATGTTGAAAGAGCAACGCCTTCCAATCTTGGCTGCCGTTGAGAGACATCGCAGCCTGATCAAAGATCGCGAAGATCTCGCGCAGAGCAGCCAAGACGCATCAAGACTCATGTCGAAGGGTGCGAAGGGCGAGAAGCGCGATCCAGGTAAGCTTCTCCGTGAAGAGAAGATGCGAAAGCGTATTGCGAAGGAACTGCCAAAAGTGGAAGCAGATCTTCGCAAGACGCTGGAGTCCTGGGAGCACGAGTATGGACGCCCGTTCTGTGTACACGGTCAGCCCTACCTGGATGAGCTTGAAGCAGCACAAGTCCGAGCTCCTCCGCCACGGAGCAAGACACCGAACGCCCTCTCAGGTACTCGTGATGCCCCGAAGAGCGCGGGTCGGGATACAGCGAAAGCACCGCTGTCGCAGAGCCGAAGCGCCGGTACTTTGCGTGGCAACAACCCAACGAGGAGCAAGACGCCCAGCGCGCAATCGAGCAGGAATCCTCTTGCAGCTTCCACTTCCGTACTTGGGGCCTCGACCATGAACGCATCAATGTTGGGTGCATCTGTGTCAGGACATAGTTCGATAAAGTTGAGCCCGTCGAAGATTCCAGGTGCTTCAGGTTCGCGACTACCGATGAGCCAATTGAGAGATGGCAACAACTCTCCTGAGCGTCGAGACAGAAGCAAGACTGTTGGCACTCGACAAGGCGAAGACCTGAGTCGAACTCTTCGCGGCGACATGGGCCCTCCCCAAGCACCACCTCCACGTATGAAGGACCTCTTCAACCCACCTACACCAACACCAAATGGCGGCAACAAGGAGAACGGACTTGCCTTGGAACGCAGTAATAGTGTTGTTCGCCACGTTGAGCCAGACGACCCATACGATGATCGTCGGTACCGCAACAACCAATACTCAAGCATGCATTCTTCAACATCACACCGGCCAGGTCATGGTTACTCACGATCAGTCGACTCCTTTTCATCAACTTCTTCCCGACCTCTCAGCAGACAGGAATACCCAGTCGCACCTCTCTTCTCACGGCAAACCAGCAACACATCATCAGTCATGTCCGGATCTGTAGCAACTGGTAGCGAAAATTGGGAGACCTACGACAGCAATTCCGAAGCCGACGAAGCCGATGCCACAGAAGCCTACTACGCCAAAGTCAAACAACAACAAATGCGCCAAGCTGTCAAGAGACCTGCTGGCGTGCAGTTGGGTGCAGTCAAACGCGTGAGAGAACATCCACAACAGCATACCATTCTCGAAGAGGATGGAAACTATGTCGAGGGCAGTGAGGCTGGTTGGACTGATGATGGAGATGTTGGCGAGACTTACTGAGCAAGACGAAGGTGTTTGGCATGTTTCGAAAATACCGCAATGGCGAAGGCGCTGGCAGGCGAGAGATTACTTTTCTTGCACTTTTGGAAAGACGGAACCAAGGACTTTGTTGGCGTTGGCGGTTCAAATTACGTTCGATCGCGATTTGTTCTAGAAGAGGATTGTGAAAGATAAGGCGGAGGGAAATGCCTTGATGGCATCTGTCTGACCCGTCTCTTTCATGCGGGATTGTATGTATACTATTCACGAAGGTATGATATTGCGAATATATGTTCGACAAAAGCAACATAGCAGATTTCGCTTTCGTTGACTACGTCCTCATGTCCAACAGATAGTGGCGCCAAAGTGGGAGCTGAAGCAGCAGTAAGGTTCGAGCATTCTTTTGAAGGATGATGCTACACTATTTGCCTTTCCCACCCTTCTTCTTATCCTTCTTCTTCTTAATCTTCATATCACTAGCCGCTTTGCCCTTCACAGTAGCCTTCTTACTCAACTTCCATTCGTTACCACCAGCAGCACGATCATCCCTGTTTTGCAATTTCTTCTTGTCCTTATTACTCAACTTTCCCTTCTTTTTGGTTGTCGTAGCTTCAGGACCATTGAGTACAGCCCTACCCTTATCTTTCGCAGCCTGCTTATCTCTCTCACTCTCGAACCAAGTCTTCTTCGGTCGGGCTTTGATCTCATCTTCGTACTTGACGATATTGTCAGCCTTTGTAAGGTCGCGGTCGACGGCTTGCATAGCTCGCTCTTCTTTCTCTTCTCGTAGGACGTCTTCAATGTCTTCGGCCATAGCGTTCAAACGGGTCTGCCAGGCGTCTACGTCTGAGGCTTCGACGGAGCGTTGTTTGATGACTGCTCCTTGTGCTTTGCCGGCTTTGACTGCTGCTTTGACGACTTTTCGATCGGGTTCTGCTGCGAGGGTACAAGCCCGACCCGAGCGACCTGCTCGGGCTGTACGTCCTACACGATGGAGGTAGATTTCGTGAGATTGGGGAGCTTCGTAATTGATGACTGTTTCGATGCCTTTGATATCGATACCACGGGATGCGAGGTCCGTGGCGAGGAGGAATGAGGCTTTGCCTGTGCGGAAGGTTTCGATGGCATTTATACGTTGTTCTTGGGTCATGTTTCCGTGGAGTTCGGCCGCTTTCATGCCTGCGAGCGCGAAGATTACACGCACGCGATGAGCTTCCTTCTTCTGACGGAAGAAGATGATGACTCGATCGGTGTAGACCTGCTCGCATAGCACCATGAGATAGGCGAGACGCTTTCCTTCTCTACCTTGGCGCAGTCGGACAAATTCTTGGACAAGGCCAGAAACTGTCGCCTTCTGTGCGTCGACCATCAATCTGACCGGCTGCTGCATGCCCACGCGAATCAGATCGTCGACTTTCGAGGTCATCGTTGCGGAGAACAGCATAGTCTGTCTGATTTTGGAATCTGGAAGCTTTGCGATGATCTCGTTAAGCTCATCGGCGAACCCTTCCTCAAGCATACGATCTGCCTCGTCCAGAACTAAAATCTCGATGGTGTTAACGGCAAAAGAGGCCGAGTTGCGCTCAAGATCAATGAATCGTCCAGGAGTGGCAATGACGATGTCGGGTCTGAGCTTCAACTGCTTCTCCTGTTCGCGCGAGTTCAAACCACCAATTGCTTGACCAAATGTGATATCAGTATGGGCAGCAAGCTTCTTGGCAACGTTGAAGCATTGCAAGGCAAGCTCACGAGTGGGCATGAGAATGGCCACACGGGTCGTAGCAGTTTTTCTTGGTCGGTAGAGTAAACGCTCCAGTATTGGGATAAGGAACGCAGCAGTCTTTCCGGATCCAGTGACGGCGCCTCCAACAAGGTCTTTACCCGCAAGAGCTACTGGTATGGTCTTGGCCTGGATAGGTGTGGGCTTGTCAAACCCTACCGCAGCCAGGCCCTTTAATATCTGTCGCGACAAATTCATGGAATGGAAGGTCGTCGCAGCTGCTGTCGCATTTTTGGGCTCTTCTTTGGCAAAGAAGGCATTTCGTCGTTCCACTTCGATAGCGTCTTCGCCGTCCTCTGAGCCCGAATCCGCAGCATCATCGGGATGGGGCACCGCGGGAGCAACATCTGTCTCCTCATTCCCGTTTGCAGGTCCAGTTTCCTCGTCTTCGTTGTCTTCATCACCGCTTCCGTCCTCCTCCTCTGACTCGCCATCAACCTCACCATCCCCAAACTCGATTGCGGTAGAAAACTCGCCCTCGTCGCTGTCCGCTCCTTCCGAATCTTCGTCGGACACTGGTTCCTCCTCTTCTAAGTCCTCCTCAATCTCGGCTACTTCCTCGACAGCTGCCTTCTTGATGTCCTTCTTTGCACCGCGCTTGCGTGCAATGATTGCATCGATGTTATCCCGTGCAGCTGTGTTTCCACTCTGCGCCCAGATGTCCAGATCGTCTAGCGCAGCAGAACCTCCAGCACTTTCAAACTCGAAGCTCGGGTTCAGGTCTGGGTCTTTCGCATCTGTATCATCTTTCTGCTTCTTCACTGGGCTTTGCTCCCGCTTTTCTTCTCGTTTTCTCTTCTTGCCTTTGGGTGCGACTTCGACTACTTCCTCCTCTGATATCTCCTCATCTGGAATGTCGTCGTCATCTGACAGTGTGCCGACCAAATCATCAACGAAAGGCATGGTTGTGTTGTGGTATATCAAACGCGAGTTGACTTACATTCGGACGAACTACAGGAACCAAAAAACTATTCTGCTGCTCCAGCTTCCGGAGCGGAGCTCGGTCCGGCGCGCCGAGCCAACGCGATCCCGATCCCTGTCAGGTCAAGCCATCAACCACGACCAGGAACTCTTCCTCTTCCTCAACCTCAAAGGTCACTCTACTCGTGAAGTAGCTGGTTGATAGCTTCATTGGTCTGCATACTCCACCAACAATGAAAATGTCGATCAGAGCATTCCAAGCCTTAGTCAGCCCCATCTCTACAATGCCATTCAGCATGCATGATCCATCCCGGCTGTGGATCGTGAGGGGAAAGCAGATGCATCTCGTCTTTCTCCCTGCTTTTCGTCCTCTCAACGGCCCTGACTTCGTTCAGACAAAGACCTCCGTGTTGAGACGAATTGAGGTTCGACCACTCATGCCTGATGAAGGTTGATGATTTGAGATGCAAAATGATCAACACTGCATTACCCGCCACGGGCTAAGCGTTTTCGGGCCTCTCATTATTTGCCTCACAACTCCTCACGACTTCCTGTCTCCATCCATCTCTCCTTCGCAAGGAGCGCATACATTATGGCTCCTGCTCGGAGCCAGATTGATTGTCATGGGGGACGGTCTGGTCGCGACGAGGACGCGAATGAGCTGAGCTGAGCTGTGATAGCACGCCATGTGCCACTCGAATTGCTTTTCAGAGGTAAGTATATAGTATCTTGAAGCCTGTCTTACAAACACGACAGTCATCTCGCCCAAAGTGCTTCAAAAAGGTCAATTGGACCTCCCAGTGCGACGACACACACAAGATCGTGCCAACGCAGCTAAGCCCTCACGCGACGCCTCGCACTCGAACCCTTGCGACGAACATCACGCGAGCCAAAAGCGACAATCCCAAAGCAGCAATATGTTACGACTCAACGCGACCATGCTTTGTAATGTGTAATTCAACATGCACTTTAGCAATAAGAACAAAGTGACTTCGTGAGATATCCGTGTAGTTCAACATGCATTTGTACCTGCCTCCATTACCGCCAGCTCGTTACGACCAACCCAATGCGATCAAGCCAACGCGACATCAATGATAGACGGCACTCGACAAGACGTCTCCATCTGGATTGTTGTGGACGATAGTGTACTGCCGCTGTAAAAGAGATGGGCGCTCATATGTACACTATGCTACCCAATAATGTCCTTGCCATCGTGTCTCGCTCAGCTGTCTCGCTCAATAGGGAACAGTCTTGACCTTCTCCCTGGTCTCCTCCGGCAGATCTTCAGGCTTCACGAGACCTAGCTGTATCGCATCACCCCAGAAAAACATGGCACGATGCTGAGCATATCCAAGGTAGTCGAACTCCTCGTCCTCTTCGACATCCTCTCCCTGCTGCTCCTGGACCATCTCCTTATAGACTTCAGCCCGTTCACCAAGCAGCTCCTCTGCAGTCTCTCCCTCGCTCTGAGGATCTGGAGTTGTAGCGTCAAAGGCTGGCATGCCTGGTACCTTGGCCTGCACAAGACCCCAAGCGACCCATTGAGCCGAGTTCGCAAGTCTCCACCAGCGAGTCTCCTCCATAAGTCGCTTGACTGCACCATCTTCTGCGGCCTTCCGAGCGACCTCTTCTTCTGACAAGGTTGCTGAGGCAGATGAAGGCTGCTGAGGGTTTCTAGCGTCCAGCATGAAGTCCGAAATACTGGTGGTTGGTCTCCTAGACATATCACCCGGTGTCTCGGGATCGGCTGGCGCCATCTTGGGCGTAGAGACATTAAATTGAGGTCGATGTCTCACGTATGATCTGATAAAGCGATCTTGTTCCTCGGGATTTGGGTACATCTGCGGCAGAAACGCGTATGGCTTCTTCTCGTCGTGGTAATTGTAACCCCATTCGGTGAAGTGGTTGGCGAATTCCAGGCCTCTTGTGTTGGCACTCGCATATTCGAAGTCGATCACGACCAGCTGTTTGTGCGTGTTGGCTGGCAGAAGAAGCGGACTCTCCCCTGTCGGAACCATGCGAAGGATGTTGCCATACTGCGTATCATTGTGTGCGAACACCAGCTTGTCTCGCATTTGCTTGGCACCACCGTACTGGGACTTGAGCCAGTCACGATACTTCTCCACCACGGCACGAAATTCTGGCCAAGGCACACCACAGATGTATCCTCTTCGCAGCCAAGTCTTTGATCCGGTCGGCTTGGAACCGGGCTCCAGCTGCTTGACCTGCTCGTCCATCCATGTGACAATCTGCTCGACACGGTCCAGCCACTTGTCCCAGTTTCGGAAAACGAACGGGCCATCGTCACGCTCTTGTTCAAGAAGCTCTATACCATCGTGAAGCTCTCGCATACGTTTTGCAATTTGTCGACTGGTATCAGGACATCTCAGCTCCTCCGGAGTGAGAGGCTTGGCGTGGAAGAACTCTTCGAAGCGACCGTTGGCAAAACAACCAAGGAGACGTGGCCCGATCTTCTTCCGAGCAAGACGTCGGAGGATGGCCAATTCAGCGTCACGGTCGATCAAGTGCTCTACTTGTGGGCCGTAGATACGAAGTAGAAGCTTTGGTGGTGGTTTGCGGTTTTTCACGACATTGCCAGCCTCGTCTTTCTTCGCAAGCTCCAGATCGCATGGTGGCGAGACCACATACACAGCATTCGTCAAGGCACCACTCAGTCGTTGCACCTCGATGCCCGCACTCATCTCCATTGGCACTTTTCGCCAACCCTTGACCTGCAAGGTATGCGCAAGCCGCACAATCTCGAACTTGAACTTCGCCCATGCATCGAAGTCACGAACTGAAGCACAGCGTTTGAGCTCAGAGCTCTCCTCATCTGAAGATAGATCGGAGGCACCACCGCCACCAGAGTAAGCCAAGGTCTTCGAATTGTCTAAGCAGACGTCGCAAGTTGGCACAATTATCTCGCCATCGAGGTATTCGGAATCAGAAGCACTAGACTGCTTTCGGAGCAATTTGCGCATAGAAGTTTTGCTCCTCAGAAGTGAACCTCTCCGCATCGAAGGCTTTCGAAAGTTCAAGTTCTGCTTGACAATGCGCTCAAGCTTGTCGAGATCCACGGACTCATCAGAAGCATCGGAATTGCGCCTTTCCGAAGTGCGGTTGGCATCTAATTCTGCTTCTGCAGCCTTGCGTGCAGCACGATTTGCCTTCCGTCGATGTCGCTTGTCCCGCTTCTCGAAGATCCAAGCAGATATCTGGTCAACCAGATGGTCAAGCGATTCGTGGTGGCTGTGTCCCTCATTCTGAGAGGTACTTTGCTCATTGTCGTCTGGTGCCGTCCCATCCAGTGGTGCTGGAGACGATTTCAAAGACGGACTGGACACAAGTGATGGTCTGCCCGAAAGACGTTTGTCCTTCGGACCCTTCACTTGCGGTAGCTTGGTTCCATTGCCGCAGATCTGAAAGTCATCGATGCTCTTTTGCTGTCCAAGAATTAGAGGTGAAATGGTCTCAGTACGCCGAGAGATTGACACAGCTGTAGGAGACATGATAAGCAGATGTATGTCTTGTGGTCTGAGATGTGCAACATGAAAGGCTCGTGTGTGCGGTCAGGATATGGTAGGACCGAGGCGGCAGTCCAAGTATCACATGACGCTAGTGTTACATGCTAAGACTGTGATGGATAGGTGGGCAAATGTATGAGGAGAACGGTGACATACATTTTGGTGTGGACCGCGGCGACACTGACTGATTCAGGCCAAGATACGAGCTCGGTGACGCAGCCTGGGCAGAGTCGTTCTTCTCAGGTGACGGCTTCTCAGAATGTGGCATGGTTCCTACCACACCTGCTCTGATGGAGGGGATAATGTGGAGGCAGGCAGCGGAGAGGTAGGGCGGAAGGCTCCTTCACCGCCCAGATAATGACGCGGAAATAATGTAAAACAAGAGGGTTGCAAGGTCAAACAAGAGATCGCGGTCATTAACGAAGACAAAGGATAGAGCCACGTGAGGACCAAGCAAATCCAGACAGACCGTATGGACGATCGAAACACTTCCAAAGTGACTGTGACGACAGAACGGACGATAACACAATTCTTGCAACGAGGTGCAATCTTTCCTTGGATTTGCCTACGCTATTCTCGGTGGTGGCCAGAGCGAGCAAGGGATTTTTCGGGCCGATCCTCGCTGAGATAGGAAAATCTATCCTGTGCTTGAAACCTTTTCTTGGGCCTTGTCGAACTTCTGTTTCGTGAACTGCGTCGAATAACACTTTTGCGACGAGTATCAGAACACAACGGTAGATTTCTGGTCACTGTAGCGGACGACCTCACGAAAAGATTCAACACGCTGTCTGAGAATCTGGACCTGGATGACGCCAAAGCTGAGGAGAAGGTGAACGTGACCATTCCTCTGGCCACAAGTCACCGCCACCCTCGATCTCGGAAAGTCCCTGTTCGAACTCTGCCTCCGCGCCTCCACGACTTCTCTCTGGCGAGCGCTACAGAGGTACTCTTGTGACGCGGCGGATGCGTCAGAAAAGAGAGCACTTACGAGTTGCGTGTGGTAGATGCAGGGCTTGGCAACAACCACAAGAGCTTGGTGACAGCAGTTTGAAGAAACCATTTCGGCCAGGTCTTCCATAGAATTATGTTCTGGAAAGGGACTCTGACTCACATCTAAAGCGGTACTGAGCGCATTAATGACTGCTAGTCAAGTGTACTGACGAAGAGCGCTACTTGACAGGCCTTACTCCAGTCTTCTAGCGCTTCAGTGCCGACACGCAGTCTCAATGCCTTGATGCATACACTGGCTGAAATCGATGCGAAATCGTCGAAGTCAAACCGCATTCGAGAGCGGTTTCGTGACCAGATGCGGCTTCTCACATTTCTCAGTCCAGCTCCATACTAGTTTCCTCCGGCGACTTGGCTGCCATCCGATATCCTGTAATCGGCATTCCCTCCTGGTCGACCAGATACAGAGCGCCATTTGTTGTCTTGCGAGGTGCAACGACGATGTTGTCATCATCTTCCTGGTCTTCGCCAGATGTCTCAAGCCACCTCTGCATCATTTCCTCCTTCGACGCCTGAGTCTTTGCCTTCTTCGGAGCCCCGGGGGTCTGCAACGGTTGCGCGCTCTTTGAAGCCTTTTCTGGCGTCTGAGGCAGCTCGAAGTCCTCATCGCTATCGAGCATGGAAGTGTCCGAGATAACACTGCTTGTGTCTTCGGAGTCGCTGCTCGAACCTTTGCTCTCTGAATGGCGGTCCAGAGCGACCTCAACATCCAGCGGGGTCTCAGTCATACCCGTAGACGGCGTTGGTGGTGTCTGAATCTCATCACCATCTAAGATCAAGTTGTGCCAGATTGACTCTCCGCCGCGGAACACAATTGAATGGAAGCTGATGGTCAAAAGATCGATAATCGCTCCGTATGCAGCTGCAGGGTGATTGATGGCTTGAGTCTCGAACATTTGTCCTGCTCCACGGTTGTCCTGGACGATGCGCCAGATTGTGCGTGCCCAAACTTCTTGCGTGATCCAGTCGAATGTGCTCGCGTTCCGGTCTGAAAACTTCCCTGCAATACCTTCTTCAACATCACCCTCCTCCAAGCACATCAGCAGCAAGTCCTCCTCCAGATAGCTGCGGTTGTAAAAGTAGCCGTTCTCGCCGGTCTCGATCCACTCTCGGCCGTCTTTGAAACGCTTTCGTCCCACGACGCAGAGATTGTACCATAATTGGATGTGAGTATGCACAGTTGGCAAAGCGAGCCAGACTTCGAGCTCGGTGCGCGTGAGTCGCAGTTGTTCGGCAACACAGTCACGACCATTCGAATCGTAGCAAACGGCTGCGTGTCGCCTGGAACGGCGGAGGTTCGCCATCTTGGTAGGTTCGGTCGTTCGGACCTGATTGCTGATCAATGCGAAGTCGCGATTGTCTGACAAGCATGGTGATCTGCTTATGAAGCTGGTGTTAGGTGAGTTTTGTTAGGCAGCATATGGTCATGTGCTATACGTTGCGCCGTTAAGTGAGTTTGGTATGTGGAAAGCGCATGTGAGCTCTCGATTGGTCGTTGCATGTGATAAAGTCTCATACAGCTCACTTCCTTTCTTAACTCAGATTAATACTTTCTAATAGGTCTTCAGCATCCGTTTGACATCGACAAAGAGCGTTCTACCAACTTGATTCCCACGATATCACTTCACGGACTGCTAGAGCAAGTAGACCAAACGCGAGCACGAAGTTTGACGTAAACGCCATCATGGCCACGAAGCGAGGTCCCGATACCATCTGCGACGAAGAGCCAAGAAGCAAGATTTTGAAGAACGGCTTGACCGTGGACGAGATGTGGGATGCTCTGAAGTCGGACTCTCAAGCCAAGGACGCGGAAATTGAGCAATTGAAAGCCAAGCTGCAGTCCAGCGAGACTTTGGAGAGAATTAGCAGGCAATCATACGTGAGCCAAGAGCAGAGGGTCAACAGGGCGGAAGCAGAAGCCGAAAAGTGGGAAGGCAGTTTCAGGTCTGAGCGATTGAAAATCCTAGGGTTGGAAGACGAGGCCCTTCAACTGAAGTCGAAGCTGAACAGTGCACGCGTAGAGCTCAGAAAGCTACGTGAACACAACAAGGCTCTGTTGAAGAAAGAGCAAGTGGCCGACCGCGCGTTGGCTGCAGCAAAGAAATTTGAGAAGGCATTTACTGAGCATCAGACGGAGGGCGCACAGATCTTGAAGTCTTTGATGGAGGATTTTGGCGAAGGAGACCAGGCGGCGGCAGAGAAAGACAAGGGCTCGGACGCGAAAATTCGTAGGAATGCCGCTTCGTCAAAGTCTCCCGTTGGACCAGCAATGCAGAAAAAGAAGCGTACCTCGAAACTGTTTGGAGGAGAGCGAAGACGTAAATGGGCTTTGAGCCCCTAGATCAGGGCGACGGGAACGACGGCGTAGAGATGCATTTCGAAGGTGGATCTGCCAGGTACCATGTCAGTACCAGGCTATCAAGCAATTCTAAGGCTCTATCAGACTGCGATCATTTTGCTCGCCAGTTGATCAGGCTGACTAATCTTTGAGGGTAGCAACAAGCATTAAAACAAGATCAATGTACTACATGAGAAAGACCACAGCGTGAGAGCCATCATGGATAGTATGCAGAGTGAGCACAGATCGGAAATCAATCCGTGCGGTCGTGCGTCGCGTCAAATTCGCGTTTCGACTTGTTCACCTGCATCACGCTTAAAGGCCGAGACGATCGAGGACAGTTCCATAATTCGTCTGGTAGGCACAGTCTTATGTACTGTCCAGCGTGAGTCCTCTCTCATTGCTCTTGCTGCATGCTGAAAAGAGCTTTGTTCCCTGAGCCAATCCCAACCACCTCATAAAGCTTATTCCGCAGCACGCGCATCGCGTCAACTTCGTCATCTCCTCTTCCCGATTCCTTTCCATGTTCACCACTTGAATACTGCGGCGCACTGACTTCGGTCTACAATACGGCAGTCCGACGCTTTCGATCCTCTTTCTCGCAGTCATGGCCACTTCCTCAAACCATACCCGCAAACGGCAATACCAGCCTTCGAACCAAACCACACTCAACTCATACTTCGGTCGCCATGTGTCCGGAAATGCGCAGCCGCGATCGCCAATGTCGCCAGCACTCCCGGAAGATATTCAGTCCTCGCTGGTGAACGTCGGGATGCGAGTCCGGAAAGCTATGAGCGATGCACAAAATCCTAAGGCCTACGGCTCAGCAGCAGCTCACCTTCTGCCGTCGTCGTCTGCTCCGGTTCGAGTAATGCCTCGTCAAGAACTACAGCCATTCTGTGGGCTACACAAGACGGGCGGATGGGCCGTGCAGGAGACTCCATCCTCCTCAGCACCCGCGGCCATGCGCCAATACGGGGACTACGAGAATGAAGCGAGACCATCACTGTCAATGTCACAGAGCACATTTCCATCAACGCAAAGCAGCTTCATGAGCACGACTTCGAGCTTGAGCACAAAGAAGCGTGCGTATGAAGACGAAGCCGAGAACGAAATGGACGCATTCTTCGACGAGTCGGAGGATGCAGTATCACAAGAGCCAGACGCACCACGTCCAATCGCGAGAATGAGAAGCCGGACTCGAAAGAACAACAGCAGCAACTTTGTGCAGATTATGAATGACAATGGCGACTTCGAGGAAGCAGCCTTTTTGATGCCGATGGATGTGGAATAAGGAAGCGATAATGTGTCAGCATTTGCAGCGTTTGTATGTTGTTTGCTTGTATATGAATGTTGAATGCGGATTGGAAAGGCATTTTGGCGTGCTGGGGAGCATGGCGACCTACAGATCAGGCAGGATAGGCATCGAGTGCCTACTGCCTGACTTGGAGTTTTTGAGTTACCGAGATACCCACAGCGTGAAGACTTGCCTGGAACAGGCTCAAATGAACATTGCATCTGAAGTGAAACCTGCATGTGCATGATTCTCGTTCTCTTTCATGCTCGTTGGTACGCTGTAGCAATCCTGAGGCGCGAGGAAGTGACCGATCGAGGGGCTCTCTCAAAATCGCAGTCGCAGGACCCACCCTTGATTGACGGAGCAACAGCGCCAACGCCAACGGTCAGAACGAAGAAGCGCAATCTTCCTTCTCTCGGGGCGACTTCTCACCTGCCCATCATACAATTTTGCTTCTTCCATCGCCATCACAGCGTATCAGTGCTTCCTCGAGACTCAGCACGACAGAATTCTAACCAACATCTTACCGCGAACTCTCAGCGCCTGAATCGCCAATTGATTGGACCCTGCCTGCGGGCACGCCAGACTCAGCAGCGGTGCATGCACTCCACCAAAAAACTACACACCTTCATGACAATTTGAGCACAAGAGCAACGAAGCTCGCTGTCACCAACCACATTCGCCAGTTGACCCACGCGTGCCCAGCATGGATGTCAACGCCGTCCTGAACGGCACCCTCGACCCAGGTAAGTGAGGAAACACCGCAACGCGCTCCAACAGGGAGTCACACGCGGCTGCTGCCCTTGGCGCACACTGCGGTGAGGCTCGACACTGACGCGGATACAGATGCCAACACTCGTTCACAGGCCGAGAACCAGCTCCGAACCGCCGCCGAACAGGACTTTGTAAGTACCTTCCTCTACTCCCGCCAAGCCAAGACCGATGATATACTAACTGCACGATCACAGTCGGGCTACCTCACAGCCCTTTCCGGCGCTCTCGCCAACGAGCAAGCCCCTTCGACAGTGCGTATAGCCGCTGGTCTCGCACTCAAGAACTCATTCTCCGCACGAGACTTCGGCACACTCCGACAAGTGCAATCACGATGGCTAGAGCAAATCGACGGCAGCGTCAAGTCGCAGGTGAAGAGCAATGCATTGCAGACGCTCGGTTCGAACGACCAGCGAGCAGGACAATCCGCCGCCCAGTTCATCGCATCTGTTGCAGCAATAGAACTGCCGCGAGAGTTATGGCCAGAACTGATGCCCACTCTCGTTGAGAACGTTGGCAACGGCAGCGACCAGAAGAAGCAGTCTTCTCTTACCACAATAGGCTTTATCTGCGAAACGGAAGATCAAGACCTCAGAGATAGTCTGGCTCAGCACAGCAACGCAATCCTTACGGCTGTAGTCCAGGGTGCACGAAAAGAGGAAGCCAACAACGACATCCGAAATGCCGCCATCACTGCGTTGGGAGACTCGCTCGAGTTCGTGCGAACAAATTTCGAGAACGAAGGCGAACGTAACTACATCATGCAAGTCATTTGCGAGGCCACACAGGCTGCCGACAACCGTATCCAGCAGGGAGCTTACGGCTGCTTGAACCGTATCATGGGCCTGTACTACGAAAAGATGAGATTTTACATGGAGAAAGCACTTTTCGGCTTGACAATCCAAGGCATGAAGAATGACGAGGAGGACGTGGCCAAGCTCGCAGTTGAATTCTGGTGCACTGTTTGCGAAGAAGAAATCAGCATCGAGGACGACAACGCCCAGGCACAAGCGGAAGGTAGCACCGAACTTCGGCCGTGCTTTAATTTCGCACGCGTCGCGACCCAGGAAGTCGTTCCTGTACTCCTCGAGCTTCT
The DNA here is from genome assembly GCA_014298035.1 of Pseudocercospora fuligena. Classification (NCBI taxonomy): domain Eukaryota; kingdom Fungi; phylum Ascomycota; class Dothideomycetes; order Mycosphaerellales; family Mycosphaerellaceae; genus Pseudocercospora; species Pseudocercospora fuligena. The sequence goes on along the minus strand of JABCIY010000038.1, from coordinate 123,269 downwards.
CACCAAGCAAGACGAAGATGCCGGCGATGACGAGTACAACATCTCTCGAGCAGCCTATCAATGTGTTCAGCTCTGGGCGCAAGCTGTGGGCAGTCAAATTGTCACATCTGTCCTTGGCTTCGTGGAAAAGAATCTGCGCAACGAGGACTGGCACTACCGTGATGCTGCAGTGTCCGCTTTCGGTGCAATGATGGAAGGTCCAGATGAGAAGGTCCTTGATCCTCTCGTCAAACAGGCGCTCCCGGTCCTGATTAGCATGATGGGCGACTCTTCCGTCCAGGTCAGAGATTCTGCAGCATTCGCACTTGGCCGCATCTGTGAGGCTGTCTCGGACTCTATTGATCCCAACGAACACCTCCAGCCACTCATCACTGCTCTTTTCCAGGGTCTAGCTTCAAGCCCCAAGATGGCAAGCTCTTGCTGCTGGGCTCTTATGAACCTTGCAGATCGTTTCGCAGGAGAGCCTGGATGCCAGACCAATGCTCTGTCGCAACACTTCCAAGCCAGCGTACAGCACCTTCTGCAGCTCACAGAGAACACCAACGACAACATGCTACGAACTGCTGCGTACGAAGTCCTCAACGCCTTCGTCACCAATGCCGCCAACGACTGCGTGGAGATGGTGGCTGCTTTGAGCAATGAAATCATTGCACGCCTGGAGAAGACTCTTCCTCTGTTGCAACAGGTGGTCTCCGTCGAGGACAAACTCACGCTTGACGAGATGCAGACTTCGCTCACATCAGTCATCATGGCCATCGTGCAACGTCTGGAGGCCGAGATCGCACCTCAAGCTGACCGCATTATGGGACTTTCTCTGCAACTTCTTGGTGCTCTGCCAGGGAAGTCAAGTGTCCCTGACACTGTCTTCGCCACGATCGGGTCGCTGGCGAACGCACTCGAGGGCGACTTCGAGAAGTACATGCAACAATTCCAGCCATTCCTGCTGAACGCACTGAACAACCAAGAAGAGCCACAGCTCTGCTCCCTCGCCATTGGACTTGTCACCGACATTGCGCGTGCGCTCGATTCGAAGGTGCAGCCTTACTGCGATGCGTTCATGAACAGCTTGTTGAACAACCTGCGAAGCACAACACTGGGGAATCAGTTCAAGCCTGCCATCCTGCAATCATTTGGCGATATTGCTCAAGCTATTACTGGTGCATTCGAGACCTACCTTTCCGTCGTTGCTCAAGTGCTGCAACAAGCAGCAGGCATCAGCACCCAAGAGAATGCATCCAATTTCGAGATGCTTGACTACATTGTCTCACTTCGAGAGGGAATTATGGATGCCTGGAGTGGCATCGTTATGGCTTTGAGAAGCTCTCAAAAGCGTACGTACCTCTCACCTTCCGGATGATACGCATGCACAGCTAACATCGCCACAGAACAACTCCTCCAACCCTACGTGGAGTCGATTTTCCAGCTTCTGAATAGCGTATACTCGGATCCAAACCGTACCGAAGCACTCCTCCGATCAAGCATGGGTGTTGTTGGGTAAGCACTCGCACATGGACTACTGTTGATCCTTAGCTGACCTTTTCACAGTGACATCGCAGAAGCTTTCCCCAATGGCGAATTCAGCCACCTCTTCCGAAACGAATGGCTCACTGCCATGGCGCGCGAGACTCGTGCCAACAAGGAATTCTCTCAGCGCACCCAGGATACTGCTCGCTGGGCTCGCGAGCAAATCAAGCGCCAGTCAGGTAAGATTCTACTCAAGCTGCCAGTGGTTTGAGATGCTGGAAGTGGCCTTGTGCATGGGACGTGACTGGTATCAGTGACGCTGTGCCTTGGTCGTCTTCCACGCATTCGTGATCTACCAGCACCTGACATATATTTACCACCACATCATTCACTGACGCCATGAAGCCCTTGGAGGCAACGCCCAGATGTCTTGAGGAATTATACCCTCGAAGCTGCCGTCCTAGCATAGCAGCACGTGTAGCTACGTGTTGCTCATGCTCAAGGTCCAGCCCTAGCTGATGCTCAAATCAGCAGTGCCCAATGTCGATGAAAACGACAGGACCATGAGCAGTCCAAGAAAGGCCACCCTCCACCGCCACGGACCTTCTCACGAGGGCACGCTGTGTTTCCCGTCCTCTTCTCCGCGGCACATGCCCGAGGCGGACCTTGGAATGAGGCGTGACTCCTTTGCCCACGGAATCACTACATTGTGGAACGACCGGGACTGACCACCTTTGCTGCCACCCACCCCGATCCGCTTCCCCGAAGCACGACCCATGTTACAACACCACACGACACGACACGCCCTCACGCCAGCACCTTCACGCATGGATACCCGCCCACCACATTTGGACCCTTTGTCTGACGCCGAACCAAGGAAGTGATGATACAGCATGCATAGCAATGATAGCACTGGCACACCACAAAGCACGGAGATGGAACAGGAGGGGTAGAGACGTGGCGCACTGTTGCCTCGACAGTGCCGCAAGAATAGATCTGATCACGCTAATCACAATCGAAACATCTCGTAACTCTTACCATCCAGCAGCCAATGTTGCTCCACGATGATCGTCGTTTCCTCTTCAAGGAGTTGTAGCAGATGGACGCAAGCTTTGACCGCAGTCCAAGCCTGTGAGGATCAAGCCATTTGTTTCCAACTTTGCTAACAGGCTAAATAACAGGGAAACCTTCCGAAGCAGGTGCGCAGAAGGCATCAACGGACAAAGTTGTGTCAGCTGCCGCAGAAATCTAGAAGAGAGCGGCAGGCGAAGTCCGTCGTCGCAACTGGAAAAGCGGGCTGCAGAACCCATTGAAACGAGACACGAGTGACGACGAGAGCGGGGACGGGGGCGACGATGAGACTTCTACAAGACGACGATCTGGAAAACAGATACGCATCGCGGATAGGGATGATGTATCGTCCCAGGAGCCAAAGCGATCCGAGCCAGGACCCTCTTCTATCGAGGTATGTTCCTTGCAGCCATTTAAACTCTTCAAATCAGATGCTGACGTTTTCAGGGCAACTTCGTGCCTTCCGCGCCTCTTGCCATCGGCGGGCTAAATGTCCCTGTCTCTCTCGGGGTCCACGTCGCAACCCCACCAGTAACGGAGGGCTTCGAGAAGTTGACCGATGTGGATGCCGAAAGCAAGCTTGCAAATGCCCTGGCACAAGCTCGTAACGATTCGCTCGGAGAAGACGCTGGGCAGTCTTCTGGTACATCGAAGCAACCCAGCCATGATCCGCTTGATGATGTGCTGGACTAGGGCGACAGCAGACGAATAGAATACGCACACGAACATCCTCACAGCGACTCTCTTGGTAAAGGTGCCGGAAAGAAGCGTGCTGCGCCATCTCAGACACCAACTCCTGATGGCGCTACAACGCCTGCTAGCGATGCGAGTTCTACTCTCTGGCTCGAGTACTTTGCCAGGATGAACCCCAGGCTCAGAAGGCAATGGAACCTGAACATGGAGAACAAGCCGCCGCATCTGCAAGAGGGTTGGAGAAAGTTTGATCATCTTTGAGTGAGTCAACGGTCCTCTCACTGTGCGAGCGTGCTACAAATTACTAATATGGCTCTAGTGGGCTCTTCGTCGACTTTCTGGAAGAGAGTGAGGCGGAAGCATGGTGACGGCCCAGTGCATTTGTCAATGGTGAATTATCTACACGTAGGGAGATTTTCGTCTTGCTCGTGCTGCCATTTGCTGATTGGTCCTAGTGTTGAACTTCCTGTCTTGGCACTTTCCGCAGCAGCGCATACCACCATCGCTGGCGTCTCTTCGATATTCTTCGCTCATTCTCTGGACTACACTCGCGTTTCCTAGGCATGCATGCAGAACGCCTTTCGGTTATTCTCATCGCAATCATTTTCAAGGGAAATCGTTATCACGAACTGTTGGGATCTGCGTATTCTTCTTTGAGTTTTGGCTGCTGGTTTTGTGGGGCAGATGGATGATGTCGATGTCGATCACTGTGTAAGCAGATGGGTTTTAGAGAGCCTCAGGCGCGTGTAGCCCAATATGCATGCACGCTTTGAAACTACTTGGACATTGTCACAATTCATGGGCATTCTTAAGATTACACAGCAGTACCATTTCGAAGCTCATCGTCAACAGGCTTAGTTAACAGAACCGTCAGACCTCGGGTACGACCTCAACTTGCAGAAGTAAAGCGGAAGCAGGACTCCAGATCTTAACGAAGTATACCAAAGCCCACTACAGCCAAGCATAATGTCTCGAATGACAGTTCTGGCGAGCTTGTCGCTTCTTACTCTGGCAGCCGCACAATCTGGCTTCACACCACCAATTGCACAGCCATGTCCTGGACTTGAGAGCTCTCAGAACGTAGCCTGCATCAACAATTACGCTGCGGTACTACCGTATCCTTTTGAACGAGGCTTCGCCGTGGACGGCAACGATCCGGACAACGACACCTTCATAGACACCTCAGTGCCTTCAGATACTTCTTTCGAGCTCGTCCACAACGCTACATTCTTAGTCTTCGACCAAGAACGCGGGCTCGACATACTCGGATCATCTCCAAGGCTCGAACGAATCTTCAATACCCGCAACGACAGCATTCACGAAGCCCCAGTGTACGTCCCAGGCCTAAATGTCATCATCTACTCTCTTCCACATCAAGGAATCTACGAACAGCAAATCATCAACTTGAACAATACTCCGCCCACTATCGAGAACTACACCACGAGCCCGCCCGTATATGCTGTAAATGGAGGCAAATACTACCAAGGCGAAATCTACTGGGCCCTAGAAGCCTCGTTTCCCTTCCCAGACCCCAATAACAGCAGCAAAACCATCCAACAAGCCCCGGGCATCTACAAACTCAACCCATACACTAACAAAACCACAACCTTAATAAACAACTACTTCGGCACCCTCCTCAACTCTCCCAATGACCTCTTCATCGACTCCCGCGGCGACATCTTCTTCACAGATTCCTGGTACGGTTACGCCATCAACGTAACTTCCTATCCCGTACATTCTCCAGCCACATACCGGTTCCGACCTTCTACAGGCGCACTTTCAATCGTCGAGAATACTCTAGATCAACCGAATGGTATCGGTATCAGTCCTGATGGGAGAACGATGTATATTTCCGATACTGGAATCACAGACTTCGAAGGCGTTGATCCAAACGTCTTACCTAGATACAGATACAACCCGTTTGGGGGTAAAAGTTTGTATGCTTATGATATCAACTTCGCGCCTCCCGGGAATTATTTGACGGGTAAGAGGCCGATTTGGTTGGCTCAGACCTTTGCGGTTGATGGGTTTCATGTTAGTAGAGAGGGGTATTTGCTTGGGGCTGCTGGGAATGGAATTGATGTGCTTAGTGAGTATGGAGAGCTTCTTGTGAGAATTGAGATTGGAGGATCTGTGAACAATTTTCAGTTTGTTGGGAAGGAGAGGGATGAGTTGTGGGCTTTTGGGCCGAGTGGGATTTGGAGGATTAGTGGGTTGGGGAATATTCATGGGATGCGGGAGGAGTGAGAATCAAGGGAAGTTGGATTTGAATGCGATTCCATGTTGTGCTGGCTAGCTGCTTCAGTGCGATCATTCCAATAGAAGGACCTGATTCCTATCGTACAAAAGACCTCCAATCGCTTCTTCTGACAGGTTCTAGATGTCAGCTTTCTTCGCTGCCTTGTTCAAGATCTCCGACAAGTCGTTTCCGTGACAATCCTTCTTGCGTACACCAGTCTCTTGCTCCCAGTACGTCACCTCCTCTTCAGTATGCTCAGTGTCCTCGATCTTGAAGTCTGGTCCTTTCTCTTGCTCGGCTTCCTGCAGTCCTGAGTAGTGCTTGCGACGACACTCGGTGTCCCTCATGTGCCTATCCCAGCGGAGTTGGTCTTGCGAAGCGGCCTTCCAGAGCCAGACTGCCGACTTCTCCTTTTGCGTCAAAGAGACGCCTGGCTTTACAAATGCAGCAATGTGTTGGAAACGTGTTGGCGGGTAAAACCACTCGCCGTCAGAGTCCATGGAGCGTGGCGAATCGCAAAAGGTGTCTTCATCATCTGACTCGATTTGCGTATAGCCCGGTGTCAGGACTTGTAATTCTGGAGAGCGCGGTGCATGCTTTGAGGTATTGAGGAAGCTGCTTATCTCCGATGCTTGCTCGCTGTAGGATGGTGACTCCAAGGTGCCGTCAATTTGAAGGATGGTTGGTTCGCAGTCTTGACAAATCGAGCGTAGAGTTTGAGCGGCGTTCGCATCTTCTTCCTCTGGCGTGTTGTCTTCCAGGAGGTTGGAAGGATCAATAGTGCCCGTCCCGAGCACGACTCCGGCGTGTCGAGGCTCTTTGGCAAAGTCGCCCTTCCAGAGCCACTCCATGCAAACCAGACAGAAACAGAAGTCTTCTGTCTTCGCAGGTCCTCCACGCTGTCGGAGAGCAAAGAAGTATGTGGCGGGTGGGATGCAATCAGCGCGAGATAGGCAGCCTGGAAGCTTGCAGTGCATTTCAGGACCAAGATCGTCACAGCACGAGGTTCGCTCAAGGAATAGAGTCGAACCCGTCGACAGCAGCATTCGCGTATGTTGCTCGACTGCTGGACCAGCTTCGTTTCGCATCTTCTAGGGGCCTGTCAGTCTCTCCTCATCTTTGATCTGCTGAGAAGGTAAACTTACGATGTTTTTCCTATCGAGCATCTTCTCAATCATGTCCTGAATCTCTGGAGCCAGTGGCTTGTCCTCCGCAAACGTGCCTGAATATGTGCCGCCGCCCTGGAACGTGTAAGTAAAGCACAGGTAGTAGAGAACAAGTCTTATGCTTACCTTGTGGCCGAGATGGTACATCCGATCATCCGTCTTGTCGAGCGAGCTAACTTGGGATTCTTCAATCTCGTACATGTCAATGTTGAGCTCAGGGATGCGACGATTGTAACGAATCGTGAAGACATCAGAGTCTGTAGGCAGGATGCGAGGGATGGCGCTACGGTCGTTGATGGGCGTGAAGTTCGTGACGAGATAGTTTGGTGTTGCCGGGTTGAATACATCACAATCTGGATGTCTCAGGCTTTGAGCGTCTGGCGCATACGGGTCGTATGGCTGAGATGAAACGAAGGTGGCTCGCAAGTCGTCCTCATCGGGCTGGCGAGGGCCATGGTGCTCGCGCAATGACGACTCCTGCTGGTATGATGCGGGCGGATACAGCATAGGCGTTCTACCCAGGTCGATCATCTCGTTCGAATTGTGAGCATAGGAATGGCCCTCACGGCGATGTCGCTCACGCGTGCCACTGGTCGATGCCCTCCTCCTCGATTTGGATCGCGTCTCGGGCATTCTGCTCATGTCTAAGCCAGCATGCCGGTGCTTGGCTGAAATAGAAAGGTTGATCTAGAAATGTGAGCTTCGCGTTGGCGGGATGCGTCATCTCGCGCTCAGAAGAACTTGCACGTCTCTTCCCCAAGATCGAAGCAATTGGAGGGCTCCCTTCAAATCACTCCTGTGCTTCTCGAAAGCCTCAGCAGTCCAAACCAGCCCATGTGCTTCCTTGACAGCACAAGGCCCAAAGCGTTCCCCATCAGGGCGACAAGTGCGGAACGTTGGCCAACATTTTTAATTGTCTTTATTGAAGTGTCGGACTCGATATCAAGGCAATCAGTATCTACCTCCGATCTGGCTTGCAGGCGCTTACGCTTGAATACGCTCCTCTGCAGTAAAATCATTCCATTTCAGTACTTTTGCATACTTACACAATCTCAAGCGAAAGGACACATCAATTTCCAATCATCCTTCAACCTTAAGGAAGTCATCCTATGACCCCTAAGGTTCTACAGCAGTACAGCCTTGGTGAACAATTGCGAGAGCATTTCGGGGCCTCCATTCTGTTACAGCAAAGACACCAGGCTCTGGCGGTGGTCCACTCGTGCCTCTCGTCGACCCGTCAACATTATTTTCTCAAACGCCATCACATCGATGAAATGCCGCATTTCCTTTCACCTGAAAACTCCTTTGCAATAAGGTGCTCTGAAAGAGCAGATTTGTGTTGGTCCCAAATTCATGTAGACGCGCGTGAAATTTGTGAATCGAATGGCTGCATCAGCAATGTGTCGAGAGGCCGCCACGTACTCGCCGTAACTATTCGCGTGTTCTGTTCTCCTGGACGGTGAGTGTGTTCTGTACGCAAGGTGAAGTCAGAAGTCAGCACGGGAAAGGGGCGGAAAGAATCTGAGAACCTAATCTAGAACGGCAGCGACGGACGAATCTCCAGCCGTCGTTCCACCACCAGACAGATCGACTGAGGCCAATTTCCTGGATTCAGGGTCGTGGTGGAAACCGTCAAATCGCCACTGAGTCGCTGACATCTCCTTAGAAGGCCTTTGCGCGCCTCTTGTGTCTCAAGTCAACTTTTTCTGGAAACTCTGGCATCAGTCCCTCGAACTCAATTAGCAAAGATGCCTGGCCGAATGTTGCCGACGCTGCCATCTGCAGAAGTCGCCTCACATAACACCGAGGAGTCGTGTTATGTTACTGTGGGCACGAAAGTCTACGATATCACGCCCTTTTTGGAAGATCATCCTGGAGGAGGCGACTTTATACTGCAGTATGGTGGCAAGGATGTCAAGGAGGCAATGGAGGATGAGATTTCACACGCGCACAGCGAGGCAGCCTGGGAAATCCTCGACGAATACCTCGTAGGCTTTGTCGCGACGCAGAAAGTCCTCGATGCCGTGGAAAAGAGCAATGATCCTTTCAGCGTGCTACCAATGGAGCCCAGCGCGAAAGGCATGAAGGAATTGGAGAAGGCTAGCAATGGCGCAGCTGCAGAAGTAAGGGCTAGAGATGAGGCTGTCATGGATGGCAGCGCAGACAATAAGCCTGTGTACGAAGCGACAGGAATGAGCTCGGAAGAAGATTTGAACAAGGAGACCGACACGAGGGCCGACTTTAAGAAGCACAAATTCCTGGATTTGGACAGACCACTTCTGATGCAAGTCTTCAACGGCGGCTTCAGTAAGAAGTTCTACCTGGAGCAAGTACACCGGCCACGACATTACAAGGGCGGCGAGAGCGCACCGCTGTTTGGCAATTTCCTGGAGCCCTTGTCGAAGACTCCTTGGTGGATCGTGCCGACACTCTGGTGGCCGCCTGTAGCATACGGGACCTTTCTCTGCGCGCAATATTTCAGCCCTCACATCCTCGTAGCATACTGGATCACCGGTCTCTGCATTTGGACCCTTGTCGAATATGTTCTGCACCGGTGCTTATTCCATCTTGACGATCATCTACCTGACAACCGATACGCTATCACACTGCACTTCCTGCTTCATGGCATCCACCACTACCTACCTATGGACCGCCTACGACTTGTAATGCCTCCAACTTTGTTCTTGGTTCTGGCAACACCATTCTGGAAATTGGCGCACACAGTATTCTTCTATGACTGGTATGCGGCAGTCGCAGTCTTCTGTGGAGGCATCTTTGGATACACATGCTACGACATGACCCATTACTTCCTGCACCACAAGAAGTGAGTACCGCTGTCGAATTCTTGTTTCTCGCTTAGACTGACTTTTGCTAGCTTACCTGCATACTACCGCGAACTAAAGAAGTACCACCTCCAGCATCATTTTATGGACTACGAGAATGGCTTTGGCGTCACCAGTCGCTTCTGGGACAAGATCTTCAAGACGGAATTGGCGCCTCCACCAGCGCCCAAGGTTCTCAAAACTACCTAGACATGGGATCTGCATCGAACACAGAAGACAGCATTGCATCGCATCACATAGAAGCATTGAAGAAGGCGTTTCAGGGCAGAGATACCAACATAGCGAATACTGATTGTACATAGATTTACCTGTAATGATAATCATCGATGAAGAAGAAAATGACTCAGTCCACTATCGCTTCATGTCTGCCAACTTTCATGGCGCCCGGGATACGGAAGCACCTTCATGTTCAGGCTCCTGGATGATCCAGGTCGAGATCTTTGCTTTCTCTGTAAGTCCTAGAACACCGAGCAGCTGCCAGAAACTTGACAAGAATGCAGTAGTCATTACCTCTTGTTAATGTCGTGTGAAGTTCACGCGCATAGTGCTGCTCTGCTCACAGTCAATCGCTGTGCCGCCTTTGTTTGATGCCTGCGACCGATTGCCTTCACATTTGATAGAGCTAAAACCGTTTCGGGTGGGCCAAAGCTTAAGGCAGGTGCAAGCCGGCACTCGGTAGCCGAATTCTCACCTCTTTCTTTGCGCCTCGACTTTGCAGCGCACAACTTCAACCTCACATCCAACATTGCCAGCACACTTATCTCAGCGACTGCTGCGAGCGCGTGCACACAGCCGTGAAGGGTATCACACTGCTCACTGCACCTGGTCACCAGCGGCAACACTCACAATCTTCACAGCGGCATCCGTCAGCATCCTTTGACTGGCTGCGGCACACTGCACCACAACCACCGAATCGCACCTCGAAACCTCGAAACTTCCAACCACCGCCGTAAACATCGCGATCTGCACACTGTGAGCACCGACGCACTGTCAAGATGGCCAACCAACCGACTTATCTAGACTTCACCGACCTCCTCGAGAACGAGGAGAAGAAAGCAAAAGCCCGCATCGCTGCTGAGAAGGCTGGCAGCAATGGCATTTCCGACGTGCACATGCACGGCTCTACGCCAGACGCTACTCTAGCTTCTCCATCGCGCAACGACCCACTGCGCCTCGACCGTCCAGATGATGGACCACGCGACCGCCGAGGACGATCCTCCAAAGACAGGTATATGAGCGAGAGGGAAGAGAATGACGAGCGTAGGGCCCGCAGATCCAAAGATATCGCCGACGAAGACGCAGGAAACGGGGGCAGTGACAAGGCCAGTGCTAACGGAAGCGAGCGCAGCAGGCGTCGAAGCCGCTCCCCACGACCAGAGGGTCGCCGCGACAATCACCGCTCTCGCGACCGCGCAGGCGGAGACTATTACCGTGGCAGTGGCCGCACGTCTCTTGACGATTACCGCTACCGCCCACGTGAGCGCGACGACCGTCGGGGTCGGGATCGCGACGATGATCGACGTGGTGGCCGCGACCGTGGTGATCGCGACAACCGCCAGCGGAGATCATCGCCTCACCGTGGAACCAAGCGTAAGACGCCAGAACCTACTGATGATGAGCGCGACAGACGCACCGTTTTTGTGCAGCAACTCGCCGCCCGTCTTCGCTCACGCGAATTGAAGGAGTTTTTCCAGCAGGTCGGCGATGTGGTCGATGCGCAGATTGTGAAGGATCGTGTCAGCGGCCGCTCCAAAGGGTATGTTCACCTCGCACACTTACCAAGGCTTTATATGCTGACTTCGATCGCAGCGTTGGTTACGTTGAGTTCAAAGAAGAGGAGTCAGTTCAAAAGGCTATTCAGCTCACCGGACAGAAATTATTGGGCATCCCTATCATCGCTCAGCTTACCGAAGCAGAAAAGAACCGACAGGCTCGCAACACCGAAGGCACTGCCACTCAATCCAACGGCATCCCCTTCCACCGCCTCTATGTCGGCAACATCCACTTCTCTATTACAGAGGATGACTTGAAGAACGTCTTTGAGCCTTTCGGCGAGCTTGAGTTTGTGCAACTGCAGAAAGAGGAGGCTGGTCGCTCCAAGGGCTATGGTTTCGTGCAGTGAGTCATCCTGACCACTGTTCTAATACGTATGCTAATCGTTTACTAGGTTCATTGACCCAGCTCAAGCAAAAGAAGCGCTCGAAAAGATGAACGGCTTCGAGCTTGCTGGCCGACCCATCCGTGTGGGTCTCGGTAACGACAAGTTCACTCCTGAGTCCACCAATTCCCTCCTTCAGCGCTTTGGCGCACAAGCTCAACAAGCACACAATTTCCAGGGCTCCCAATTCTCCGGCATGGGTGGTCGGGGTGCTCACGCTGGTGGTACAGGCAACTTTGACAGACCAGCTGCCCGCGATGTCGACAAGACTGGCGGAGCGTCTGCGCTTGACGATACGGACGTCGGCGGTGTCAACTTCAGCAACTACAGCCGTGACGCTCTCATGCGCAAGCTGGCCCGAACTGACGAACCAGAGCAGAAGATGGCACCCAAGACTCAGCAGAAGAAGCCTGTCGTTGAGCAGGCAGCCGCTACCCGCTGCGTCTTGATCAAGAACATGTACGACCAGAACACGTAAGTACTCTCTTGCTGACTTGCCTAGCGAAAGCATGCTGACATTGCAACTCAGTGAGACCGAGCCAAATTGGCAGAAGGAGCTCAAAGAAGACGTCAAAGGAGAATGCGAGAGCAAGTATGGCAAGGTCGTCCACATTGACTTGGCTCTAGACAACAATGACGGCGAGGTCTACGTCAAGTTCGACCGCGTCCAAGGTGGGGAGAACGCCTTCAAGGGCCTCAATGGTCGCTGGTTCGGCGGACGCATGTTGACTGCTCAGTATGTGGTCGATGCAGTCTACCACATGAACTTCCCAAAGGCGGCCAACGTCTAGTTGCACTTCTCTACAGGTACGTTACTTCATCATCCCCTCTCTATCGGCTTTCCATGGCAACGGCAGTAGCGGCATGGTGGAGTTGTATGAGAGAGGAGTTGGAGTTGGGCGTTGGGCGCAGCATCAAATGAACTTCAATCTGGCATACAGCACAGAAGGGTGAGGTTTTGGACATCGCGGCGAGACACGCATGTCTCGTCGCGTCAACTGACGAGCTGTAAATAGTGGCTCTGCATTACGACACGAGAAGGAAGCGGCTTGCTTCTGGTAGTGTACATGAACATGAGAAAAGATCATCAAGCAGAATCTGGACGTGTCTTGTGCCGCGCCCTCTAACACATGCAAGTCGTATGGTCATCAAGTCTATCGAAGGGTCTCTGATCATGAATTTCTGCACTGCTGTTGCGATGCAGCGCGGCAAGGACTCAGGACTGAGGCAATCGACCCTCAAGCGTAAGGATTGCCTTTCTCGAACTTCGGTTCCCACAAACCCTTGGCTTCTTTTGTCTTCAGCTGGATACCCCTCAGGAAGCCATATATGGTACGTAACGTAGGTGCTGGTACGGCCAGCCGTTCTGCTTCGCGCACCGGCTCGCCAACGATATTCTCCATCTCGATATAGTTGCCCTGGCATAGATGTCAGCCCTTGCTTGCGGCATCGCATAATTGCTTCTTCTTACCTTTAGTGCATCCTGACCCATACTGGGCACGAAAGCCGTATCAGTCGGATCGCATCTAATCAGCGTATCATCAATTCCTTTCGGCAGATCAACACCAGCAGCCTTGGCAATTGCAATAATCTCCAGCATAGCAGGTCTGATCAAATCATCAATCACAATCTCCGACATCCTCATCCTGGCCGTATCCATTCCCAGCACCGCAGCAACGGAGTTGAACGATGAGTTGTACACCAACTTCCGCCACCTCGTGAACGTCACATCATCATCATACTCCCATTCGACCTTCCCACATGCCATATACAGATCAATGAATTTCCTCGCCTCTGCTTCCGCCCTCTCTGCGGACACTTTTTGTCCAGCAAAAGGTCCTAACTTCGTCCGATCCGCATCATCATGTCGAATTACACCATGCGACACTTCAGTCGCTCCAATAAACGCCACACCAGACAACACAACATTTTCCGGAAACTCCTCAATGATCGGTTTCTCGATATTCAATCCATTCTGCAATAACACAATCGTGGTAACCCCAGGCGTCACAGCAGGACGTATCAAATCCAATACAGTAGGTTTCACATCTGGGACGTTTTTCGTGGATACGACCACGTAGTCGTAAGGCTCTAAATTCTCGGATTGGACGTCTGGGATTTTGTTCAGAATGTGTGTGGGTTTGAAACCTTTGATTCCGTTCCCGTGGTCTAGAGAGTCGATTTCGAAACCCTTGGTTGATACGATGTTGTAGTTTGAGCGGCAGACTGCTGTTACTTCGGCTTTACCACCGGTTTCTAGGGCGTAGGCGGCCATGGTTCCGACTCCGCCTGTGCCTATTACTAGGACTCGGGATTTCTTTTCTAAAGAGCCCATTTTAGTGGTTGTATGTGTTTCGGTTGATTTGCTTCGTTTTATGTTGTGGGTTCCGTGGTGCTGAAGTTGATCAATTGATTTCTGTAGTAATCTTCGTACTGCTGGAATTGATTGATGAGTGTTCAGATTGAATTCTCGAGGTGGCTCTTTGGTTCAGATCTATGTGTAGCCTTTAGACATGTAGAGTATTGTTGGCCTATCGCGCGATAAAGCTTGAGTCAGGAAGGAGCAGGTGGAGGAGAGAGCTGCCAGTTTGAGCCGGTCCGGGTGACCGACCAATCAGTCAGAGAGCAATTGCGATCCACACTCGAGGACAGTTGCATAGAGCTTTGTGAGACCGTACACATTTATTGCATTACTTGGTCTTAATCAATTGCGATGTCATCTTACGGAAGGCTTGAACTTTCTAATGTTCTCGCAGAATGTCCCTACTTGATGACCCCACGCTTCTTCTTCATATGCACCAGTTCCAAGGGAGGCAAACGGAGAAATGTGATTGTGGCCAAGCATCATGTCAACTGCGAGGGCACGCCGACTCTCTGCAGTGTTGATTGACATCCATTCTTGGACGAACTCATCTCGAGGATGCATGATCTCGTCCACAGGGTCGAGATCGCCATTTAGAACGAAGATTCGTGTTCCTGCTTGAGCGATATCTATGGGCCCTTGTTTTGCAGCGGATTTGAGAAGTCCCAATGGTGATTTTGTCTTGCCCATGTCGCTGCCAAAATAAGCCTCGTTGACTGCAGCTCGGTCAGGTTTCGCTTGACCGAAGCTGAATGGCACTGAAAGCAATATGGCGCCTCTCAATCGTGTGCCGTTTCCAGACAAGACCTTCGCGCGGGTTGCCTCAAATGAGGGATGCAGCAGGAATGTCGAGAGGTGCAGACCCCCTGCAGAGTTGCCCATCATGAAGAGGTCTAATGGCTCTTCGCCAACGATAGCAGGATTCGCAAGCAGCCACTCTACCGCCAACGTCACATCCTCGCCTCCAGATGGGAAGACAGCATCGTGCTTGCCTACTAGCCGATAATCAGGAACTACCACGGTGTATCCATATTTGAGGGCATAGAATGAAGCGATATTTGCGTGGCACAAATCTCCAGCGTATCCTGGCAATGTCTTATGCCCCATAATCAGGCCGCCGCCGTACAAGAATATGAGCACAGGTCTACGACCATTGGTGATGTTCGGCTTCTCAGGGGTGTAGATGTCCAGCTTTTGTCGTTCGTGGGATGCATATTGCTGAGTCTGTTTCGGCACTGATCTTATTGTTTCGGCGTTCTGGAGCAACAGAGGTTCGTACAGCTGCAATGTTGGCTTGACAATTTCTCCAATGGCTGTGCCTAATGCCGGAAGATGCTCCATCTCTGCTAATTTATGAGTACACTCTGTGAGAGCTGCTGATCTGTCAAGCAAAGAAGGTTCTGTGTCACTGTAAAGAGGCCTTAACCTCCCAAGTGTTCGAGAAATCAGCTACGTTGACGAATGCAAACTTGCCTCTAGTCTCCGGTCTTAGACTGCAGATTGCAATCGATCTTGCAGATGCTTACGCCGGCTGTTCATATGAACCGCTCCGAAGCTCTGAAAACCAACCGCACAGCGTAGTAGATACTTCATTTTCGGTAATGCAGCACGGGAGGCACTGAGCCCTCGTTGAGAGGTCAGGTAGACAGACTTTCTGCGGACCAAAAGCCGTTGCTTCGTACGACCAGGCAAAGGCCTGTCAGAGAAAGTAGGGCTTCGGGAGCTCAACTGCCGGAAAAGCGTCTCACTCCACCTCTATCCGCGCTACTGTCCACTCACCATGCTGTTCTTGTCATGGTAGCTAGGGCTTGGGCCATGTAGCCGAGAGTCCCTCCCTCTTTTACGCTTTTCTGGCCACCCAACTTCAGGCCCAGCCCGTGTTTTGCTGCGGCGGTAGGAAGGAAACCTGGAGAAATGAAGCACCGTGCCTGTCTAGACCGTGCTGCGGCATGTATAGGCAAGAGCAGCGCCATCTGGATGGCGACCAGAATCTACTGCTTCACATCTCCTTCCTCACACATACAACTTGACCCCTCCTCGATAACGAGATAATGGCTACCATGACCGTCACAGCTCCTACGACTACTCAAAATGGCGACACGGTCCTTCGAGCAACTGACTTGCCGCCTGGCGTGTCGGGTAAACCATATGTAATCTCATCCCAGGATGGCGAGATCATCTACATACCCCTTTCCAAGTCTGCAACCAGGCTGCTAGTCACTGGCAAGGAGACAGACAACGCTTTCGCGGTTGTTGGCAGCAGTGGAAGTCAAAGTGACCCCATCGGCTTCCACTATCATGCCAAGACTCACGATGTCTTCCTCTGCTTGAAAGGCAACGTCAACGTCTGGGCGAATGACGAGGCACGAACAATGGGTCCAGGCGACTTTGCGAGTGTGCCACCGGTATGGCTGACGATGAATCGAGGCAGCTTAGTTCAAGGCTGACATTTTCCAGGGCACGATACATCAATATCAAATCCTAGGAGATCATTCCGAGATGGTAGGCCTGATTGTGCCAGGAGGTTGGGAGGAATTTTTCCGTTTCATTGGTGAACCATACGATGGTCCTCTCTGGCCACTGGACGATCAGCGCAATGTCTTCGAAGTCTTGATTCCCAAGCTCAAAGCTGCAGCTGAGCAATTCGACATGATTCCACTACCACAACATGAGCAATTTGGCCCAAGCCCGTGGAAGGAAACCGAGAACAAACTACCTGGAAAGCTTGAGCCGTACTTCTTGAAGAACGCAACTGGTCCGGCATATCTGGCTGGAGGAACTGTAGTCAGACCCCTGATCACTACAGCGGAGTCGGATGGCAAATTTGTCATTGGCAGCATCGAAGGCTCGAAGCAACACGCAGAAAATGATTTCTTCGGAGCAGGCCGCCAACTCAAATTCTCAGAGACGCATCATGCATTCCAGGTCGTTGAAGGTGCGGTGCAATTCGACATTGGATCGGCACCTCCTACCCACCTTCACAGCGGCGAGATCGTTTATGTTCCGAGAGGCACAGCTTTCAGCTACCAATTCCGGACACGATTCGCCAAGATGTATTCGTTTGCAAGCGGATCTGGCGTGGTTGAGCTGTTGATCAAATCTGGCCAGGCATACAGTGCACCAGTGCCACCAGAGAAGGCGAGCTCGCTTGACAATCAGCAGTTGCAGAACTCTACTAAGGAATGCGCTGGTGAGATTTGCTGATAGAAATTGGCTCCGCTTTTGAAATGATATATGATACCCACCAACAGTGCTCGAAGACACGCGTTCCCTCGAAAGCTACTCGTCCTTGGGCCAGAACAACCCTTGCGGCAATTTTCCTGCTAGGAAACCACCATCCATCGTCAATGTCGTCCCAGTCGTCCAATCTGTATCAACAAGATAGCTGACTGCCTTGCCGACTTGATCCGGTGTTCCAAATCGCTGTTGAGGATACATGCGAACTAGATATTGACCAGACGCGGCGAATTCTGGATCATTCGAGCCTTCTGCCACCATTTCATTGACCATTCCTGTTGGAATGATACCAGGTGCCAAGGCATTCACCCTGATACCTCTATGGCCGTACTCGAGCGCTGCCGACTTCGTCATACCAACAATGGCGTGTTTCGATGCGCTGTACGCAACGCCCATGGGACAGCCTTGCTCACCGTAGATGGAGGTGAAGTTGATGATGTGGTAAGGCTGATCATGCTGCTTGGGTTGCTTGAGCATGACTCTCGCCTGCTCCTGCATACAGACAAAGACCGCTGTAACGTTGAGGTGCATGAGGCGTTCAAACCTCTCCAGTTCCACGGTCTCCAGCTTGCCTATTCCAGAGGCAGTGCCTGCGGCGTTGATGGCCACATCGATGCGCTTGTATTCGGAAGCTACTTTAACATGAAGGTCTCGGATTGCTTGTGTGTCGCACAGGTCGCATGCTATGAAGACACCTTTGCCGCCTGCCGCTTCGATGGCCTTGACAACCTCTGAGCCTGTAGTGGTATTACGGCCTGAAATAATGGTGGTATATCCTTTCGCTGCAACTGCTTCTGCTGATGCTCGGCCAAGCCCACCGGTTCCTCCTATGACAAGTGCGACTTTCGACATGATGATTATTGGTTGTGCGAACGGATCTCGACTGTGCAGCAGCAATCGTTTGCGAAATGTTACCCTGAGTCGGGAAGCAGTTGCGCATCAATTGCCTTTTATGTGTCTATCAGCTCCCTCAGCCGCACTACAATGCTTGGAGAAATCATCCGCGTGTGTTTCGCGTGACTTGGTGACACCTGTGGATACCCTGCATACTAATAAGCGTGAAGGATTGCAGGTCAGCTAAAATCGCAGCATCTGCTTACGCTTTATCAGGGCTAGCTTTCACCTTTCTCAGCTATCGGTCCTGAGTTACTGATGTCGGAAGGGCAAAACCATCGACTCGAAACTTGCCAACTGCGCAGTTCTCGCATTGCAACTGCAGTCTTTGGCCTTGCTACGGGGAACCTACGGCAGTACAGAAATGCCTAGATCCCTACCACACGGTGACGGCATACTGTCCTGAGGAGCAATGAAGGCGCTCTACATTCGATGCTGAAGACTAGACTACTGTCTGCAACGTGCCGACCGCTGCTCCGATTCATCGCGCGGAGCTGTTCATTCTCAATGGGTCTCGAAGATGGTGTGTTGTAGGCCGTGAAATGGACAAGCGCAAGATAAGTACCTGAAGCAGGACGCTTTTCACACATCGGTAGGCCATCCAATGCTAACTATCACCACAGTATACTCCATGACATCTGCGATCGGAGGCAGAAGGGATGGAATCACGCTTGCTTGCAGTTGTTTTCATTGTTTCTACGAGACAGTGGCAGAAATCTCATACCTCTAATATGACTCTTTGCCCTCAGTCGGTCTGTGCAGGCTTTGGTATTCATGCAGGTACCAACGCTGGGCAAAGTGAGATATCGACCACGAAGCTGTCTCGGGATGTGCAGAGTGAGAACCTCGCTACCTTCACCTGCGCGTTCTCTCGAATACTCCCTCGCATGAGAAGGAGCCTGTAGCTGACGGCTGGCTTCATGGCTTGCACGTTCTCGGAAAGAGCACCAGCATGGACGTTGCCAAGAAGCGCTCCAGCGCCCTGACAAAAGAGCATAGCATCTCCGTTGCTTTGCACATTGCGGTCGCACGCGATCGAAAGATCACTTCATAACATAACACAATGACCAATCTGGTCGATCAAAGTGAGTTCTTCGGATCGCGATTGACCTTTTCACGTACTGACCACATTCAGCACTCGACATGACCCCATCCCGCGATCCAACTACAAGAAAGCGGCAGATGAAGGTCCTGTGGCGCGCAATGCGTGACGAACTGGATGAGAAGATTTTACCTTTCCACCGGCGCGAAATGAATCGTCTCAAGTCGCCACTACTCCGCCTTCCATCAGAAGTCCGCGACCGCATTATTGCATTCTCTATCGACCATTTCCTTGAAGAAGTTCTCCTGGCCAAGCAGCGCCCTCGATTCGCGACTTTCGGCCGACGAGTACTGCCTCGCTTTGCAATGCTCCGGACCTGCCAGGATCTCAGAGAAGACACGGCCTCGCACCTGCAGATCACAAGCGTACATCATCCGGCTCTGCATGGACACAAGAAAGTGGCCGGCAAGATCAAAGTGATGGCAGATCACAAGCAAAATGTGCTTTCAAGTATGAAGAAAGTGTCTTGGCTCGAATCATGAGCAGGAGCACATTGTCAAGCTGGAGATGGGGTTCGACTTCAAAGTGGAAGCTTGCTGCCTGAAGTCTGACGCCTCGACTATGCGTTGCAAAGCCATAAGCTTCGGGGATAACGCTTTGTCAGTGAGACTTCGGCTATACATGCGGCCTGAGAGGCCGCTACAGTGGGCATGAACGGCGTAGCACGGGCGATCTGCCAGAGAGAGCATGTTGCGTAGTCTCTCGGAAGTTCTGCGCTGTAGTCTTGTAGTAAGCTGTAAGCCGATGTTGCACATCACGGATGGTTTGATGATTGAGAAGCACTCGTGGACACACCTTCTCGAACCCATCGAAATGAACTGGAATCACAAGCGATAAGCGAAGGCTAAAGAGCTCGAGAAGTGAGTGAGTGGTATTGACCTTGGCCAGTCAATCTGAAGACCTACCTGATCTCGATAAAGGATTTATGCCAATTCTTGTCCACAGACAGAGCGCGACAGAAACATCAGCATCATCTGCATCGACAGAGATAGGAACCCACCCTTTAGACGACACAAGCCACACGGGTATAACGGCTTTGGTTATGGCCCCTCATCTGAGTGCAGAGCTCGAGACTCTACGACACGACAGACACCTCTTGACTGCTCGGATCGAAGCTCATGCATCCGAGCTTCAAGCTGTTCGAAGAGACGTAGAGTCACAAAATCAGGAGATCATCCAGGGACTCAAGCAGGAGCTAGAAGACAACAAGAAGGATATAAGCGAGCTCACACACCAAGTTGAAGAAAACGACGACAGATCACTTGGTTTATGGTGGAAGTCAATGAAATGGCAAAGCTGAAGTCCGATCTCGAGAGCGCCCAGAGGGATAAAAGGTTTAGATTGTCGAGGATCAAAAGCTTAAGACAGCAGCTGCAAGAGGAGAAGGCCAAAGCAGAGGCTCTTAAGGAAGACAAAGCTGCACTGGTCAACGAGCGCGACTCAGCTCTCAGAGATGCTACAGCAAAAGAGCGAATCGTCAAGGCTGCTGAGCATGTGACCAAGTGCAATGCCGGGAAGCACTGGGAGGAGTACGGTAGGCGCATGGCCGCTTTGAAGGAGGCCATTAACGGCGATGAGGAGTGAGCCTTGATGCAAATCAGACGGTGCAATTCCCTGCGGACACTCGGGACAGTAGCACGACTTCAAACGGAGAGCTCAGAAAGCCTCTCCATGACCGAGTGTGTCATTGCCACACTGAGATTTCGTGGGCACAGCATGGATTACATATCTAGTCAGAGCGTCTGACGTTGACGCGAAATTGAGCTTACATCATCGGTTTCCAAAAGTGTCCAGTGCCTAGTCCTTTGAGATGTCAACGTACCATGTTTCACGGTCAATTTGAGGAGACATAGCTTGCCAACTCTCGACCACCCTTAGTTATCAGCCAGGACCTGTTCAACGCCCAATCAGATGTCTCTCCAAAAGTCTCAAAGGCAGATAAACCAGCGCAGCGATCGTCACACATAGCCACATTCCCACATCCCCTCCGTAAGGACCAAACTTGGCTGCAATTGGTCCAACATACCAAGTCTGAGCCATTCCCGGGAGCCCTCCAGCCAGATAGCCCGCAAGTAGCGCAAGAATGGCCGCCATTCCCCAAGGCAATTTTTCGGGTTGATTCCAGGCATCGAGATCGTATCCTGTCTTTTTACGTACAACTTGATCCTCGAGGAATAAGATGGCAAAGAACGCGACGCTCCAGTACCCGACCACGGAGACGAAGCTCAGCACGATCGATGACAGGTGTTCTTGTCCGGCTATGGAAATCACAGCTACCACGATAATGAAAAGCAGGCTCCATATGGATCGCGGCACAGCTTGGAACACCGGCCCCAGTGTCTGCAGTGAAAGACCAGCTGAGTAGCAGATGCAAACGCCATTGCCAAGTGCTGACCATGATAGGAACACCAAAGCGAACTTCGACCAGGCAATTGGATGATAGATCCGAGCGATCAGACCTCCAGCACCATGCTCTTCGAACGCTGCGAAGTAGGGAGATTCTTCGCCAGAGAAGAGGCCGACATTACCGACCACAACACCAACAACCACCGGGAACGTGGTGAAGACTACGATGCCCGAGTAGATTAGTGTTGCAACTAGCCAACGAGATAGCGTTGATGGGTAGTGTACCAAGAAGTCCGCAGCAGCTGTACACCATCCAGCAGAGTTTGACATGTTTACAGCCAGAAGAGTAAGAAAGCTACCAATTAATGGCAGGCCGGTCGACAAGCTCTTGGCTTCAGTGTTCGCATGGGGTGCCGCTTGACCTAGGAGGACGCTGAGCAGAATGAAGGCCACGATCCAGCTGTATTTCTCGAAGGTGTGTAGCACTCGATAGCCGAAGAAGGATATGATGTAGTCAAGGATGGACACGATAATGATTCCTACTGTGATGCTCATGGAGAAATCCGACACAGCACTGAGTAGCTGGCCAACCAGGATGAGGCCGACAACGAGAAAACCACCGACCGTAAAGAGGTTGAGCACCTGAAAGCAGTATGCAAGTATTAGCAATGGGTGTCAAACGATGCTCACTCCGAACCTCGGCGTCGAGACGGCGCTGCCATCTCTGACATCGCTGCCTCGCTCGTGCAGGTTTGACTGGAGTCATGGATTGAACATCAGGATACTCACAACACAGAGCCTTGTTCCCCACATTCCGAAAGAGTAGCGAGCTGAAGCAATCTGGCGGAGACCGAGCTGTTGAAGTCAGCACGACTGCCATGTAGCTTTGGGACGAAGAAGTCACCTTCGGACCAAGCGTCCCATTGAAAGCCGGAAGGAAAGCTCCCACCACAATGCCAATCATGCATGCCGCAACAGATGTGCGTAGTGAGAGCCCGAGTTCGGCACCCAGGATGCCCAGCGTCAAAGAAGGGGCGTGCACATTGAAGCTAGCCCATAGCAAGAAGATATTCCAGGTTGAAGGTGGTCGTCGTTCATCCTCAGCAACACGTTTGATGCCTTGGGTCTCAATGTTTGCTTTATCTTGGAGCCATTGCTCAAAGTCCTGAAGATGTCGTAGTCCTCTGTAAGGCCTCTGGTCTCCTGGAGCAGGCGTCTCGTGGCTGTCATCTATGCTTGAAGTGCGCATATGTTCGACTTCACTCTGTGCTTCTTTCTTCATAGCGCCCGGATTTCTGTTCGTCTCAAGTCATTATTTGGAGCGGTCCGAGTTCTGAACACATCAAAAGCAACGAGCTTACATTGAAGCGTTCTCGAACACTGCGCTTCTACGGTTGACCGAGTATTAGCTGCAAGACTTGTATGGTGCTGGCAATGGAGAAAATCACTTCTTATGCAATCAATTCGATATCGAGTGAGAACCAAAAGGTTAACGAAAAATCTTCATGTCTCTGGCCATCGCATGATCAAAGGACCTGATTCACCTCATTCTGATATCCTGGTCGCATGCTCTGAAGCTCTGTTGTTCGGAGCTTGTCCAGGGCTCCCTGGTTGGGCCGATAATGGCGGCCGGCAATTTCATTTGAGGTTACATCGAAGTGGAGGAATGCGAGCTTAGCTACGAGCTCGATAGCGGCTAAAGAGAAATCGAGCCTATATCCAGACAATATTGACCTTGGGTCCAGCTCTTTCACACAGGAGTCGCCACGCAATCTTGCTTTATGAAACGGTGTCCAGCTCGCTCAAAATGTTGCGCAAGACGGTGCATCTTTCTGTGCCCTTTGAAGGAGGATGGTATACCATCGCATCAGAATGGTCCATTCTTTCGAGATTCCAATTCCAAGGCTATTTCACACTCTCTGTGAAGGCCCGTCCGCAGTCAGTCCAGCGGTCTTGAGGTATCAGGAGCCAACGCACACGGAAGTCGGTTAGCTGTTTGTTCCTTTTCATGACTTGATGTAGCACTGTGACGCATGAATCACGAAGATGGTTTGTTTGTTCTTTGTGCTGGGGCTCTGCCGGGTGTCAACCAGGGCTAGTCTTGGCTGCGCTCATATGATGCAGAAGCACTGATGAGTATTCGTTAATCGTTTGATCATGCCTGAGAGACTGCAGGTAGTAGGTGAGGACGTGCGAACCGCGTGGCAGACGCGCATGTGAGTAGGAAATGGAAGCTGCGTGGGAGGCTGATACATACAATTATACGGCAGAACTACGGGGCGACGTTCTCTCCGCAAAAATTAAATCCAAGTACCTTTGTGCAACTTCCAGGTACCCCAACCTCAGGCATTAAGCTGACTAAGGCCTGACTCAGAAGCAGTGTAAGACGCATAGTCATGGAATGCAAGACTTTCCGTAGCAGGTTCTATTGCAAACGATAAGTTCCTACTTCAAGATTGCTCTTCTTTAGATTATATAAAGTACACAATAGAACACGTCGACATTATGTAGAGATCAAGATCTGTAACCAGAGTTTCATAAGGTTGACATGAAATTTTAACTGAGCGTGCTTGAAAATTTAGCTTGAATGGACATGAAAATCTGACATTGCGAAAATCTCAGAATGCGAAAATTTCGCATTTCCAGATCTTCGGAATACGAGAATTTCGCGTTTCCAGATCTTCGGAATACGAGAATCTGAACTTGAAGATGCATCCAGCAGCTAGGGATAGGGGGATAGGGGTGCGGCGGCGGCGGCGGTAGTAGTAGCGATGGTGAGGTCTTACGGAATGCCTATCCGGGTATGCGACGCTGTATAGAATCTATAGATTACGTGTCTGTCTTACGTAGAGAGCTGCCCCTTCCATAGAAAGCGGGGTTTAGTAGAGTACTTGGAAGTTGCAGAAAGGTACTTGGATTTAAATTTTGCGGTTCTCTCGGCTCCAATTCCGAGGCCTTCCTTCCTTCCTTTGAACAGGTCACCTTGTAGTGGCATCCTTGATCTCCTAACACGACTGGCCTCTGAGCAGCGATCACTCGTAGCCGATAACGCTATCGCATATCTCGCAATGCTGGGACAAGGAGCAAGTAAAGTACAAGACAAGCAACGCACTTAACGGGTTGCGACGGGCAGGTCTTCTCTGGTCTTGGTCGAGAAATCGAGATACATTCACTGCGATCGAATTGGTGCAAGAGCGTGCAACATGAGTAAACTGTGGACTAGGACGAGCTTCACCTGCGCGGATGGCTACAGCTCCTGGAGCGACTGAGACACAAGAGGTTGTCAACATTCTTGCACGGTGCTTGAACAAATTGTGAGCGTAAGGCGCGTGTTCGCCCATCCTCACGTACAGGCTGAGATGCCAGCGATCCTGATAGTGTTGGACAAGGCTGGGTGAGATATGTGGTATTCACCGGACGTGAAGGCACGCCAATGCTGCTGTCACAGGTTCACCAAATAAACGCAGCTTGCCTTGCTTCTACCACCATGTGCTGCTGTGAGCTTGTCAGTGCATTTTCCTGTGCACTCGAATTAACCACCTCTTCCGAAGGTTTCGTCGCTCAACGCAACGATGCACGGCAACATACCAACTCAGTGTGATGGACATCCACCTGCACACAATGCATTGTCAACAGTATCGTCATCACATGAGTAACGCTGCAGATGGTAGCAAGTGTTTGCCGGGAAACATCCATATAATCGATCTCACAGATCATGAGTACCTGGGTCGTGATCACAACCTATTTCGCTTATGAATTACTGACCTCTCAAGGTCGCCTACAGCATGATGAAATCGTATAGCCGTCTTTTGGCCACCTTTCTGCTGTTCTTATCAACATACGCGCGGACGCTGGATTCCGAAAAGGATGATCCACCATCGCCGCAAGACGAATACGATTCTCGCTACTGGATCACGGTGATGCCCTACTTAGGCACGGGCTGTGATCCTTCCACGCCACTACCTAACTCTGCTATCATCCATCGCTCCTTCAATTCTTACGATAACTATGTTACTGATGGTGAATGCCATCCTGTTCAAGCTGGCGACCTCGTTGGCAGCGTCCAGATCATTGGCGGAGAGAAGTGTAGAGTAAGCTTGGTAAGATGGCAATGACTTGAGGTCAGTCCATGTTGACACATTTGCTGACCCTCGATCTATCACCTTCCAGCATTCCGGCAGCAATTGCGAAGGGTGGAGGTGGACTCCCGAAAACACAGCCTGCAACAACTATATCTATGCAAGTGCGAGGATATGGTGCTGGGATGGAAGAGCTTATGGTCCAGCTGGAATCGGCAAGAGAACGAAAAACGAGACCGAGATGATCGAAGCCGAGTGGGACGGCTGACTGTGGAAAGCGTTGACCTTACGAGCACAAGTGTGTTGATCACAGCGTCACCTGAAAGCAATGGGTACTAGGGTCAGCAATGGTTCAATTGATAGGCGCTCCAAGACACCGCGCTGAGACAGTGCTGCCATCTCCGACACTGCTGGCTCAGTCTTACCAGTCCGCTCGGAGTCATGCCTTACATACAAGAGCATATTCGCATCATTGTGAGGCAGTTCTCACCCGAGAGAATAGCTCTTAATTCGTCTAGAAGTTCTCCCGGCCTCGCACCACTTAGCTCTCACATTTCTTGCTGGTGTCATTCGTCTCTCGATGAGATGCCACAGAAGGACCATCATCGTTGCTTTGCCGGTGTGCGTTCTGCAACTTGACGGTAGCAGAACATGTCAATCATCAGAAGCTCAGTAGCGTCGACTTCGGCGATCAGGTACAAAGACGTGGTGTGCATTACAAATCCTCAAACATTGTGCATTGCTACATGTCCTGACACATGTGGCTCCCATGTAACCACGCTGTCAGTGATGATGGCTAGCACGTCTACTCCTTGATCACCGATGTCAAGAAGTGTTGTACTCATGTAACCATGATCAACATAAAGAGACTCTATGTCCCAGCCGGAGTTTACCATCAGGAAAGACAAACAGCAGCATTACTGCCAACCTTATTGGACTGTTTCCGTCGACCCAACGATGCGTGCTTCCGCCATGCTCTACCTCGCAGCCGCGATATTTGCCTCTATCAATGCCAGCCCTCTGTCGCCACCCATGGGAGTCTCTCTGGAGTTCTTCAACGGCAACACCTGCGATTCCGATGAGTTTGTCTATCGAGAAGACTACTGGGTAAGTCTGTTGGACTCAAGGCACGCACCATGTCTGAGGCACTTGCTAACCTCATGACTCTCGATCTTCGTAGTGGACGATGGGAGTCAAGCCAACGATCTGTTCGCCGGATTCATGCTTTCCCGCGGTGAGCTACAATGTATGCGGTGGCAACGACAATTCGACCTCCGTCCGCGTAATACAATACCCTTTGGGAGTGGCAAATGGTTCTCCGAAAGATATTTGTGATGTTCAGATCTTTGGGAGCAGATCTTGTCAAGGGCGTGGTGAAGATACTGGAGCACAAGTTGGTGGTGGACAGCATGGCTGTTGGGGTACTGCTAGCGGCTATCCGTACGAGTCTTATTCGATCAGCTGCAGATTCGATGGATTGCCCGGGAGTTAAAGCGTACAGTGACCACTGCGAGAAGCACAGCGAATAACTTGGATTTGAACATCTTCTTTCGACGGCAACAATGATTGAACGGGACGTCTTCCTTATTCGAAGTAGTTGAGCGTCAATTTTACCGCTATTGTTACGAATGACCAACGCGGCAATGTTTGCACTCCACTTTCAAGTATCAACTCACAATTTTGCGCTCCATGATGCCGTCCTCGTCGTTCATCTGCTCTTGAACTCAACCACCAGGGCGAGAGCTACATGCAAAATATCCGGCGTGGCAGATTGTCTTCGTAACGAGCAGTCCAGCAGTCGAAGCTGCAGATCTGAAGGTTTCTGGGTCGTGTTCCTTGCTGTGGGCATACTGCGTGCGGTCCAAAATTCAGATCTAATTCAACGGCGTGAACTTCTTCTTGGTCAACGTTCCGATGACGTGCGGAACAACATCGTATGGTCCCTCAGCTTTGCCAGGTCGGAGCTTTACTTCCTCCCACTCGCCAGCGGTGAGGAGCCACTCGTCTGTTGGCCGTTGAATATCGCAGCCATTGAAGAAGTGTGGCCAGACGTAATTGATGATTCCTGAAAATGTCAACACTGATACGCAGGTGATTGTAGAGTAACATACTTTGCCAATACCAGACAAGGTAGCCTTGATACTTTGTCTTGATGTGTTCATATACCAGCCAGGTGCCGCCAGGCTTGAGTAGAGGATAAAGCTCTTTGATAATGATCTGTGGCGTTGGAATAGAGCATAGGCATTGAACAGTGATGATTGTGTCGATGGAGCCAGGTTCGATGCCACCCTTGGTGCTGAGCTCTTCCGCACCACATCCGATCACCTCATAAATATCTCCAAGACCAGCTTTCTTTGCATTTTCCTTCAACGCAGCATGCATTCCTGCGTTAGGCTCCACGCCGTATATTTTGGTGATCGATGGATTATCGGCACGAGCAAATAGATACACCCACTGTCCAGTGCCCGGTCCAATGTCAAGGCAGACGCCTTTGGCACTGTTCTGGAGTAAAGGCATCACAGCAGGAGCTGCAGCTTCACGAGATCTGGGTCCAAAGAACTCCCAAAATCTTGCAAACCAGACATCTTTGAATTCGTCGATAGAGAAGAATGGCTTGAGATTGAGATTGAGGACCAAGCTGACGATCGTTGGGACGATGTAGTATGCAGAGTAAGAGAGGAGAAGAAGCGGTCGAAGAAGATTGAGTGGGCCGCTTGGTTCAGTCTGTGCTTGATTCGGCGGCATCTTGTTGAAGGCCTATCTCAATTCAGTGGGAGATTGTGATTTTTAAGGAACGAACCCAGAAGAGAGCCTGATATACGATCAATACTGCAGGGGGTTGCGCTCAGAATGGTGTGTAACATCACATCAGTCACTTCTCTTCCCCACTCTGCTGCTCCAATGGGCCGAGATCGGGTCTTGGTCGCCGATAGGGCACAAAAATGCTGCCAGTATGGATATATTCTTGACGTGGCATGGCAATGAAGCCGGACCGCGAAGCATGTGGCCTGAATAATGATCTCTACCGGAGCATTTCCTGTATTGAAAATGAAGAAGATCAAGATCGCTCACAATGCTTCAGGCCCTCCGGGCAAGCAAATACAGTTCCGGTCTGTTTGTCCTCACCACACGCTGCTGAGAGAATCAACGCGATGTGTCTCATTGCATGTGCTCAGAGTCTGCCCTGTGCTTGATGAAGGAAACATCGTGGGACATCTCGTGATTGCCGGGGCAAAGTTGCGACGAGAACTGGGTACCTAGGTAGTAACAGCCCTGAGGGCCTTTTGAAGCTCAGGTCTCTCGTTGAGGCCGCCAGAAGTGGTGTATCGTTGACTCTTCATTAAGATGCCGTCAGAATGTCAAACGAAGAATGCATTCGACTGAGACTGAAATGGAACAGGCGATGCTACAGAGGCAACAAGCGTGGTCACCTTGTTGGCCATTCGGGTGTGCCTGCGGTTCTCTTCAAAAATTGATGAGGCGATGATAGATCCAAGTCTCTGGATCCGCATCGGCCCGCACTCCGCTGCAACCTAGTCCGGAACTAAAGTCGAGTTGTTCCTGGCTTGGCTTTCTCGACTTCGTCAATGGAACTTAACATACACTTTACAAAGTCTACGAACCATCTGGCAGTCGAATCTGATACTGTCGCCAACGAAGATAGATCCACGACGCTCTCAATTTTATTCTATCCCTGAGATCCGTTAACAGTCTTGGCACTGGATCGCCACATTGATGGCATATGATCCTCTTGGTTGGCTGCGCTTGACCACAGCTAGTCTTACCGGCACTTGGTCAAAGCAGTGTTCGAAAGGCTGAAACTCCATCTTCATTGGATGACGCAATGGCATCTCTCCTCAGCTTCTTCAACAGACTGTTGCCGTTTGCAACGCCAGGAACTCCTTTAATCCAGGATCTTCTCCATCTTGGCGTGATCTGTAGCTTGCTGTACTTTGCACCTCAGATTCAGGAGTATGTTCAGCGAGAGCGTCCTGATCTAGCCATTCCGGAACAGCCGCAAGCCGGACAAGACAATGATACGCAAGAAGGGCCGGAGGCCGATGAACAAGTAGCGGATCAAAATGGTCCTGAGTTAGTAGCTCAAGACGATGGCGTTGAAGATCCGATCAACGAAAACGAAGATGTCTTTGCTGGAGGAGCTGATCGGGACCAGGATGGACCTGCCAATGGAGCGCCTGTCGCTGGGCCTGCTAATGGGCGTCCGCAAAGAAACGTTGGAGCCAAGAAAGCTAAAGCACTGGCACGTCGAGATCAGAGGAGAGCCTACAACGAGTTCCAGCGCTCTCAAGGTGAAGCTCAGAGAGCCAAAGATGCTGAAGGCGCATCGGAACGGGAGAAGGCACAGGCGATGGAGAGAGAGCGAAGGAAGGCAGTGGAAGCCAAATTGAATGAGAAGAAAGCGAAAGACCGGGAGCAGCGCCGCGAACAGGAGCGGAAGGACAGAGAGCAGGAGATGCAAAGGCGCGAGCAAGCTATTGGTCTTGTACGAGAGCAACTACAGGAACAGCACATGAGTAATGTGTTCGAGGTTGCGAGACAGGTGGGCGGCGATGCTGACGACGTTTGGCTGGAGAAAATCTTGAAGGCAGCAGGTGTACTGGGCAAGGATGCGGACGGTTCGATGACCGTTGCCACAAGCCTCGGCTGGATCGTCAGAGTGAAACAGCAAGATATGCTGAAAGCTTACGAGAAAGCCGCTGCTGCGATTCACGATGACGATGATGGGGTTATCAGCTACGAGGACCTTGCTACACATCTGGAGGCCGTGCTACGAGAAAAGATTGATTAGAGGCCTATACCTGCGGAACTCCGGGCCGCTATGCTCTATCCTGACTGTAACACACCAGCGCTTCCAAACGCCTCGAGAGTACCCTCGAATACCTGAATTTGGCATTCGAATAGGTAGCGGCCTTGTCATCAATCATCAATGCCCTGCAACGCCCGCTCAGGCATCTTCAAGCCGAGGCTATGCAGTCACGAATGCACATTCACAACTTCGATGTTCTCACCGGGTCCAACAGCGTGGACAATTGCGCTCGCGGATAATCTGCGTTGCCACTTGGATCTGGCCGTGCTCGATCCCAAGCCCACTTGTGCAAAAGCTCTGGCGACAGCTTGCCGTCAAGCATTTGGGCGACATATTTGCCGATGACCGGAAAGAACTTCCAGCCGTGGAAGTTGCCACATGTTGCAACGTAGAGACCTTTTGCGGCTGAGTGCGGAGAAATGATGAAGTCTGCGTCGGTGGTGAAAGCATCCCTGATACGAAGTCAGCACATGAATGAAGTATGAAAAAATGGTCAACTCACCAGCATACTCGGTACTTCTCCATCTTCCAGTCCGCCCCCTTCTTGCCATAGAAGACTTGGTTGGCGTGGTCGATGTCTTCTCTCATCCTCCTCGAAGCATCCCACTGACCATAGTCCGGCTTCGAAGGAGGGTATGACACCCAGCGTCCAGGGAAGAGCTCCTGAGTGTTTTCGAAGATTGTCTGTCCCCACCATTTGAGCTCGTTATCTTTGGTAGGTGGCAAGCTCCCGATGAATGGTCCAGTAGCGGCAGTGTAACCTTGCACACCCACAGGCATATCTGCGAAAGCCTCGATATCTTTGCCCTTCAAAGTCGTCATACCAGTCGTAATGCCGCCAGCGGTAATTCTTCGCCCAGCTCGAAGCTCGATGTTGCCGCTTGTCTGAGCTGCAAGCTCCAGTAATTTGGGTGTGTAAGCACCTGAACTGAGGATGATATGGTCGCCGCTAATTGTCTTGCCGTTACTCGTTGCGACTCCGGTGCATCTATCGCCACTGAACTGTAGCGACGCCACTTCCGCTACCTCGTACTTGATACCCTGCTCCAGACACCACTTCGTGACTGCGCGCAGACAATCTCCTGCTGCTGCCCAACCGCTGGTCTTGTTGACAAGGACTGACTTTGCCCGATCATAGTCTGCAAGGTCGAAAAGGCCATTGTGCATCTTCTTGGCATCTTCTATCGATACGGACTGTAGTTCAGCTTTCCGGCCGAGCTTCTTGTAATTATCGATGACCTTCCCGGCATAATCATCCCGGCATACCCAGTAAATACCAGTCTCGTGAAAGTATGGTTTCCAGAGCGGATCAGACTTGAACACATCTTGTGATTCGAGAGCAAGTTGGCAGTATACAATATCGTCGTAATCTGCTCGTACGACCTTGTTCCAATCCCATGAAGCTGCTACGCGCGAATCGGCATCGTACGCGTCTCGATCTACTATAGTTATGTCTGCATTGGGATACTGCTTCTTCAGGTGATATGCTGTTGAAACTCCAAAGACACCGGCTCCAACAATGACGTAGGACTTAGTGTTTGAAGCCATGGCGAGCGAATGTGTTGAGACTGTATGAGAACTTCTGCAATTCCTTCAACGCCGCCAGCATACATATACCTGGCAAACGTGAAGTCTTACTTCAATGGGCACGATTGGCCCGCTGGGGTCGGCGGAGTGGATAGGCGGGTGGGATAACCGTTTCTGGCGAAGCCAACCATCGGCTATGCACGTGAGAGCAGAACCCGGCGGGTCTGGTTTGCTAAGATCAGATTGTGCATCCTCTTGATTGAATGTATTGGTCGGTTGAGAAGGCCGAAGTTCTTCATATTTGTGTCGGGTCTGAACCCGATGCGCCCTATATATCAGAATGCAGTAACGAAAAGGGCGTTCATATTGATTAGTACATGGCATGAATAGGCTGGCATTCTGGAACCATCCAAATTGACCTGCAGGACACGAAGTCTTATGAATAACGAGTACACTACGACTGTGAGATATGTGAGTCGATCGCGGATCATTATCAAGTGCTTCATCATGCCTTTCAGTGTATTGTGCCCATGGTCGAACAGCAACCCTGTCTCATCGACTTCGTTGTGATCAGACTCTCGAAACACAATGTACCCTTTTGCTGACTCAGACTCTTCTCATCGCTGCATTCGCGGACTCGTCACCGGCTTGTAATGAGTTGTTGCGTGGTTTGCGCCCAGCGGTATGTCCATGAGCCATGCGCATGACAATGTCGTGACAGCGAACGTTGTGACACGTGCTTCTATGGCTCAGACATAAGTCTTCTCCTGGCAGCAAAGGTCTCACCGAAGCGCTGTTCTTGTACGACAGGTTTCGACGTCCCTTCAGCTCCCTTGGTCGTGAAAGCGCGCGTGAGAGATGATGTTGATGTGCTGTGCAAGATGGTGGGCGCCCACTTCCGCGGCCAGTTCAAATCTCCGAACTTTAGCCGAGTCTTCCAAGATGCTAGTCATTCTCGCCTGAGCTTCCAGAAACACACGCCTACCATTGACCTGAACAATAATGTTGTCGAGACGAATGGTGAGATCACGAATGCGATCAATTTGTCGGCTTGGAAGCTGACATCTTCAGCTCTCCCGCGAGGAGGAGGCTGAAATAGGAGAGGAGAAAGAAGTCCGCAAAGAGGACCAGGACAAGATCAACCGCTTCAGTCGCCTGCACTCCCGCGAAAAGGGTCTAGAAGAAGAACTGAAAGTCAAGCAGGTATCTATGCCTTTCGACCATGATGCCAAGCGTCTTGTTGACATTAAGCAGAAAGACAAGGAAGATTTAGAAGAGATTTCTTCTGAACTCGAGCTGGCAGATGAAGACGAGAAGGTCCCGTGAGCAATTCAATGATGTAGGCCAATAAGTCCTGCGGTATGCTGACAGTGAATAGCTACAAAATCGGCGATTCTTTCTTCAATCTCCCCGTGCCTGAGGTCCAGGAGCTACTGTCAGCCGCTGTGGAACGAATCGACGGCGAGGTGTCAACGCTCGAAGAGAAGCTGGGCGAGTATCGCGAAGAGATGCAATCACTCAAAAGCAGCCTGTATGCTCGCTTCGGTAAGAGCATCAATCTGGAAGTCTGAGCAGCTCAACGGCTCCAGCCTAGCCCTCGCGAACGTGATGAACCCACTATCCGTGAATGGCATTTCGAACAGTCCCGTGCGCAGAGGGTCACCGCCATGAAGTGTTGCTCAAAGACTCGCATGCGCCAAGCAGCGACATTTTCTCTGTACAACGTCGACGAAACAGAAATACGCTGCGGAAAATGCTCGGCGGCAGGCGAACCATTATTTGCTATCTCCGCAACTGCAACGCGGGATGGCTAGTGCAACCCGAGGTCAAGCAGTGCCGTTCACCCACCTGGTTGGGGAAGTGTGCCGACAACCGTTCTGCTCTAAATGCAGAACAAACCAAGCACTCATCATGCGCCTGGTGGCGGGTGAAAGTCACGATTAGCTCACAGAAGTAGGACGTCCTTTCCCATCTACAATCGTTGCAATGCAATCTCATCACGCAAAGCAATAGCAGTCATCTCAGTCACTCCATGTTTTCATGCGTCCTTTCAGCAGCCGTGCCGCATTCGCGTATCTCCGGTTACAGGAAAGATGAGTGCCAAGCAAGAGGTTGCTGCGCATTCTCCCGCAGCAGCAGAAGTTAGGGTCGGTACACAAAAGCCAACAGGCACTTTCACTGGTGACAACACCGACAGTGGAGCCACCGACCCCAGATGTAGGAGTCATGCTGGAAACGATGAGGATGAGAAGCTATCGAACCCAGAGGAGAAGATCTTCGACTCTCGACAGTCATCGAAAACACCGTTCCGGCGCCCGAGCGAGCAGCATGATGGCGATGAGGAAAAAATAATCGTCTCGTTCATGCGCGGTGATCCTGAGAACCCTTATAACTGGACTTTGACGAAGAAGATGTATGTCACCTGCACATGCGTGGCTCTGGTCATGAACTCGACTATAGGAAGCTCGTTACCATCCGGAGCCACCCAGGAACTTGCAGCATATTTCAACATCACAAATCAATCACTACTGGTACTGCCCGTATCAATATATCTCATAGGATATGTATTGGGTCCTCTAGTTTTCGCGCCAATGAGTGAGAGTTTTGGCCGCAAATGGGTTGTCGTTGGCACCTTTATTGTTTTTACAGCCTTTCAGATCGGTTGTGCCTTAGCACCAACATTCTCTGGATTCATCATCATGAGACTCTTAGTCGGCATCGGGAGTAGCACGCCGGTCTCTGTCATTGGTGGTATCTACGCAGACATCTACGACTCTCCCACGTTACGAGGCAGAGCGGTCACACTCTTTATGGCAGCGACGACTTGGGGCCCCTTAGCAGGTCCGATTATATCTGGTTTCGTTTCGACTGTGTCCTGGCGATGGACGTTCTGGATAGCTGCAATTATTGCGGGTGTAACATGGCCCTTTGTCATCTTCATGCCTGAGACTTATGGGCCAATATTGCTCAAGAGAAAAGCCAAGAAGCTGCGCCAGGAGACTGGCAACCAAAACATTATGGCTCCCATCGAACTCGATGACCAGAGTTGGGGCGAATTCTGTACGGTCACCCTGACGAGGCCCATTCGAATGTTCTTGTTTGAATGGATTGTGTTGTTCAGCTGTCTTTACCTCTCGGTGGCTTATGCAATATTCTACAGTAAGTCTTCCAGAACGCACTCGTGGGATTCCGTCACCTCCAGCGTCTGGTGAAGTGTGCCCAGTACAGCAGGGCCCTGGTCCATCTTCAAAGCTTATTGGGACTTGCTGCACCGCATGATGAAAACGCTGGTCATTTTTCTCGCGTGAAACACAAACTTAAAGTAAGAATGCTGACTTGACTGCAGTCTACTTCCAAGCCTATCCGATCATCTTTCAAGGTACCTACGGCTTCAATGCTGGAGAAGAAGGTTTGACATTCTTACCAATCGGTGTGGGATCGATGATAGCAGGAGGCATATATCTATGGTGGGAACATTACCTTGCAAAGGCCAAAGCCAGATCTCCTCCTCCAGCATGGTCCCAGCAAGAAGAATTTGTGCGCCTGCCTGTCGCACTTCTTGGAGCTCCACTGTTCGCAATCAGTCTGTTTTGGCTAGGCTGGACTGCAAGGCCAAGTATACACTGGATCGTACCGACTTTGTCAGCGCTTCCATTCGGGATAGGCTTTTTGCTGATATTCATGGCCTTGATTAACTACATTGTCGATGCATACGAAATCTTTGCCGCAAGTGCGATGGGCGCTGCGAGTTGTTCGCGAAGCATATTTGGAGTAGTAATACCATTCGCAGGACGCCCGATGTACACGAGATTAGGGATCGCCTGGTCCTGCACGCTACTTGGATTGCTCAGCGTGGTCATGGGTGTTGTGCCTTTCGTTTTCATCAAGTATGGAGCCAAAATTCGCGCCAACAGCAAATGGTGTCAAGAGCTCAAACGTCAAAAGGCCGAGAAGGAAGAGAAACAGCGGGAAATGGATGAATGTCAGCAGAATACAACTCAGCATGTGAATGAATGTCCCGAGAAGCATGTATAGCACCAATCAGCGAGGCGTTTGGCTGAATATAGACTTCGAGTGTAGATGAAAGAGCGTTTGGACTGATTCATGCTGAACTATCACCTACCGTGCGGTAAATCGCAGGATAGCTACTACGAGCAGTTATTGCATATGTACCTGCAGGCAACTGATGAGTGCAGTTGGGAATACTGACTAGGTGGGCCTTCTGTGCACCAATCATTGATTTTCTCTGCACCTGCAATGCTCAGGAGGGAATGACAGACGCACTTGGCTCCGCTCATGTCCTGCAGCGCTACTGAGGTCTAGGAGATTTTGTTGCGAGGTTCCATCGTGGCGGCCATGCTGACGTTAGCTGAACTTCGTCATTTCGGCCACGCTCATCTTGGTGTCTTCCACTCAGGGATGAGCGAAGAGCGATGCTACTATCGGTTTTGCTCACAAAGCGCTGCTCGCATGTGATGAGTGGCGCTGGCCAATATATCCCAGACTATGCAGAAGCGGTGCGGCTTGAAAGTTACCAAATATGCAAAATGTGGACCCTAGATCTCAGCATCACGAGATCTTTTGGAAGGTTGCTGAGGTCCTTGTCAGTACCGGACGAAGGGTCGCATATTACCGGCCGTGCAATAATTCGTACTTGCTTCGCTTGTGGCGTCCATCATGCTAGGATAGAGCTGTCAACTATTCATGTCCGGCGTCTATGAAGACGCTCTTCGTCCACAAGAACAGGTTTGCAAGAAAGGAGTCATCATCATCATCAGCGCATACCGTCCCAGGTGCTGTCCTGTACCTTGCAGAGACGTGCAGCACGCAATCAGCCCAGTGGTCGGCCTTTCTGTGCTTGGGCCCTACCTTAATCGCAACGTGCAAGGCCGGCAGTCCGGAGTAACCTTGCAAGGAGCTGCGGAGGGGATAGTGCGATCGCCGCTATCGATGATGCGATATACCGCAGTGGAATATGGAAAGATGTGTTCCTTTCAGACGGCTGGAGATTGCTCGCGTGCGGCAAAGGATAGAGGGCTGACTTGAAGCAGTAAAGCTGCCTTGTGAATTGTCAGTCTCAAGCATTCACGGAGTGGCCGCGCAAAGAGGGACCAGAACGAGCCCTGACATTCTGATTGCGAAACGGCTGGTTGATTGGTCAAAGTTTACAACGACTCGTCAGTAGCTCCGATCTGCCCTTTCCAACGACAGGCCACCGAGCTGTCGAAAAAGTGTTCGAACTTATGCAGGTCAGAGAGCATAGCGGCCGCAACATCTGGCTGGCCAGCACAGCCGGCTCGCTTGGGACATGCTGGTGCTGGCATTGCTGCTGTGTGCTGTGTGCTCTGGTGCGTTGTTGCAGTCCTGCAGAACACAAGACGAGACGAGCTGCGAGGGATCTCACCTGGCCTCGTCAATGTGGCACAACGGTAATTGGCCCGCTGTGCTCAGGCCAGGCCAGACATTCCCGCTGTCTACCTACAGTCTAGTCCGAGTTGACTTATCGGCAAGAATATCTCCACGCCAACCTTCCAGTGCCAGTCCGTCAGTGCCATGTACACCGAGGAATGCCATGCTTTGACTCTGCAGTCGTACCTTGCTCGGCACCGTAACCGTGCGTCTAAAGTTCTACCAATGATGCACTGGGTTCGGCGAGCCTATTCCTTGTAGAGTACCTGCAGCCTTGGACTTGGGTTGGACTTGGAATAACTGCATTTGTTGCTAGTTGCTAGGACGAGTGTACCGCACCTTGACCTGAGTCTTGCACCGCTCTGTCTCCCGCCCGCCGGGCTCTACCGTCCGAGAGAGGATTGCAATAATAATCTCGTGTGCTGCACTGAAGAATCCTCTCCATCCTGTCTGCGATAGAAAGTAGTTGTTCACATCGCTCTCCGTTGCCTGGACGAACGCACGCACGAAGCCCGCACACACTACCGGCCCGCCGTCTCACCGGTCCTCCACAGCTCTACGATTTCTGCAACCACATGATGAAGAATTAAGACTTGCGTAGGGCGAGTACAGTTGCTCAAGGGATAGGAAAAAGAGCTGCCAGGGCCTCCGCAGCGTGCAGAGGGCGATGGAGTTTGACCACACATACAATGGGTAGGATGAGCCAGAACGAGCACTATATCGCTGCTCCCATGCTCACTATCACTTCAGAACTGTCGAGTGGAACTTTCCCAGTCCCACTGCGACGCCAACCAGCGCCTCGTACAACCAAAATGTCTTCCAAACGCCGAAGACCATGTCTTTTGAGTCCCACTTCCAGGACGCGTTCACCACGCCGCAGATGCCCTCGTATACGCCTCGGCAGCCAGATACTGCTACAATGACGCCGATCCAGGCCCAGCAGTCGACGTCTGACATGTTGCGTGCCAATTACTATGCACATATGCAAGCCTCCGGTGGTGCTCCAAGCAGCCAAGCGATGCCTCCGCCAAGCCAAGCAGGTTATCAGCCTCAATTGACCAGCCCGATCTATGCCAATGGCCAGGTCATGTCGACGCACCCTGGACAGATGATGGCCTACGATACGACTCAGATGCAGACTCCACCGCCAACCAGGGGAACTCATGTCAAAAGGCCACAGCCACAACAGATTGCATTCGGCACTCCGTCGACCATAGCGTCGAGAAGGATTGCTACACCGCAGCAGGGACCAATAAACGAGACCAGTACTCCAGCACACATGGCTGCTGGCATGCAGTTTCCGCAATTACAGTTCTCGCCGGACGTCTACCAATTTGGCAATTTCGGGCCTGCATCAGCACCAGTTTATCCTCAGACCCAACTTCTGTGGGATCAGACTACAAGTCCTCAGATGTACCAGCAGCAGCAACAACCGCCACGACCTACGCTAGACGATCCTTTTGCTCCAGCTTCTTCACCACAGATGCAGTGGCCTGCCAGCAATATTCTTCCAAACATGCAAAGTAGCGCCCCACCAGTCAGCTTCAACACCCCTGCAATGGCCAGCTTCCCTGTGCAGGCAGCAATGCAGCGACCGTCATCTGCAGTGCAACTTGGTTCGGTCCCAGCGCCGCCTATGACTACTGCCAGCGTCGATCCATCCCTCGTGTACAGCTCGCCGATCCGTCCTGTCCAGCCTCAACAGCCAGCTGCTGCCGAGCAGACGCAAAAGCCACGCAATATCACGAAGAAGAGTGCTACAAATCGTAAGGACAGCGGCACTGTTCAGCAGAAACCATCAAAACCTGAACACAAGCGTTCCGAGACGGTAGCTACTGCCGACTCAATCTCTACCGTCGCAACTGCCTCATCGCAGGCTTCGGCCTCTACTGCGCCCAGACCCCCACTCCACAGAAGCAATACTACAGGTACAACGAGACCTCAACTTGCGCAATCTGCGCTCAGCCGAGATACGCCTATCAAGAGCAGCAGCATTAATCAGGTTCCACGAACGGCGTCACCTCTCAAGCGCATTGGAGTGAGCAAATCCCTGCTGGGGTCAATTTCCGAATTCAGGTCGACCCATGAAGCCAGGAACTCCCGACCAAAAGTTGTGCTGACGGTCGACGAAAATGGTCGAGCAAGAGTAGTACGTCCAGATGCTCCCCGCCACGAAGACAGTCCAACGCAGGCAATTCGATCGCGGTATCCCGGCCTGTTTGATAGCGACTCCAGCGACGCCGAGTCAGAGGAAGATAAAGAAACGCCAAGCAGAGCATCCTCGTTTAGCTTTGCGCGCGGTGAAGAGAGATATCCGAAAGCGGCGAAGCTCGACCCACCGATTGAGAATCTCGACGGTCTTACCATACCTAGATCTTCGTCGTCCGCCTCGATGAAAGTTACGCCTTCGAGAGCTGCTATAGCGGCAGCTGCGCAGCTTCGACGAGGCGGAAGTCTCCGAAAGAAGACGCCCAGTCGCAGTGGATCTAGGCGTGTTGCAAGTTCTGCTTCCCAGTCCATTGATACAGCCCCAATGGACGTAGCACAAGACCGTCGTCAGTCCATCATTGGGTCGGAAGACTTCACAAGAGGTCTAGATCTTTCTTCCGCTGGCGACCTAGATGCGCACAATCGTCGATGGAGCATCATGTCGATGGAACAGCAACAAAGCATCTCGCCAACTCATCCGCAAGGGCCCAGGTTTCTTGAGATTCATCGGCCTTCACAACGTCGGCAAGTTCGATGCACTTGCGGAGTCAATAGTGATCATGGCCAGATGGTCCAATGCAAGAGTTGCACGCAATGGTGTCACGCAACTTGTATTGGAGTGGATCCGACAGCTGGTCCCATCACTTGCTTTCTCTGCACCAAACCCACCACACGCCTCTCGATCGGAACTGCGATCAATCGCAAGCGATCCTAAATTTGTCTTGTTGAACCACGTACTCGAGGCTTGCTAAGATCTGGACCAATGTCTATTTCCATAATTGTACTTCTAGCGTTCAAGCGAATGTTTCGGCGGCATGTCTCACGACATAATTAGCAGCTTCTTTACCAGAACTATACGATACCGAGCACAGGATAGTCCAAAGAGCGGAGCAGATTTACGAACAAAGCAAAGATGAAAGAACGTCAAGGAGTGAAAGGGGCTTTGTCGTCACATAATGGATTGTATTCAGAGACAAACGCCATATATCTTGTACCAAGCGTCTCACACAGTTCCAGAAATCTTACGCACAATTCTTGACTTGAATTAGGACTGCCGGCATTCCTTTAAATCTAACAAGAAGTACGTCTCCAACCTACACTACACGAAGCAATCTAACAAAATGCACTTACCAGGATCTAGTCCAACACCTCCCGCGCGGCGACATCACCGCGAGAACTTTCCTCCTAGGGAATACACTGACTTGTCGCCTGACGATATCAAGAAGATCGCACCATTATTCAAAGTAACGTCTCAGTCAGACAGTCCGTTACACGATGCTTACGAGGCTGAGCTAAAAGAGAACATCGGTGCCTTGCCATCACATCTGAGATGTAAGTTGCCAAAGCTCTCTACTTTCTGCTCTCGCCACCACAAGATCAACCCCCTCCCGGTGATGAGCCTCCTGGAAGTCGTCAAAGACGAAGTTTACCCTCCCAGCCTCGCCCACAAACATGAACCTTTAGGGGACCAATACTTTATCCTTCAAGAGGTCAATGCCATTTGGACCAAACCCGCCGATTTCAGAAAGACCTTTCTCCGAGATCCCACTGACTTCACTTACCACGAGCACAAGTGTGCAGCTTGCAAGCTTGCTCTCGTTGCCAAAGATGTGCCGACACTAGTCGCCCTTGGTGGTCTAATTATCTCACGAATCAAGCCTAAGAACTGGAGAAAGAGCGTCCGAATTCTCTTCATGGAAGAATGGATCAAAGCTTCTGTAGAGTTTTCATACCAGAAGCAAGCTCCCATCACAGCAATGTTCGATCTCGGCGTTGCATTGAACGAACTCTCGCCTGATGACAGCGAAGACGATCGATCCAAGATGATCGAAGGTTTCGTTGCAAAGACAACTTACGGCAAGCAAAAGCACAGCAGAAAAGACAGTAGGACTCGCATGATCGAAGAATTTGTTGCGCAGACGAAGATGGGTGTTAACTTTGCTACAGTTCCCTACGTTCCGCCGGAGCGCGATTACTCTAAGTACTCGAAGAACCCTTTCGCGGATGAGTACAAGCAAGATCGGACACCAACGACTGCGGGCTTTCGGTCTTCCAGAACTCAGGCAGGAGGGCAACCGCTTCCGGCGCCTTTAGACATCTCGAAAGCCAATGCTAAGGGCAAAGCTCCTGCTCTTGCGTTTCGGGACTCAAGTCCAGAACGGCAACCTCGAGTAGCTTCTTCAGCCTACTCTGAAACAGGAGATGCAACGCCAATTGCCACCAGATTCCAGTCACCTGCAGAGAATCAAGTCTCTCCCTACGACTTTCACGATGCCGAAGACGAGTATCTCTCGCAGAGAGCGTCATTGCTAAGTCTCCAAAGCCAAGAAGTCCCAACGCCTAGAGCACCGCGTGGACGTCGAGTCATCGCTTCATCAGTCTATTCAAGACCACAAAACGACAGTGACAGCGACGACTGGGATAATGGGAGTAGGCTCGAGAGTCGGATCATTGATTCTTATCGTCAGAGAGGAACTGATGGTCATAGTTTCCTCTAGATTGCCCTTGTGAACTCCAGTTCAAAGAGATGGGAAAGTTAGTAGGGCCGTTTGCTGTACGTCTATAGATGTGAATATTTGCAATCGAGAAAGAGCGTTCTCCAAATGTCTCGCGTTACTGAATCATATGCTTCGCTGATCGCTGCCCTAGCCCATGACCCACGTGATGAGAGTCGAGCACGGTGAGTGCGTTCTGCCGTGGCCATAGGAGTGTACACTCACGTTCGAAGCGGACCACGCTCCGAAGGTCGTGAGTGTCCGAAATGACATGCTCTGCTACTCACTGGCTTGACTCATAAAGAACACATGAAGACCTTCTTCCGGTACGTCTCTATTTCCGGTTCTAAAGACAGATATCTTTCCCTCTTCTTCCATTCCCATCAATCACACAATCGAAGACTTGACCTTGTAGAATTTCTTGATGAATCGAGATATGCAGAATCACAACCATGTTTCCATTTTAATCTCTATGATGCTCCCATA
This sequence comes from Pseudocercospora fuligena, assembly GCA_014298035.1. Classification (NCBI taxonomy): domain Eukaryota; kingdom Fungi; phylum Ascomycota; class Dothideomycetes; order Mycosphaerellales; family Mycosphaerellaceae; genus Pseudocercospora; species Pseudocercospora fuligena. The sequence continues at coordinate 80,662 of JABCIY010000038.1, read as the reverse complement.
TCCTCATCGTTCTAATGTATCCCATATGCAGTGTGTAAAGTCGCATTTACCCATACCGATGATTCGATCTAAATCCCATGCGCTCCTGTTGTCTCGCCAGCGACATGCAGTCGATGGGTGTATTGGATCTGAGAGACCAGCTCCGTCCAATGTAGTGTGCCTTCTCGTGCTTTCTATCGACGTTCTCACGATGCATTCAATGTGCACTTGCTTGGCGCTGCGCTCCATCCGAGTAACCTGTTGGCAACATCAGACGAATAGCAGTGAGTCGCAACACCGTCTTGAAGCAGTCCAGATACGTCCACAGAGCCTGAGTTGTAGATGCGTGCGGCCTTGTAGTATTTTGAGACGTCGCTGGTACCGGCCTTGGCTAGCGCCGCGGTAAGGCTCGTGGTGCCTTCGCCAGTCCCATCGGTGCCGTCTTTGATCATTTGCGTGATTTCGCTGGCTGGGCAAGGGTTGACTGGCTGTGGCGCGGCTGCTGTGCCAGGATTGCAAGTTCCGGTGCCTTGGTATGATTGCATCAGACCAGGATTGGAGACGCTGTATGTGGTAGTCGGGGCTCGAACACACCCATTGCTCTCTTGGAGGATGATAGCAAGGATGAAGCGTGCGTCAACATTGCTGCTCTTTGAGACTGTCTCGATGCTGGTTTTGAGGTCTGCAATTTCCGCGGCAGAGTTGTCCGCCACGTTCCACTGCTTGCATGAAGTTGACATGAGATTCTTGTTGATCTCGAACAGCTGATCCAGAGACAACCAGCTGCTCTCCATAGGCCAGCCCTCGTTAGGCTCGCCGGTGCCCAGATACTCTGTATACTGCACAGAGTCGGAGGACAAGCCTGATGTAGCTGTTGGTGCGGCAGCTGAAGAAGAGGCGGCGTAGGTCGGGGCTGAGGGTGATGACAGAGTAGTGGCTTCAGATGCAGCAGCTGCCGGTGCAGAAGATGACAGGAGGGAAGTGGTTCCAGCTGCAGTGCAAGCAGATCCGGCTGTGACAGTCACGGTCAAGAAAGTTGACAGCGAGACTGTCGATTGCGATGAATCTGCACACTTTCCGAAGCTTGGCTGACAGCCTTTTCCAGAGTAGGCCGAGTCTGTGGAATCTCCACAGTAGCCCCATTCGCTGCAAGACTCGCCAAATTGGCTGCCAAGGCAGGTCTGCGTACCGGAACAGAGACCATCGGTGGACACTGTTAGGTCAGAGCGAGGTGCCATGGCCACAGACATGGCGCTGTTCTGCGTCGGATTGGGCGGTCGTTCAGAATGTATTGAGCGTGATAGAAGCGCAGAGGCAATGCTCGGCATATGCATTGTGCTGGTACTGGGACAATTGAAGGCGCTGCTCGAAGTGTATTGCGAAGGAGATGTTGAAGACAATGTCGAGTCGAGATGCGGCTTTGATTTCGATGATTCGAGCCCGCGTCTTGTGATATGAGCGGAGCGAAGGACTCTTGACGCGAGCATGTGCTTTTATACCTGCGCTCATTGCTTAAGGTGAATCGTATGTGAAGCTAGTGAAGCATTGTTCTTGGCACAACAACGAACGTGAATGTTGCTCTTTGTTCCACAGGCATTGGTAGCAAGACAGCAGCTGCCCAAAAGAGACACAAGGTCATTGTTCTCCGGCACTAGTATGCCGAGACACGCTATTCTGCAGTCCGTAGTTGTGATGTGTTGTTTCCGCCTGTTTCGCCTCAAGCCCTGATAGATAACATGAGTAGAGGCAATCTACTTCACTCATTTGATCTACGAGCCTCTAGAACGAGAGCACTTGCTCCATGCCTACCATTTTCCTCCGCGGGTGTGATCTCTACGCATCTTACAGCTTGGCCACGAAAAGCAGAGCCTTTGCACACACGCGGAGTGGAAGTGCCAGGAGGAGTGAACAGTGTAAACATCAGTTGAACGCAGCTCGCCAGAAGATTCGTTGAGCAATAATGGTGGGTGCGACGCGCAGAGCTTGTGCTGGCGATTCTTGCGGAGTGCTGTAGTGGCATACGGGCGATTGTCACACCCGCGTCGACCATGGATCTGTCTCTGAGGACAACATCTCCTTCAAGGTCAGGCGTAGCTCTGTGGCCTTTAATCGTGCGTCCTGACCCTCTAACATCTCTGCCGTACCACGATCGGGCCTTAGGAGCTGGAGGAGAGGCCTGAGCTACGGCAGAGCCTCAGCAGAGCATCGGCGTCCTACTACCGCCGTCACCACGCACGAGCTCTGTGACCAGCACTACTGCTGCCAGTCTCAATGCTGCTGGCTGACGAAGGTGGTCCGAGCTCCACGACATCAAAAAGGCGATCTTCCGCTGCAAACTTCTTCTCTTTTTCTTCTTCGCCACTGCCGTTGGTGTGGTCTCTCCATGGTCTGCTACATCCATTAGCATGACCACTGAGGCCTGCTACACCTAGACAGAATGAGGTCAAAGTTCTTAACAGAGATGATCTGCTCGACCTCGTGTCATTCCATGAGCGAAGATCATTAGGACGGTGGCCAACATCCAACTTTTCATCATGTCGTTGCCTTTCGCAGCTGCTTGGAGAAGAGTCTTCCACCTGGTCACGCCTTCCATGTTGAGTGTGTCGCCGACGCCTCTCGGCTGCCTTTGTCTACTGTCGTGTCCACCGTGATGCCCGCTGTTCTCAGGCATTGTTTGTGTTTGCTGTTGAAAGTGGCAGCTGCGACAGCGACGGCAACTTGCTCGCGAAGCGCTTGCGATAGCAGTTCTAGATGGCCTCGCCTCGTTTTCCACTGAGAGCGGAGAGCGAGAGGTTTGTTTCGCGTTGCCATCGACGGCGCAGCAGTCTGCATCGATTATAGCCGCACGTCTGAAGAGTCACCGGACCACGAGTGCAACCCCATCACCGGTATGTCCAAGGCGCAAGAAGCTGACGGTGCGTAGAATGGTATCACTGCGGCCAGCGTCCACGAAGCGTCACATCCACCTACCACAAGCAACCTGTGACCAGCACGACGGCCATCCGAATGTCAGCCACCGCAAGCGAGCTGACGACAGGATCCGCAACATCACAGGCGACCCTCGTCGAGAGGCGAGAAAGGCTTCGCCGCACCAGACGCTCCACCATAACCAGGCACGGCTGTTTCAAACATACCTTTTGATGCTCCGCCTTCACCAAGGAGCCGACGTGACGGGAGGCTCATAGCGACAGTAGATTCGCCATAAAGGCGGACAAGAAAGACGGATCACAATCGCTACGAGTGCCAGACGAACTTTGACCATTGGGTATCAAGAGACTGTTCTTCTGAGAGCCGCGCAAGCAGATCGTACAGCCCACAAAAGCGCCATACCAGCCTTGTGCGTGTCTCTCGGAGCCAGACCAAAAGGCTGAGGGTCCTCACATCAGGCAAGGATGCGCAAAGAGTAGCGTCAGCGTGGACCAGCCCACAAGAAAGAGCATTTGAAAGATCACAAGCTCTGGTTGCACCCGAACGGAGGCTGTCCATTGCTAGGCCACCTGCAGGGACAGAAGTAGCCACTCCGTTTTCCTCATGGCATGCGACAGCATGCAAGCGAGGAGTTCAATTCTGAGTGCCGATCTGAGCAAGCGATCATGGTCCAGTGCCAGCGTGTATATCCTGCCGCAAGAGGGGACTATCGAGTGATTGTAGCTCTGCGGGCCACAGCTCAATACGTGCAGGGCGGAGAACATCGTCCATCTTCGTAAGGTGGATGTGAAAATGCCACTGAATGATGCTTCCCTGGACTCCTCTGGTGTATGACTCTGCTCGGGTAAGAATCAAGTCTCAAAGCGCTCCTGAAAGCCTGTAATTCGATGGAACATGCACCACAGGAATGGGCCTTGAGCGCGATGGAGGTGAACGCTGCGTACGAGGCAGATCTTGCCACGGAGCAGTATATGTGGTGCAACTGGAGGAGAGGACCAAGTCTATTCGGGGCCTTCTTTGCCAGAACTGAAGCATTCCCTTGCTTGCCATTTGCAGTATCGGGATCGAAAACCTGGTAAGAGGTGATGGGGTATGTTTGTCCAGGAGATCCATACCTATGGGCTTGATTGCAACGGTCAAGCCGGAGCAGTTCCCAAGCTACACGCCGGTTCCAGTCTCCCAGTATATCGGATCAACAGATGCCTTGGCTTCTTGGCTCCACAAGGAGGTCGGACGACGCAGTGTCAACGACACGCCAGATATCACATCTCGTCCGCTTCCAAGCATGACCTTATCAAATGCCGCCTTGGAGATCTGGTAGGTGACTTTGCCATGAAGACTGGACTAGGACGTGCAATCTAGATGCACGTACCGCTCTGTTGTCATTTATGCACTCGACAGAGACTCGAGCACTGTGTGACTTCGGAAGGGCCGGCGCTTCTTCATATCGAATGCAGTCCCAGGTTGTGATCTGCTGCGCTATCTGCAGAATTTCCATCTCTTTCTCCAATTTTTCAATCGAACTCAAAGGGCTGATGCGGGCTTCATGGCCAGGTGAATAGGTATGAGGTGCTCGACATGGATCGCGGCAAGAGCTTTATTAGCCGTCTGGTCTGTGCAAACGGGAGTCGTAGTCATGAGTCCATGCCAGTGACATGCTCGTAGCTGAGGCTATGTCATGCGGGTGTCGAGCATGTCAGGCTGGTAGCATACTCATGGACTGTCTGGCCGCTCGCTTTGCCGCTGCGATCGGAAATCCATAATGTGCCATGGCTGATCAATCCCGGCTCGCGCAGGCTCTTGGATGCCGAAGTCTGAGATCGAATTGGCGGGTTGCGAACAGTGGTCGTGCTTGCTTTGTCGCTGCTGAGAGAAGGGAGGAGATGAGGTCGGAGTCAGGTCCGGTGGTGGAAAGTGCAAAGGGTGCAAGGGCAAACAATAAGCTGGTGCAGCCAGACTTGCAGTCCCTTTACCACGCGAATTTCTGACCGCTGCAGTTAACGAAGGCGACAGGTGGCTTCTCAGTGGTACCAGTGTATCTGCGCTACAGAGAAGAGCCAGCACATCAGCACCCGATTCTCGAGCCGTCGCTAATGTTACTCGAGAATGCTCCAAGGCAACCAAGTTATCAGGCACACCAAGCAACGCACCGCGATCGTCGAGGATATGGCGCTCTACCACGGTCAATGTGCGCCAGAAAGAGCGAAGCTGAGGAATCGATGATAAGAACAAGCGCTCGCGAGCCTCTGATGTTGTCTCTCGCAGCCGTTGCGGCAATGTTCAGCCGAGCACATCGCTTCCTCACCAGGCCGGTCGTTGCTACATGCAAACTTTCAAGAGAGCAATCTCTGCTAGATGGTCGCAGCTGCCAAGAGCGTCGATATACCACAGCAGAATGCGGTGTAGACATCGACACTCAGACAGATTTGCTTGGCTAACTGATCAGAGCGCACGAAGAAGCACGCTTGCCTATGAGAGGCGATCCAAGCAAGAGAGGGAAGAGCTTGCATTGAGTCTGCTTTAGTTCAAGCGTGCTATCTGATATGAACTGTGGATTTCTGGACGTTACTTCACCGCCTTCACATTATGTCTAAACAATACCGGTCTCTAAGCATGGGCCAACAACCAACCGCCATCGATTACCAGCGTCGACCCAGTCACATATCCATTGCAGGCAAAGTTGAGGACAGCCTGTGCGTAGTCTCGCGGGTGGCCAGCTCGACCGAAGGGGATACCCCATCCATCATGTCTCCGGAAGTGTTCCTTAGCCTGGCCATCATCGTTCGCGATTGGCGTCATTTCGGAGGGAAAGTATCCAGGTGCGAGCGTGTTCACTCGAACTTCGATACCAGGTCGCTTAAAGTCGACAGCGAGCTGTTCTGTCAAACTAATGGTACCAGCTTTCGAAGCGTTATAAGAGAATTGTCCGTTCTGGCTTTCTTTGGTGATACCAGAAATCGAGGAAATGTTCAGAATCGACCCGGCTTCGGAATATCCATGGTCGCGAGCAGCACAGAGTAAAGGTAGGAATGCTGCCGAAGTAAAGTAGTAGCTGGCGACGTTGATCTTGTAGACGTTCAGCCAGTCGTCGAAGGTCTGATTGCTCATCATTTCTTTGCTAATGTCCTCGACGCTGCCTTTGGGTAGGCCGCCCTTGCCATAGTTGACAGAGGTAATACCCGCATTGTTGACGAGTAGATTGACGCATTTCTCCTTCTCTGCAATCGTCTTGACGCCAGCTTCGATACTCTGCTTGTCGGTGCAATCCATCTGGAAGCCAATAATTGAGCCTCCGCTCGCTTTGTCGGTCATCTCTGCATCCTTCAGCTTTTCCACTCTTCGGCCTGTGATATACACTTTCACTCCATTTGCAGCAAGACTCCGAGCTGTAATCAATCCTAACCCGCTACCACCACCCGTGACAACAGCTACCCATCCTTTGGTATTGAACAATGATGGTGCTGCAAGCTCACTGATGTCTGCCATCTTGTCGAGTATTGCTGATCGATCTGATGTTCTGGTGAAAGCTAACACTGCCTGCCTGATTGTTATATATTACCAACGACGAGCACATAGCACCCCGGTTAAATGCGATGGCACGGCTTTTGGCGGCGAGACTCTGATTCGTTGACCATGGCTGAAGTTCCTCCGTTTCCATGCAGGTGCTCTCACCCTGCAGGGCGACTGTCGACCTTTCAAACTTTTCATTCACAACTCCATCTTTTCCATATCCTACATGGCTTCTCATCAGGAGATAATGCAAGTCTAGCAAGTTGATTCTGATAAGCTCTCACGCTTCTCTGGCGAAGGCAAAAGAGTCGGGAGACATTCTGGCCATCGGCCTGTCGGAAGCCACAACGACGAGCGTGTTTGCCAGCGCAACGATGGCCATGGCAAGACACCTTGAGACAGGTAGGGGTATGGATTAAGACGAGCTCCATCTCTTTCACGTTTCTCATTCACTTACACGTTGTCTTGGCGCTCTTGGCCACCACTTTTGACCCTGAGGCTCCGCCCATGACCAGCATCTTCCAACCACTTGGCTAAGCTTCAAACCTTCTGAACAACACACAAACTCTCAACTCACATCGCCATGGCGGACTCGGCGGTAGTGCGAGGAGAGTTCATCTACCGCGATGTTCTACTCGTCGACGTTGGCGGCGAAGGCAAGCGACATGCCCGAGCGGCTCCATCAGAAATCCGGGACCTCTTAAATGGCAAAGCGAAAGACCAAGTCGGCCATTTCTACGAAGCGCAACTTATTCACTATGGCCTTCAGCGCTCCAAAGTCAAGGACACGGCGAAAGTCCGTCTACAACAAGCGCTAACCCAGGGCAAGTTGAAGGCTCAGCCGGCACATCTGGCCGATATGGAAAGCTCCATGAAAAAGGAGTACGTCGCGGTATTGCGTAGAGCATCGAAAGCAGATCCTGGAAAGGGTACGAAGAGGGCACGCGAAGACGATGTGGAGTCTTCTGCGAAGAAAACCAAAGTTAGTGTTCAAGTGGGCGACATTTCCATCAACATCGATCAGGCTGGCGCTGCATCGTCCAAGAAGCAGAAGGCAACGCCTGCGAAAGTCGAGACTCCGAAGCGGGTCAGCAAGACTTCTGCAACGAAAGCGACCAAAGCGGTAACCAGTACCATGACTTCAAGCGCAGGCATTACCAAGACTCCATCATCTGGTCGCACAAAGCAGACCGCTCGCAAGTCAGCACCATGGAGCGGTCCATCCTATCAGGAGTTTCCAGGCGGACCTCGACAAGATCCACTCCATGATCCAGAAAATGTCTTTCAACGCTCATCTGCCACCCCAAAGGCTTCAGCTTCAGCTCCAATGAAGAAGGAGCCGAGTGTCAAGAAGGAACCTGGCATTAAGCGAGAGACAACCGCACCCCGGAGCACGCCCACCATCAAGCGCGCCTCACCCATCAAGCATGGAGGCTATCTTTTTGACCCAGATGCCATGGATACTCGAGCCGACCTGTCCGAGCGTCAACTTAACATCACTGGCGTCTATACCATATTCTGCCCTCAAGTAGCCGAGCAGCTCCCTGAAGAAACCGATAACTTCCGTCTCTTCATCTGCGTCGACAACGAGAGCGGAATTACTTGGGGCGGCTTCGAAATAGCAATGAAGTCTGGCAATATCAAGATGGACGATATCGACTTCGCCAGGAGTGTGAGCTTCGGCTGGCGTGCGAGAGACAGCTGGGAGGGTGGCCTGAGGTTTGGAAAGGGCTACTTTGGTGAGATCGCTTTCGACGGCAATGGCGGCGTACGTGGCACATTCCATGGACTTTTCAATGAGAGCATGGAGTTCACTGGTCGTCGTCGTCCAGGGCCACTGTGGGCTGGGAAGAGTGCTTACAAGTTCAAGCAGGAGTGGGATGCGTTTCCCAAGGAGGCATATGGTAATTGAAAGGGAACTGGTGTCAAAATCATCATCAGGAATTGGACGAGGCTCTTATTGTGTATCGAATCACACTGAAGTTTGTTGAACTCAGGCTGAATACAGGGCGGGGTCCTGCCGAAGGCATAGGGCTGTTTGAGATTCTGGAAGCAAACACTGGATTAGATCTCGAAGGAAGAGCTGTCGATTTCATATCGATCTTCTCATCTCGCTCGCGAAGATTTCTTCAGGCCTGTCGCCTATTGCAAAGCCCCATGATCTACGATGATGGAGCGGTACCAGAAGGCATAGCACCGCTCATAGTCATGTTACCAGCGTCTCCACCACCCATGAATCCACTATCCGCATTCGCATGTCCACCATCAGCCTGAAGGTATGCAGCGACGCTGTAATAGTCATCATCAGTCCAGTCAGCAGAGGTATTGAGACCAATCTGTTTCCAAGCAAAAAGTCCGTCCTCGATCGAGTCGCCCAAGTAGATGAACTCAGGGAATGGATCGTAAGCAGAGTCTGCCTGTAGAACGGACCACATGTCGTCTGCATTGCTGGTGACAGCCTGCGTATTGCCAGAGTAGTATTCTGTCTCCTCAACGGCGGTACGAAGGACCTCGTTCCAGAAAAGTTGACCGATGTGAGTGACTGTGCCGATGTCGACGAGCAGAGTGTTGTTTGGTAGGACGGAGACGTTCATATGTGCGAGCAGATGCGTGTGGGTTGCACGACCATCGTAGTGACCTGGAAAGATTGTGGCGAAGACGACGACACCGTCTTCGTCTGAGCCCTGGACGCCTCGGAGATAAGTCGAGTTGTAACCGCCTGAAGCATAGTTGCCTGATACACTGACTCCTGAATAGACGCCTGTTGCGTTCGCGTTCCAGATGTCGACGTAGACGTTCGGAATCGGCTCACAAGTTTCGATGTCGTAGTACTGGACTGCAAATGGGTTAGCCATGGTGTGCTCCTAGGTGATTAAGTGCTGAGCTCACCTTCAAGATGCAATGGAATGCCATCCGAGTAGACGGACTCCACTACGTTAGAGCGAATCATCTCGCCCCAGACATAGTACGGACCATCGGTGATAGTTGGCGAGAGGATAGGAGAGGTGACGCCTTCGAAGACTTCAGCCTCTGGAGTTGCAGCGTCAAAATCGTAGGTGCCGGTGCGGTTGTGGTCAATGGCTTCCCATTTTGCGAGGTCCGTTGCATTGCGTCTCTCCAAGTCTGTAGCCCGCTTCACGGTCTTGCCTGGAGCAGTAATGCCTCGTTTCTCGCGCAGCTCACGAGCTGTCCGGGCTCGGCGTTCCACGTTTCGTGCAGCGAAGCGACGAGCAGAAGCAGTGTTGGAGCAAGAGTCGAGAGCGCGCTTTCCTTGTTGTGCCCAATGCTCACGAGCAATGATCTCGCGTTGGACCTTTTGGTGATCATGTTTTTCACCTGGATGAGCGAATGCTGGACTTATGCATGCTGCAGCGAGTGCAGCGATCCTGGTGAGTTGGACCATCTCGTCAAAGTGAGGCTGAGAAGAAGAGCTGTAGTGCTAATGAGAAGGATGGAAGCGCTCATGAGTGATTTGGTCAAACGGAGGCGACTGAAGGTAGAAGTTATATAAATCTGGCCCTACCGTTCTCTGCTTCGTGATCGCTCGCTCAATGGCGTTCACTGTGGACCCTCTGCTTGAGACGCCAGTAGCACAGCGGTCGAATGTTCACCGAGCCATACCATTGACACGGCATCGTCTCGTTCGGCATGCAGAGTATGCAAAGCCCATCCGATCGTCCACTCGGTTCAGGTGGGCATGAAAGTCGGCTAGTTAGAGGCGAAGTCCTGACGAAGTCATCAGCTGCAAGCTCATAGGCCAGCCTTGCATCAGCGAAACCGTTCGTCGCATTCTCCATATGTGCTTGAGGTATAGCTTGAAAGTCTTCGCTGTGCTTGTGCGTAGTTTCATACGCGCGGTCTCTCTTGGCATGGCAGCCACGCTGAGATCCCTACAACTTATTGTCGCGCAAGCAAGGGATCCGGCCACTTACTGTACGTGTAAAACTGGCTGTGTCGTCACGATAAAGTGCTTGAGACGTCCGAGACGATGGCCAATGTGTTCTATCTTGCTGCCGAGGTGGGTCGAAGGTGTAGGACGAGATGGGCTGAAACCAGCGAAGGACGGCCGCAGATTCTTGAGCCTATCAAATGTGCTGCTTTGGTCAGTGCTACAAGTCCATCGTCAAAAAAACGTGTGGAGTTGTCGTCAGCCGTGATGGAGAATGTTCAGATGTTGACGATAACGTATACCACGACCGAATCGTGTTGACACCCATTCGTTAGCGCGCTTTTTCATTCGCTCGACAGGGCTCGGACATTCCCCCTGCCAAGCAAAAGAGGCGCTAACGAATGGGTGTCAACACGATTCGGTCGTGGTATACGTTATGCGAGAAGCGAAGGTCACTCGGAAAAGCAGGAACCGTCGGCAAGCTTTCAGTGCCAAGATCTCTGTGCTTTGAAGACCGAGTCCCATGCCTGCAAAGAACAGACATGAAATTGAAATTTAGATCAATGCTCATCGAGCGGAGAATGCTGCCTCCTCTACGACCGAGCAGCTCTGTCTGTTGGTCGCAGCTAAGCTAGTTGCCTCATAAACAGACTATTCAAAGCACAGAGCTGTCGTGGAGCGGATTCAGAGCACTCGTGTAGATAAATCATCTTCTGTCTCAATCTGACTGTCGACTGACTATTGCTCTCCCATATCAAACAACAAGAACTCAGCTGGCTTATCTCCAACGCTCTTGACCTCTATCTTACCTGGTGCTTTTGCACCCCTCACAAAAGCTCCATCGCCTTCCGCAATCTCCACACCACCAACCTCTATCTTCGCACCACCACTCTTTGGCTGCTTGCGATCACTCATGACAACGTGCACATAAACATTGCGTTCTCCATTGCTCACAAGCTCATGCTCCACGCTCTTGCCAGGTGCTAGAATGGAAGCATCCATGCTCAAATCAGCATGAATCGCAATTGGCTCTGTTGCGCCATCTTCACCGCTATGCCGGTCTGTCGACTCCATTATCCTCACGAGCTTGTCTGTTTTCATCTCGTCGGTATATTTCCTGGTGCAATATGAAGGTTTCAAGCCTCTGACATTTGGTTTGGCCCATATCTGCAAGAAATGGACGTCTTCCTGATTGTTTCTATTGTACTCAGAGTGCCGGATACCTGTGCCCGCGTTGGTGAATTGAACTTCGCCTCGTCTTAACTTTTCGAGGTTGCCCATGCTGTCTTTATGCTCGAGCTCGCCGTTTACGATGTATGACCAAATGCCGAACTCTGCATGGCTGTGGGTGCCAAAGCCTGTCCCTCGCTCGACTCTGTCTTCGTTGATCACTCGTAGAGGTCCGAACGACTCGTATCGCGGATCATAGTAGCTGGCGAATGAGAATGTATGGAAGGTGTAGAGCCAGCCGTGATCAGCATGGCCTCTGGCATTCCAAGGCCGCTTGATGACTTTCAGGTTTGAAGTGCCGTTCGCTGCTGTTGTTGTGGTGGTCGTTGCCATTGCTCGCTTGCTGGGGTTGAGAGCTGCCGCCGGATTGATTTTCGTGGAAAGAGTTGGTAGAACTGTCTTCAATGGGTTGTAGAACGCCAGTATGAATGCGAGGACTGTTACGAAAGCTGCTGCTGTCTTGAAGGAAACTGGTATAGAGCTTGTAGGCTGCGTGGATGCTGATTGCTGTTCTTTAGGAGACATTAAAGTACTTTACCGCCCGCATTCACGATTTATATAGCTTCCTAGCTCGAAAGCTCGAAGCGAGTGGAAAGTGAATGGTCCTGCTCGTGTGATGCTATCAAAATGGCTGACAATTGATGACCAGTAGGCTCGAATATCAGGCTAAAAGCCCGATTCGGCTCTTTTATGCGCGTTATCGCAACCCTGGTCCTTTGGCTGAGCTCAGTGATGACACCAATCTTACTACACTGCATGAATAGTTCAACACTTGCACTTCAGCCATTTCTGCGTTGCCATGGCGTTCGCCTGACAGCGTGCACTCGTCAATAGATCGGATGCGTGCGAGCTTTTGTGAGTGATGATTATTAGCAAACGTCACGAAGTTTTGAGTTTCCGTTCTACCCTGCTGTCAACTGCAGCCTCGGTTCTCGTCACAGTGGGATAGTGGGAGACGTAGAGCAGAGGTAGGAACTCGTGATGCGTGGTCTTGCAGCTATACCTTCTTTACGAGCATGCATTTTCGAGCACCGCGCCCAAAATCGCTAGTGGAGCTTTTCGCTCTGACGCTGACACTTGGAGCTTTATGGTATTTCATCTTCGGCCAAAGCAGCAACCAGTCCGTCAAGCCGCAACGAAACAAGTCAGATCGTGCTTTACCATGTTCACAGCTCCCAGGCGCGAACGAAACAGTGGTAGTGCTGAAGACAAGCGTTGCAGAGCTTGAGGAGCGGCTTCCTATTCACTTTGACACTACCCTGCAGTGCTATCCGAACTATCTCATCTTCTCAGATTTGAAGGAGAAGTATCAAGGCTATCCTCTCTTGGACCCATTGGCTTCTGTGAGCTCGAAGGTTCGCCTCTCCAATCGTGACTTTGAGCTGTGGAGACGCGTTCACAAGTCCGGACCGGATGCTTTGGAAGACGAAGAAATATGGCGGCCGGAGGAGACGATGAAGAGTCTCGACAAATGGAAGTGGCTACCTATGATCGAACGCACCTTATCGGAATATCCAGACGCTAAATGGTACGTCTTACTGGAAACCGATACCTATTTGTTCTGGAGCACATTGCTGTCCTGGTTGAAGGACTTCGATCATACACAATCGTACTACTTCGGATCTGGCAGGTGGTTCGATGGAAATGAGTATGGTCACGCAGGTGCGGGTATCGTATTGTCGAAGACTGCCATGGAGATTGTAGTGCAACACTACACGAATAGTAAAGTCGGATGGGAGCGCTTTGTTGCGAACAGTGAGCATGGTGATGTCGTGCTTGGCAGAGTGCTGGCGCAGTCTCAGACTAAACTGACACCTGCCTGGCCTGTGCTCCAACAAGAGAGCGCAGCGAAATTGGACTTCTCATCGCGGAACGATGGTAAAAGGCTTTGGTGTTCTCCAGCCGGCTCTTACCACGGCTTATTCCCTGGCGACATTGCTGAACTCTGGAAATTCGAGCAACAGTGGATGCGAGAGAAGCCCGGCCGTACCATTCGACAAAGCGATATCTTCGGCTCATTCATCATGCCGCGACTACTCGTTCGTTCTGGTCGAGTGGACGATTGGGATAATTACAGCGGCGATTTGGGCATCGGAAAAGATGACACGGACTTGGATCAGTGCCGTCAGACCTGCGTGGATCATTCTTCGTGCGTTCAGTACTCTTTTGCAGAAGGCAAATGCAAGTTCTCAAGCGTGCCGAGAATGGGATTCTCTAAGCGCGGTGTCCAATCACGCTGGCTGCTGGCAAGAGCGCAGCGTTTTGCTGATCAGATCGAGCCATGTCCTCCCTGAAATCCAAATTCGGAGAGATACCCATCGATTCCGATCCAGCTGGTCTGGTCAAGCCGTGCCCTGGCAGCTCCAGCGCCGAGAAGGTTGCAATTCTCGTGCGAAGGATCGCTCGCCTAGGTAGAGTGATTCCGTGGACCTCACTTCGGCTTCCCTAGTGCGTCAAGCACTATGCGCCCTGCGAAGCGTCGAGCTGCCCAGCGTCCACAATCCTGAATTCCTCGATCGCTGTACTAACGCCATCACATCGGGACGCTTTCAATTCGTCTGAAAAAGGAATGCAGAGTTAGCAAATCTAGCATCTTCTACCTTATGCAGCACGGATCAGGAATTCAGTCAGAGAAGGTGCGGCTGGAAGACTGTAGCGTATGAATCTATGCTCGTTATCGTACAGTACTAGCGGCTTGCTGTCTCGCCACATCGCCGTGATTCCAAGTCTCTGCAGCTTTTGTTCCAAGCGGTAAAGATATGGGAACGCCATTAGCGTTTGGTGATGGGTTGTGAGGCCTTCCCGGACCACTTCCAGCATCCCCATTCGCGTAGCCATTCATGCCACCAAAGCTATGTCTTGGTGAACGATCTTCCATCGACATTGGCGATTGCGTAAACGCCGCACCTGGACCAGCGTCATTCTTCTTCGCGTCTCGAAGGTTGAGAGGTAGCAGGTGATCCTTTGCCGCTTCTCGTTCCCGAACCTTTCTATCCTGCTTCTCGGCGTCTGAGGTTCGATCATAGAGATAAAGCCCGAGAAAGGTGAGCAGAAATCCAAAGCCTTGTACTCCAGTCATAGGATTGCCGAACCAGACTATGGCGAACATGATCACCACAACTCGTTTGATCAGGCTTGCGACCGAGTAAGTCACTGGCGAAGTCATTCCGAGCAGGACGAAGGCTACCAGGCTTTGGCCAAAGTGAAATGTGCCGTTGAACAGGAACTCCAAAGTCAACCTGCCGTGGTCGAGAGAGCCCGGTCGTACTCTGAGATCAATGGACGCATCATGATAGAAGTCTGCCATAAGTGCAAAGCCCTCGGACCATAACCAGATTGGAAAGGTGAAGCCGAGTGCCATGAGTGACGAATAGCATAGGAGGTTGAGCTTGTCAGGCTTGCGTCGTCCAATTGGTACTCCATCTGCTTCAGCGCGTGCGGAATCCGTGAATATCTTCTTGGAGACGATGTTCTGAGTGACGAAGAGAATGGCGCTGCCGAAAGCGTTCAGCAGTCCTAGGAAGTTCGCCTTGAAGCTTGCGGAGCAGGCCAGGATGACTCCGAGGGTGAGCGGTATTAGTGATAGGTAAGTAGGTGCGGAGTACTTGACATTCAAGAATAGTCGATAGGCGAGCACGGTCATGAGAGGCGAAAGGCCTTTGATCGTGTGGACTAGGGAGACAGGGATTTTCGACATGGCATCCGAGTTCAGAATATGACCTCCGATCTGGAATGCAGTCAAGGGCAGAGTGGCCATGATGATGTCCTTGTTAGGCTTTCGAATGCCGTTCTTAAGCACCGGAGCAGCATTTCGTATCGTGGCATTGCGCTTAGCCAGCCAGGACAAGAATATGCACCAGAACGAGACCAGAGCAAATTGAATGATGGTCAGAGTCACGGGCTTCGGGAGAGCAGTCAAGATGGCCTTGGACGAAGTGTTCGTGAGGATGGATGTGGAGTACCAAAAGGCACACAGGAGCTTTGAACAATTAGCCCAGATTGCAGATGTATACACAGACATGAACCTACGACTAGCTTGAATGAGACGGGAGCTTTGAGCGATTCAGCGATCTCATGCGCATTCTCGCTGATGCTCGCCGTGCGCCCCCGTGTCCTGATCGTATGGATGGCCTCGCTCAAGCTCTTTTGCCTGCCATGTCTGGTCTTACCAACAAACCCGTTTGCTGCCCATCCGGCTAGACTGCTCCTATTCGACTCTCTTTTGGCAGCGGGCCATCGTTCGCTCGAGTGCAGACCTGGAGGCAGTCCATTTGGTAGAGGTCTTGGGCTGGGTCCTCTCGAGATGTCCTCCCCATCGTCGATGATCGCGCTCTCCTGGTGGAAGTCTGGGAACTTGAACTTCTGCGGCGCAGGGTTGATCGAGGACGAGCGCCTGCGCTGCTCGAGACCTTCGGTAGCATGAGGGACCATGTCGGCTTCGACAAGCTGGCTCTGAACGCGAAAAGCAAGAATATGTCGGCGCCTACCGCGACCAGGCCATTACATATGAATCGCACGGTACGATCTCGATTCGTGCGATTTTGTGCTGTGCTGTGTCGTCCTGTTCCGCTCCTGCTGCACTTTCTGGTGATCGAGTACGAGAGTTGCGTGTCCTTAGGTGGTGGTTGCGCTGTGGCTGTCGTGGACGGAATTAGATGGCGTATCGCTTATCGCGTGCTCGCAATCGGTACGTGATGACAGTTAACCCGACCGCGCTAAACGCGGGAGTGACTGAGCACGTGACTCGGCTCGGTCAGACTTTCCGCCGTGCAGTTAGGTAGGCTTTTATAGGGTTAGCTTTTACGGATCGTCCTTTCCTTATATAATCTACTAATATTAATAATATCTCGAGCTATTCGAATTACTACTAATATCTATTCGAATTACTAACGAATAATATTATTTAGATTATAACTCGGATAGATTCGAATAATTAAGCTCCTTAATATTATTTCTATCTACTTCGATCTAAGCTCTCTATAAGAGGCTATTTAATTCTATCGATTAGATTATTTAAAGCCTAATTATTCGAATTAGTATATTAGTTTATTCGAATTAGTATTACTTAAATAGAATCCTAGTCTTATTCGAATTATACCTTTCTCTCTAGATATTAGCTTACTATTTACTAAAGAAGATTTAAATATCTTTTTAAAAGATTATAAAGAGTATAAAGATTAGTTCTTTATTAAAAGAAGGATCTATACTAACGAAATAGATCTTAGTAGCGACGAGACTAAACTAGATAAATCTATCGTACTATTACGTAGGCCGATAAACCCGATAACGGTTAAATATATCGATTTTATTAGTATATTACCTTTATATCTAGATACTAATAATAATAGCTATATATTTCTTATCGATCTTTATACTAAGATTAATATTACTAAAGAGACTATAGTAAACGGTTTAGTTAAGCGAGTTATTAAGGATATCGATATAAGTAATTTAAATAGGACCGTATTCTTATTCGAATAGATCGGATTCGAATAAGGGAAGCTAATTATTCGAATTAAGTCTAATATTTATAAACTACTTAAAAGAGTATATCTACTATATAGTATATCTTCCTCGATCGACTTAGATAAGGCGTAAAGTATTATAAATACGTATATTAATATAGTAGTATACGTTACTACTAATATCTCGATAATATCTTTTATTTAATAGATTATATAAGCCTTCTAAACGACTTCCTTAAGTAACTAGCTATCTATCGATACGAGAGTCCTAATACTACTAAGCTAGATCTACTAAAAAGAAACGCTATAAAGTAAGTACTAATTCGAATTAGGTATAAGACTAACTCGAATAGGTTTTATTCGAATTAGTAATATCTTTAATTCGAATAATCGCTTATTTAGTAACCGGCTCCTTTTAGGGCGTAAGCCCTTCGATCGACTAGATCGCTTTTACTAATATATTCTAGTATATACTTTAGTATCCGAGACCGATTCGAACGATCTATTACTTATAGTAATTCGAAGAGCTTATATAGTCCTATAATAGGACAATTCTAGCTTCTAAATATAAGTATCTTATTTCGAATATAATAATTTAAATAAGTACTCGATCTAATTCGAATAGTATAATAGTAGTTATAGATTCTATATCTACTATTCGAATCGATAGATAACTACTACGAATCGAAACGATTACTTCTTTAAGCCTATTTAATATACTAATTAGATCGATACGGACTATCTCTAGAACTTCTACTCGAGATCGCGACCTATACTATATACTTACTATTACTAAATTAAGTAAAGTAATAAATAGAAGAAATATTATAGTAATATTATTCGAATAAGATATATTTCTTATTCGAATTATATTTATTCGAATAGATACTAACTTTAATTCGAATTAGAGTTTATATATCTATAAGATCCTAGAGAGATACTACGCTATAGCTACTTAGTATCCTTTCTTAAGCTTATACTAGAAGATCTCGTTAAATATCCGTATATTCTATAGATATTAAAAGATATATATATATACCCTCTACTACCTTCTAATAGACTACCGGTATCGATTCTTAAAGAGATTCGAATCCTAATCGCCTACTATATAAGTAATAAGCTTACTTTTAGTAAGCGCTATTCGAATCGCGATATTATCTTATTCGAATTATACTTACTCGAATAGGACCTTAAACTAACTCGAATTAGCTAGCTTTAAATAAACCGAGATATATAAAGAGTAGTTAAAGGATAAGGATATTAGTACGATTAAGAAGCTTATATAAGGCGTAGTAATTAAGGATAGGATCTTAGTAGAGATTATAAGATAAAGGCTTCTTCGTTATCTAAAGGATACTTACTTTATAGACGTCCTATCTAAATACGAATAGTAGAAATTAGACTCCGAGACGGTAAGTAACTCGAATAAGTATACTAATTAATTCGAATTATAACTATTCGATTAAGAAGATCTACTAATTCGAATATAGTAATATATCTAAAGCCTATAGAATTTAAGTAATAATATAATAGTTATATACTTTTATAAGATATTAGCGTAGCTCTTTTACTAGCTTAGCTACTTTAAAGTCGATATATCCTTTTAGCGGGTACGATAGAAGAACTTAAATAAAGTAATCTTTATAAAATTCGATAAGCGCTAGAATAAGAGTACGTAATTCGAATTAGATATCTCCTTAGTTCGAATAGCGACGCTAACGAGAGATTCGAATTATAACGCTAACTAACTCGAATTAGATATCGTTCTCGCGAGATACTTTATTAAAAGAGAAATAACTCGGATCTATAAGCTATATTTTAATCGCCTTTTACGCCTTATTAATAAGGTTACTAGAATACTACTATAATAGTTATATATCTATAGCGGTAAGGATATCTTTAGAGTCGTAGCTAATATAAGTACGAAATAAGCCGCTAATATAATTCGAATTCTAGAATATCCTTATTCGAATAAGCTTCGCTCGAATAATAAACGGTACTAATTCGAATAATATAGGTCTTAGCTAATACCTCTATAGTCTATATCTACGCTTTACGATTTAAGAATACTAAATTATAACTCTTATCTACTATAATATTTACTTTAAACGATCGATTAAGCGTATAGCTAGTAAGAGCTAGATAGATACTTATTCGAAGATAGAGAGCCTTCTATCGTAGCCCTTATAAGAAGCCTATATTAATATAGTTCGAGAACTAATCGGTTAGTATTATTCGAGTTAGCGAATATTTTAATTCGAATAGTTATTATTTAAATAATAGGTACTAATAATTCGAATTAGCTTATCTATTAAAAAAGATACGAGATTAGGCGATTAATAAGCTATTACTAATAATCCGGTATAGTATAAATATATACTAGTCTATAATAGACGCGTTTATTTTCCGCCGGATTCGATTATATATAAATACTATTAAGTCTTTAGATATATAGATCTATTAGATAGAGATACGATAGAATCTACTCCCTACGATTAAATAGTAAGTTAATTCGAATTAAATCTCCCGATAATTCGAATAGAGATTATTTAAGCTAGCGACTATTATTACTTAAATATCCGATATTAGTAGAAGCGCCTAATCTCGATACTATTAGTATAAGCTCTTTAGATCTCTAGAAGAAGTACTCGACCTCGATACCGTTAGCTTAAGCTCTTCTAACTCGGCCTAATTCGAATAATCCCGCCTAATAATTCGAATAAGTACTATTCGAGCTAGTAACTATTATTACTTAAATATCTAATATTAGCGGAAGTACCCGATCTCGATACCGTTAGTATAAGCTCTTCTAACGTCTAGAAGAACTACTCGATCTCGATACTATTAGCTTAAGCTCTTCTAACTCGGCCTAATTCGAATAATCCCGCCTAACGATTCGAATAAGTACTATTCGAGCTAGCGACTATTATTACTTAAATACCTAATATTAGCGGAAGTACTCGATCTCGATACTATTAGCGTAAGCTCTTCTAATATAATTACGGCTCCCTTCGCTCCGATTCGAATAGTATTATTAGATAATTCGAATAAGTACTAGTCGAATTAGCGACCGTCTCTACTCGAATAGATATTCTCTATAAGATCTAGGATATTCTCGAAGACGATTAGCCTAATTATCGAGCTTCTCGTTAACTATATCGTCGAATTAATAATAGGCGTCCTATTTAAATAAGAAAGATCGATAGCTCGAATAATCTCGTCCTCTCTACTATTCGAATAAGAAGCTATACTAATTCGAATAATACTAACTCTCGTATAGAGTAAGAAAGATTAACGATCGACTTATATTAAGCTAGTAAATCCGAGAAGATATAGATATTCGATAAGGCTAGTATAATAATAGTAGATATAAATAGGTAGCTTATTTACTCGCTCTATTAAGAAGTAAGTCTTTATATCTCTAATTCGAATCGCTAATAGAACTAATTCGAATAAAGCCCCTACTCCGAAACGTTTCTATAATATCTTCTATAGCGAGGAATCTACTCTTAGAAGCTTAGTCTTAGTAGCTATTCTAATTAACGATAGTCCGTTATAGCTACTAAAGAAACTAGTAATCCTAAAACTAAGAGAGCTAGACGTCGATCTAGTCCTCTATTCGAATTAGCTAAGCGATAATTCGAATCGAGCTATACTATCTTCTAAGTATCTAATCGAAGATTCTATCGCTTCTCTATTATTACTATCGAGTTCGATATTAGTTGCCTTATCTAAGCGAATAAAAGTATAATAATTAAAAGAAGAACTAGCTATCGAACTAGATAAAAGATAAGAAGCGACTCGAATAAAGAAGTTAGAAAATAATCGGCTAGAATTAGAGAACCGTAGACTTTAGCGTAAGCTTAGAATAGACGAATAATTCGAATATATTATAAGGACCTCGAGGAGGTAATGTCTCCTACTAAGGCTTGCCTCGGCGTACGCGCCGCGTACGTAACGCGTAGGCTTTTTACGTAGCGTCGTACGTACACTCGAATATACACTTATTAGTTCTACCTTCTATCGACTTATCGGTTAACGGGTGTCCTATACGTTGCTATATACCCAGCCCCTTATAGTTCTAATAAGTCTACCTATCGTAGCGGCCTATAGAACCTCGTACGATAGACGTAGGCGAAGCGACCGCGTCGGGCGGTAAAACTAATAATAATAATACGTCTACGACCGACGAGGAACGCGTCTAACGGGATACCGAACGATAAGCTATACTTAATAAGCGATAGGCTGCGCTAAACGAGCGCCTCGTACGCGAAAAGGTAGAATAGAAACTACTAAAACAAGAAGTCTAAGCTTAGGAGATCGAGCGTAAAAATATACGTCTTCGTATATAGCGCGATACTAGGAGAGCGTAGGTAAGAGCTAGTCGAGAAGTAGGTAATAAGCAACTAGAGTAAGAGCCTATAGGGCCCGTTGCTACTAATAACTCTAACTCTCCCGACTCCGAGTCCGTAGAGACTATACCTCGTACCCTTCTATATCGACTAAGTCTACGTTCTATACCGGTATATACCCTAAGCGATATAGGTAAGCTAAGTATAGTAGACGTAGTCGCGGGCCTTATAAGTAGTAAGCTACGACTAAAGGAACCTAAGCCTTTTAGAGGTAATACTATTAAGGAGGTAAGGAGGTTTCTACGGGAACTAGCCTTAATCTTTATATTGTCTAGGGATGCCTATCGTACGAACAATAGTAAGACGCTTTATAGTATTATATACCTCGTAGGCGATACGTATAAGAAGTAGTATAATAACTACGATATCGAGAACCTAGATATATATATATATTAGGATTTTAAGGACTTCTACTACGACTATATCGGCGATCCTATAAACCGCATACTTAACGTAACTCTCGAGTATAAGAGTATTCGTTAGCGTAAGAACTAGTTAGTTTAGAACTTTGCCCTCGAGCTTATAGTACTAGAAGATTAGCTAAGCGACTATACCGAGGCGTAACGAATGCGATACCTACTCGCAAAGCTATAGCCTACGCTACGTAGCGTAATCGTTAAGTACTACGCCGTCCTAGTATTACGATAAGAGCTCGTAGAGCTTACGGCTCGTATTAAGATACTAGACAAGGCGTATAGTAAGCGACGAGAGCGTAACGACGATAACTATAGCGAGAGTAAGAAGAAGCGTCGCTTCGATAACTATAGTAGCGGTAGTAGCGGCGGCAAGGAGTAGTCTACTCGCGATCGAAAAGTAAGCGATAAGTAGTCGCGAAGTAATAATAAGAAAGGCAACTAGGATATTAATAAGGTCGAATATTATAGATACTATAGGAAGGGCTATTATAAAACCGACTATCCTAACCGCTACTTATAGAAAGATAACGACTCGTATAGTATACGTAAGATTAAAGTAGCCGAAGAGGGAAAAGATAAAGTACCGCCTAAGAGTTAAGGGTAAGTACTATAACTAATTCTAGTAGCTTAGTAGTCTACGTACTATCGAAGCGAGTACGTAGCATAATAGTTACGTAGGAGGGTAACGTACAAGTCGAATACTTACTCGATAATACTACCGATATTAATATTATCTCTCGAGAATTTATCCTTTAGTATTAACCCTAGCAAATCGTAGACGCTACGCTTCCCTCTATAGACGGCTTTTAAGGAGAAAGAGGATACTACTATAGAGCGTACTACCTAAGCCTACGTATCGTAGATGCGACCGGGCAAGAACGGGTTACGAGCGGAACCTTCTATATATTCGAGATACCTAACCTAGACATTATCTTAGGTCGGCCTTAGAGAAGAGATTAGAAGGTTGTCGTAGATAGCGCAACCGATACGTAGACGTATAGCAAGCCTAGTATAGTAAGCTCGGTAATAGTACGGGAACTATAGTAGTTTTAGAAAGATATACGTAACGTACCTTACGTATATATAATCAACCTACGTAGCGTTGCGGTCGGTAATAATATAGACCTACTAGAAGAGTTTAAGGACTTTATAGATGTCTTTACTATAACTCTAGAGGCTCGACGCTAGCTATACGTAGATATAGAGTATACGATCGACCTTATCGGCGGGAAAAAGCTACCGTATAAAGCCCTTTACTACTAGTCTAAGCGAGAACTTCGTAAGCTCTATAAGTATCTAGTTAAGGCATTAGACAATAACTAGATCTAGCCTAGTATAAGCGAAGCGGGTACGCCGATCCTATTCGTACTAAAGAAAGATAGTAGTCTCCGACTCTACGTCGATTATAGAGGGTTAAACGAAATTACTATTAAGAATCGTTACCCTCTGCCCCTTATAAGCGAGACGCTTAATAGGCTTAAGGACGCCGAATAGTACACGTCCTTAGACCTATAGGATGCCTACTATCGCATCCGGATTAAGCGAGGCGACGAGTAGAAGACTACGTTTCGTACGCGCTACGGATACTTCGAGTACCGTATTATGCCTTTTAGCTTAACTAACGTACCTATAACGTTTTAAGGATACATTAATAGAGCCCTAGCCGGGTTGGTTGATATCTACTATATAGTCTACCTCGATAATATCCTAGTCTATAGTAAGACGTAGGAGGATTATATACGCGACGTACGCGCCGTACTTAAGCGTCTTCGGATATTCTCTCTATATACGAACCGGAAGAAATACTCGTTTTAGAAGAAATAGGTAGAGTTCCTAGGATATATTATTAGTACTAAAGGCGTGTCGATAGATTAGAGTAGGGTAAACGCAATTATAGAGTAGCCGCGACCTACTACGCTTACTAAAGTCTAGTCCTTCCTAGGATTCTATAACTTCTATCGTAGGTTTATCCCTAACTACTCTCGGATAGTTATACCTCTAATAGCTCTCTCTAAGAGAGCTAAGAATAGCAAAAAGCTAGGTTAGATTAAGTAGGACGTAGCCGAGGAGTAGGCTTTCAAGAGCCTAAAGGATGCCTTCTACTCTATATCGATACTTCGATATTTCGATCCTACGAAGCCCTTACGTCTCGAGACCGACGTATCTACGTTCGTAGTAGTAGGCATCCTTTCGTAATAAGGAGAAGAAGGCTACTAGTACCCTATTGCTTTCTAGTTAAGGAAGATAATCCCTATAGAGACTAACTATAAGACCTATAACTAAGAACTACTAGTAGTAGTAGAATCCTTTAAGTATTAGAGACCGTACTTCGACGGCTTATAGTATACGGTACGCGTACTCGTCGATTACGCTAATCTTAAAGGATTTACGACTATAAAGTAACTAGTTAGTAGGTAGGTAAGGTAGGCTATATTCCTAGTACCCTTCGACTTTACGATTAAGTACTAGGTAGGAAAGAAGAATCCTACTAATACGCTATCGAGGAGAAGCGACTACGAAGGCGAAACGTAAGCGATAAGTAACCTACTACCTATACTCTAAGCCAAGCTTTTAGTATAGTTAGACCTAACTAGAAGTATAGAACTAGTAGTGAAACGTATCTCGGTAATATATGTCTCTATAAGAGGACTAGGAGCAACGTAAGTATAGCGTAATAACTTCGTTTACTATCCGGTAAGGATAGCGGCTATAGTCGCTAAAAATAACGGCCCTTACTACTATATACTAGAACTATTGCTTAGCTTTATACGGATACTCTAGTAATTAGAGCTATTAGCTAAAGAGTTATATAAGGCTACGAAGAGCAATAGCGGCGTATTTAAAGGGTATTCGCTTCGCGATAATATCCTTTTTTAGGGTAATACAATTTACGTACTAAAGGATTACGTATTAAGAGCGTAGATTATACGTATATATTACGACGACGCCTTAGTAGGGCATTTCGGCTATATAAAGATAGTAGAGTTAATACGTAGGAAGTACTACTAGCCTAGTATATCTTAAGAGATAGCCGAGTATATCTCTACCTATAGTATCTACTAGCGGTCGAAGGCGAAGCGGCACCGCCCCTACGGCGAACTATCTACGCTACTAATATTAGTAAGACCGTAGTAAGAATTAATAATAGACTTTATTACTAATCTTCCGCTAAGTAAGCTTGGCTCCTATATCTATACTACGATACTCGTAATAGTCGACCGCTATACGAAGATAAGCCTCTTTATCCTAACGACGAAGAAGTATATAGCCGTAGAGCTTATAGAGATCCTATAAAGGGAGGTAATTAGGAGGTTTGGAGTACTAAGCGGTATTATTAGCGATCGAGGGTCGCTATTTACTAGCTAGTTTTAGAGCGACTTCTACTATAAGACGTATATAAAACGTAAGCTTAGTACTATATTCTATCTATAGACCGACGGTTAGATAGAGAGAGCAAACCAGACGCTAGAGTAGTACCTACGGTACTACTACTTAGAAGACTAAGAAGACTAGGCGTCTTAGCTAGCGTAAGCAGAATTTGTATATAATAATAGCGTATACCCTATACTACGTATAAGTCCCTTTAGGATGTTGTACGGATACGATCTAGATATAGTATCTATATCAACTCTAGCGACTTCTATAGCTCGGGACGAGCTATCTAAGGGAAGGGTACCGGCGGCAATCGACGCTATAGATAGGTTACGATAAGTATACGAGATACTTACGTAACGCTAGAAAACTATAGCTAAGTATTAAGCGAAGTATTACAACGCTTATTATAAAGCAAAGAAGTATAGTATAGGTAACCTAGTACTACTAGTATCTAAGAATATTAAGCTAGATATACTAAAGAAGAAACTTAGACCGAAGTTTCTTAGACCGTTTCGTATTATCGACGTAGTAGGTACGTAGGCGTATCGCCTAGCGCTACCGTTAAGTACGAAGATCTATAATGTCTTTTATATATTACTACTAGAGCCTTAGAAGGGCTATAAGGGTAAGGAATATAAAGTAAGTATGCCTATCGTAGAGGAAGCGGATAAGTAGTAAGTAGAAGAGATCGTAAAGAAGAGGGTACGGAAATAGAAGGTATATTACCTTATTAAGTAGGTAGGATAGCTAGATAAGTATAATATATAGGAACTAGCTAAGTACGTTAAAGACACTATAGCGCTTAACGCCTTCGAGGCGTAAGCGAAGAGCAGATAGAAATAAAATAAGACTAAGACAAGTTAATAGTACGCGCTCGTTTCGCTATTAAAAAACTATATAGAGCTTAGCGGCCCGTAGGTACTAAGTAGTAGGAGAGGAAGTGGCGCGTATACGCCGCGTAGGCGCGCATTTAGTCGGAGTCGTTACTAGGAGTAATAGTACGGCCTATAATCTCGTCGACGGCGTCGATAGCCTCGGTAAGGCCGTCGTCGGCTAGACGCTAGAGCGGTTAGTATACGAAGCGTATACGATGCGGAGTAGTAACTTACGTAGCGACCAATCTCGACGAGAGCAGTAAGGGAGGTATTAATACGCTTAAGCGCACCGATAGTATCGAGGCCGCCGAGCGTAGCCGCAGCGCCGCTAGCGCGCTTGCTCTTAAGTAGGGTACCGTCGGAGGAGACCTTATTCTTATTATAGTAGAAGGCGCGGAGGGTTAGCTTAATAGCTATACGCGATTAGTATACGAAGCGCAAGCGATAAGTAAGATATATATACCGGAGACGGCTACGGCGAGCTCGTTATCGATATTGGCCTAGACTTACTAGTACTCCTCGAGGTCGTTATAGGCGTCTAGCTCGAACTTATTACGCGTAGCGCGTACGTCGCGCAAGCGCGATAGTAGCGCTAAGAGGGCGGGAGCCAATACCGGCTTATACTTCTAGTTAATGCCCTTATAGCGGCGATAGCGGATAGCCTAGCTAGGGTCGAAGCAGCCCTCGGTATAGGTATCGACTAGGTCGACTAGCAAACGATTAGTATACGTAGCGCAACTATAACGGGAGCGAGAAGCTTACGGTTAGCGGTTATATAGTCGTAATAGCGGGTACAACCCTCGGCTATAACCTTGGTACGCTTCTTAGGAGTAGTAAGCGTAGGCGTAGCGATTGCGCGGCGCTTGCCTAGAGTATTAGAGGGACCTACGGTAGCTATAGTAAAGATATTAAGGTTGTTTAAAGAGAACAAAAGGGTGCTTACTAGTAGGTTGCTAGGCGTAGGAGGGGCGTATATATAGCGTAGGCTATAAATAGGAGAGACGCTTAGGAATAGGAGAGAGTTCTTAGGTAGGCTTCGTAGGCTACTTATACTCGCTACGTATACTCAAACCCGTTGCTATAGACTACCCGTAAAGCCGCTTTACTTTGCGTAACTACGAATATATATATAAACAATATAGTAACAAAGCCTTTACTATAAATAGTAAAGGCTAAGTACTAGAATAGTATAGCGACGGAAATCTCGCGTATAGTAACTAGTATAGAGCGACGAGAACGTACGAGAAGCGCAACGAATACGCTAGATAGGGGAGCTTAATATAAGATTAGGCTATGCCTATAGCTAAGGATAGCTATACTAGAGAGAAGGAGATAATTGTAAGGACCTCGAGGAGGTAATGTCTCCTACTAAGGCTTGCCTCGGCGTACGCGCCGCGTACGTAACGCGTAGGCTTTTTACGTAGCGTCGTACGCACACTCGAATATACACTTATTAGTTCTACCTTCTATCGACTTATCGGTTAACGGGTGTCCTATACGTTGCTATATACCTAGCCCCTTATATATATAGGGTTTCTTATTCGAATATAAGATAATTCGAATTAGCCTAAAGCCTTATTCGAATTAGACTACTCTTAGATCTTCTTTCTCTAAATCCTTAAAAAGCCCTAAATTATAATAACCGATATAAAGATACGACTTTTTATCGTTCTTTAAATATACTAAATAAAGTACTTTATAACGATACTTCTTTAGCGTACTAATTATCGCTACTAAGTTAGCTTTATTAGTCTTTTTATTTCGAGATATAGAAAATAGTTAAGATTATCCTATTAGCGAGTTAGATAGAATAGGCCTATAAGTTATATTAGAATTATTCTATAATAGTAAGTAATAGTTACTTACGACGGCGACCTAGCTAGATCTTTAGATATACTAAAAATAAGTAAGTAAAGCTAATTCGAATAGGAATATCCGGTAATTCGAATAATATACGGATTTTCCTTTATATTTATTATATTTACTACTATAAAGATAGAAGAAGTTAGAATAGGATTATTACTATTATAACCGTAAGTAGAGATAATAAGAGGTTAGAAAATAAAAAGTATACTTAATAGTATCCTTCTTAGAAGCCGACGATTCTAAAGATAGAGAGCTATAGCTTTATTAGCCTTAATTCGAATAAGAAATTAAGCTAATTTAAATTATACCTCGATATATTCTTCTCTTTCTTTACTTCTAGAGAAAAGCCTTTAAACTCTTCGCTATCGTTATAGTCGTTATTATCGCTATTATCGCTATCGTCGCTATTATCGCTATCGTTAGAGCTAATAGTAATAGTACTAATAGTATTAGTTTATTAGAGGCCTAAAGGTTAGTATAAAGAAGAAGAGATACTTACTAGATAGATCTAGTAGCCGAGGAGTCTAGGTTCTAGTAACTATCTAAAGATCGTATAAGCTTATTCGAATAAGATAAGTAATAATTCGAATTAGAGTAGATCTAAATTATTATTATTATTATCCTCTATAACTATAGGAGTAGTAGAGCTCTTATTATAAAGTATCCGACTACTAGGAATAGTATTACTATAGCCCTTACTCTTATCTATCTCTTAGTAAGAGCTACCCCTAATTCGAATTAGTTAGCGTATTTATTCGAATAGAAGTATTAGCTAATTCGAATTAGCTTCGAAAAGAGTTACTTACTTAGACTCTTTCTTAGTAGGAGTACCTCTCTTATAGATACTAGCTAGAGAGGCCTTATCTTTCTTAGGAGTAGCTAGGGATCTAATTCGAATAAAGTTAGTATCTAGTTCGAATAAGTAGGGAGTTTAATTTAAATTAACTTATACTAGAGCTAGATCTAAAACTAAGCTAGTAAGGAAAGTACTAGTAGCTATAGTCTTACTATAAGAATCTTAAGGAGGTAATATCTCCTACTAAGGCTTACCTTAGCGTATACGCTACGTATATAATACGTAGACTTTTTACGTAGTATTATACGTATACTCGAATATATACTTATTAGTTCTACCTTCTATCGACTTATCGGTTAATAGATATCCTATATATTACTATATATCTAGCCCCTTATAGTTCTAATAAGTCTATCTATCGTAGCGGCCTATAGGACCTTATACGATAGATATAGGCGAAGCGACCGCGTCGGGCGGTAAAACTAATAATAATAATACGTCTACGACCGACGAGGAACGCGTCTAATAGAATACCGAACGATAAGCTATACTTAATAAGCGATAGGCTACGCTAAACGAGCGCCTCGTATACGAAAAGGTAGAATAGAAACTACTAAAATAAGAAGTCTAAGCTTAGGAGATCGAGCGTAAAAATATATATCTTCGTATATAGCGCGATACTAGAAGAGTATAGATAAGAGCTAGTCGAGAAGTAGGTAACGAGTAACTAGAATAAGAGCCTATAGAGCCCGTTACTACTAATAACTCTAACTCTTCTAACTCCGAGTCTATAGAGACTATACTTCGTATCCTTCTATATCGACTAAGTCTATATTCTATACCGGTATATACTCTAAGCGATATAGGTAAGCTAAGTATAGTAGACGTAGTCGCGGGCTTTACGAGTAGTAAGCTACGACTAAAGGAATCTAAGCCTTTTAGAGATAATACTATTAAGAAGGTAAGGAGGTTTCTACGAGAACTAGCTTTAATCTTTATATTATCTAGAGATATCTATTATACGAATAATAGTAAAACGCTTTATAGTATTATATACCTCGTAGACGATACGTATAAGAAGTAGTATAATAACTACGATATCGAGAATCTAGGTATATATATATATTAGGATTTTAAGGACTTCTACTACGACTATATCGGCGATCCTATAAACCGTATACTTAACGTAACTCTCGAGTATAAGAGTATTTATTAGTATAAGAACTAGTCGGTTTAGAACTTTACCCTCGAGCTTATAGTACTAGAAGATTAGCTAAGCGACTATACTAAGGCGTAACGAGTATAATACCTATTCGTAAAGCTATAGCCTATACTATATAGTATAATCGTTAAGTACTATATCGTCCTAGTATTACGATAAGAGCTCGTAGAGCTTACGGCTCGTATTAAGATATCGGATAAGATATATAGTAAGCGACGAGAGCGTAACGACGATAACTATAGTAAGAGTAAGAAGAAGCGTCGCTTCGATAACTATAGTAGCGGTAGTAGCGATAGTAAGAAGTAGTCTACTCGCGATCGAAAAGTAAGCGATAAGTAGTCGCGAAGTAATAATAAGAAAGATAACTAGGATATTAATAAAGTCGAATATTATAGGTACTATAAGAAGGGCTATTATAAAACCGACTACCCTAACCGCTACTTATAGAAAGATAACGACTCGTATAGTATACGTAAGATTAAAGTAGCTAAAGAGGGAAAAGATAAAGTACTACCTAAGAGCTAAGGATAAGTACTATAACTAATTCTAGTAGCTTAGTAGTCTATATACTATCGAAGCGAGTACGTAGTATAATAGTTACGTAGGAGGGTAACGTACAAGTCGAATACTTACTCGATAATACTACCGATATTAATATTATCTTTCGAGAATTTATCCTTTAGTATTAACCCTAGTAAATCGTAGACGCTACGCTTCCCTCTATAGACGGCTTTTAAAGAGAAAGAGGGTACTACTATAGAGCGTACTACCTAAGTCTATATATCGTAGATACGACTAGATAAGAATAGGTTACGAGCGGAACCTTCTATATATTCGAGATACCTAATCTAGATATTATCTTAGATCGGCCTTAGAGAAGGGATTAGAAGGTTATCGTAGATAGCGTAACCGATATATAGACGTACGGTAAGCCTAGTATAGTAAGCTCGATAACGGTACGGAAACTATAGTAGTTTTAGAAAGATATATATAACGTATTTTATATATATATAATTAATCTATATAGCGTTACGGTCGGTAATAATATAGATCTACTAGAAGAGTTTAAGGACTTTATAGATATCTTTACTATAACTCTAGAGGCTCGACGCTAGCTATACGTAGATATAGAGTATATAATCGACCTTATCGACGGGAAAAAGCTACTATATAAAGCCTTCTACTACTAGTCTAAGCGAGAACTTCGTAAGCTCCGTAAGTATCTAGTTAAGGTATTAGATAATAACTAGATCTAGCTTAGTATAAGCGAAGCGGGTACGCCGATCCTATTCGTACTAAAGAAAGATAATAGTCTCTAACTCTATATCGATTATAGAGAATTAAACGAAATTACTATTAAGAATCGTTACTCTCTACCCCTTATAAGCGAGACGCTTAATAGGCTTAAGGACGCTAAATAGTATACGTCCTTAGATCTATAGGATATCTACTATCGTATCCGGATTAAGCGAGATAATAAGTAGAAGACTATATTTCGTACGCGCTATAGATACTTCGAGTACTATATTATACCTTTCGGCTTAACTAACATACCTATAATATTTTAAGGATATATTAATAGAGCCCTAGCCGGATTAGTTAATATCTACTATATAGTCTACCTCGATAATATCCTAGTCTATAGTAAGATATAGGAGGATTATATATACGACGTACGCGTCGTACTTAAGTATCTTCGGATATTCTTCCTATATACGAACCGGAAGAAATACTCGTTTTAAAAGAAATAGGTAGAGTTCCTAGGATATATTATTAGTACTAAAGGCGTATCGATAGATTAGAGTAGAGTAAACGTAATTATAGAGTAGCCGCGATCTACTATATTTACTAAAGTCTAGTCCTTCCTAGAATTCTATAACTTCTATTATAGGTTTATCCCTAACTACTCTTAGATAGTTATACCTCTAATAGCTCTCTCTAAAGGAGCTAAGAATAGTAAGAAGCTAGGTTAGATTAAGTAGGACGTAGCTAAGGAGTAGGCTTTTAAGAGCCTAAAGGATATCTTCTACTCTATATCGATACTTCGATATTTCGACCCTATAAAGCCCTTATATCTCGAGACCGATATATCTACGTTCGTAGTAGTAGATATCCTTTCGTAATAAGGAGAAGAAGGCTACTAGTACCCTATTACTTTCTAGTTAAAGAAGATAATCCCTATAGAGACTAACTATAAGATCTATAACTAAGAACTACTAGTAGTAGTAGAATCCTTTAAGTATTAGAGATCGTACTTCGACGGCTTATAGTATATAGTATATATACTCGTCGATTATACTAATCTTAAAGGATTTACGACTATAAAGTAACTAGTTAGTAGGTAGGTAAGGTAGGCTATATTTCTAGTATCCTTCGACTTTATAATTAAGTACTAGATAGAAAAGAAGAATCCTACTAATATACTATTAAAGAGAAGTAACTATAAAGGCGAAATATAAGCGATAAGTAATCTACTACCTATACTCTAAGCTAAGCTTTTAGTATAGTTAGACCTAACTAGAAGTATAGAACTAGTAGTAAAACGTATCTCGGTAATATATATCTCTATAAGAGGATTAGGAGTAATATAAGTATAGTATAATAACTTCGTTTACTATCTAGTAAGGATAGCGGCTATAGTCGTTAAAGATAACGGCCCTTACTACTATATACTAGACCTATTACTTAGCTTTATACGGATACTCTAGTAATTAGAGCTATTAGCTAAAGAGTTATATAAGGCTACGAAGAGTAATAGCGGCGTATTTAAAGGATATTCGCTTCGCGATAATATTCTTTTTTAGGGTAATATAATTTATATACTAAAGGATTACGTATTAAGAGTATAGGTTATATATATATATTACGACGACGTCTTAGTAGGGTATTTCGGCTATATAAAGATAGTAGAGTTAATATATAGGAAGTACTACTAGCCTAATATATCTTAGGAGATAGCCGAGTATATCTCTACCTATAGTATCTACTAGTAGTCGAAGGCGAAGTAGTACCGCCCCTATAGCGAACTATCTATACTACTAATACTAGTAAGACTATAGTAAGAATTAATAATAGACTTTATTACTAATCTTCCGCTAAGTAAGCTTAGCTCCTACGTCTATACTATAATACTCGTAATAGTCGACCGCTATATAAAGATAAGCCTCTTTATTCTAACGACGAAGAAGTATATAGCTATAGAGCTTATAGAGATCCTATAAAGGGAGGTAATTAAGAGATTTAGAGTACTAAGCGGTATTATTAGCGATCGAGGGTCGCTATTTACTAGCTAGTTTTAGAGCGACTTCTACTATAAGATATATATAAAGTATAAGCTTAGTACTATATTCTATCTATAGACCGACGGTTAGACGGAGAGAGTAAACTAGATACTAGAGTAGTACCTATAGTACTACTACTTAGAGGACTAAGAAGACTAGATATCTTAGCTAGCGTAAGCGGAGTTTATATATAATAATAGTATATACCCTATACTACGTATAAGTCCCTTTAGGATATTATACGGATACGATCTAGATATAGTATCTATATTAACTCTAGCGACTTCTATAGCTTAGGACGAGCTATCTAAGGGAAGGATACTAGTAGTAATCGATACTATAGATAGGTTACGATAAGTATACGAGATACTTACGTAATACTAGAAAACTATAGCTAAGTATTAAGCGAAGTACTATAACGCTTATTATAAAGTAAAGAAGTATAGTATAGATAACCTAGTACTACTAGTATCTAAGAATATTAAGCTAGATATACTAAAGAAGAAACTTAGACTAAAGTTTCTTAGACTATTTTATATTATCGACGTAGTAGATATATAGGCGTATCGCCTAGTACTACCGTTAAGTACGAAGATCTATAATATCCTTTATATATTACTACTAGAGCCTTAGAAGGGCCGTAAGAGTAAGGAATATAAAGTAAGTATATCTATTATAGAGGAAGCGGATAAGTAGTAAGTAAAAGAGATCGTAAAGAAGAGGATATAGAAATAGAAGGTATATTACCTTATTAAGTAGATAGGATAGCTAGATAAGTATAGTATATAGGAACTAGCTAAGTACGTTAAAGATACTATAGCGCTTAACGCCTTCGAGGCGTAAACGAAGAGTAGATAGAAATAAAATAAGACTAAGATAAGTTAATAGTATATACTCGTTTTACTATTAAAAAACTATATAGAGCTTAGCGGCCTATAAGTACTAAGTAGTAGGAGAGGAGGTTACGTATATATACTATATAGACGCGTATTTAGTCGGAGTCGTTACTAGGAGTAATAGTATAGCCTATAATCTCGTCGATAGTATCGATAGCCTTAGTAAGGCCGTTATTAACTAGATACTAGAGCGGTTAGTATACGAAGCGTATACGATATAGAGTAGTAACTTATATAGCGACTAATCTCGACGAGAGCGATAAGGGAGGTATTAATACGCTTAAGCGTACTAATAGTATCGAGGCCGCCGAGCGTAGCTATAGCGCTACTAGTATACTTACTTTTAAATAGGATACTATCGGAGGAGACCTTATTCTTATTATAGTAGAAGGCGTAGAGGATTAGTTTAATAGCTATACGCGATTAGTATATAAAGCGTAAGCGATAAGTAAAATATATATACTAGAGACGGCTATAGCGAGCTCGTTATCGATATTAGCCTAGACTTACTAGCGCTCCTCGAGATTATTATAGATATCTAGCTCGAACTTATTATATATAGCGTATACGTCGCGTAAGCGCGATAGTAGCGCTAAGAGGGCGGGAGCTAGTACCGGCTTATACTTCTAGTTAATATCCTTATAGTAGTAATAGTAGACGGCCTAGCTAGAATCGAAGTAGCTCTTAGTATAGATATCGACTAGATCGACTAGTAAACGATTAGTATACGTAGCGCAACTATAATAGGGGCGAGAAGCTTACGATTAGCGGTTATATAGTCGTAATAGTAGGTATAACCCTTAGCTATAACCTTAGTACGCTTCTTAGGAGTAGTAAGTATAGATATAGTAGTTACGCGGCGCTTATCTAGAGTATTAGAGGGACCTATAGTAGCTATAGTAAAGATATTAAGATTATTTAAAGAGAAGAAAAGGGTACTTACTAGTAGGTTACTAGACGTAGGAGGGGCGTATATATAGTATAGGCTATAAATAAAAGAGATACTTAGGAATAGGAAAGAGTTCTTAGATAGGCTTTATAAGCTACTTATACTCGCTACGTATACTTAAACCTATTACTATAGACTACCCGTAAAGCCGCTTTACTTTATATAATTACGAATATATATATAAATAACCTAGTAATAAAGCCTTTACTATAAATAGTAAAGGCTAAGTACTAGAATAGTATAGCGACGGAAATCTTACGTATAGTAACTAGTATAGAGCGACGAGAACGTACGAGAAGTATAATAAATACGCTAGATAGAGGAGCTTAATATAAGATTAGGCTATACCTATAGCTAAGGATAGCTATACTAGGGAGAAGGAGATAATTATAAGGACCTTAAGGAGGTAATATCTCCTACTAAGACTTGCCTTAGTATATATACTATATACGTAACGTATAGGCTTTTTATATAGCGTCGTACGTATACTTAAATATATACTTATTAGTTCTACCTTCTATCGACTTATCGGTTAACGGATATCCTATACGTTACTATATATCTAGCCCCTTATACTTATAGTCTATCTTAGTAACCTTTCTTTAAGTAATCTCCTTATAGAACTCTATAATTCGAATTAGATTAGCGGTTAATTCGAATAAGTATTAGTACTAATTCGAATTATATATCTTTAGCTTTATTAATCTTACCCTATTTTATACTAGTCTTCTCTTCCTCGATAAAGTAGATCTACTTACTATCTAACTTTACGAACTTCTTATTAACTAGCTTAGAGTTCTTATTAGCCGTCTCTTTATAATCTTTATAAATATAGCCTACTAAGGCCTAGCGACCCTTATAAGTTCTCTAATTCGAATTAGTTAGTATATATATTCGAATAAGTAAGTATTCTAGTTCGAATTATATCTTATAGCCTTTAAATCTATAAGTAACTTCTCTTTAGTAGATCTTAATACTAAGCTAGTTATAGCTCTAGCTATCTAGCTTCTTATTCTTTATAAGCTTCTATTCGAATTAGTTAGTATATTTATTCGAATAAGAGAGGGTACTAATTCGAATTATACTACTTTAAATAATAGGAGATCCTTACTAGCCTCTTTTTTAATAGTATATAAATAGAGATAGTATAAGCGAAAGTTCTTAAAAGTCTAGATATTATAGTAGCCTACGATAGCGGAGATATTATTTACTATAGCTATTTTAGTATTAATTCGAATAAGGCTTTAAGCTAATTCGAATAAGAGTATAGTATACTTTAAATAGGCGTAGTAGGATAGTAGGATAGTAGGGTATAGGTATTTAGGTTAGGGTAGAAAGCGTAGTTAGGTTTTAGTTAGCGCGGTTAGGTAAGCTTTAGCGCGGTCGCTCCCGCTTTTAGCGCGGTCGGGTCAGCTGAACCCACCAATCGGTACTCACTCAGTCGGAAAAGAATGCATTTGAGATACTAGGTACGCAATCGCCGCAAGAGAGAACCGCGGCAAGTGGACATCGCGGGCATGACAAGGTGCCAGGGTCGAGCTGCCGATCTCAAAAAGAAGAGGATGCGCGTCGAAGGCAGGAACCGAGTCAGCCAATGCCGCACTTGAAACCATTATGTCGTGCATAGAGCAGCCGGAATCAAGGCAGCAACATACTCCACCTTATATGGCTCCAGTCCGAGGCACAGACTGTGGGATTGATGTCACAGTGCTAGCACCATGTTGTTGAGCAGCATCTGGAGCTCGCTGGCTCAAATCACTACAGTGCCAGTAGTTGACAATGCCTTTCCTTCCTTGCCAATATTCCAGTTCTCGAAAGAATGGTCCCTGCTAGGCCCATTTCAAATCGGTACTCGAGAGGCTGTCTGGGGTGCTGATCCTCTCGAACACTTTGGCGGCTTCAGGTCTCTCACATATGACCCAAATGCTGTCTTCAGAAGCTCATTGCCCGTAAATGGAACCACTGGCTGGTTTAACGTCACAGCACAACTCACCAAGCCGAGCGTCCAAAGGAACGGTGCCGCCTTATCCGTCGAGTTCCAAGATGTGGATTGGGAATCGCTTCGAAATGTGTATGGTTGGGCCGCGTATCAATGGCAAGCCTGGATCAGAGGTGAGATATATGTCCAGTCCAACAAGACTGAGATCTATACACTCTCCGCTCCACAGGTCCTTGAATGGTGGATTGACGCTATTCACTATTTCGGTGGGGATTTCTACGATTACAGTCGAGCTCCGCCACTACTTCATTTGACACCCGGCATTCATCGCATCGACATCAGGATAGTGAGAGATGTCAGAGCCTTCGGCGGAATCGAGAAACCATCTATGAACATCAGCTTGAGACTAGACTACAGCTATACAGGACTGAAGCATGTTGGTCAGGTGCTTATTTCTGATACGATCAACTCGGCTTCTGGCCAAGGTCTAGCCAGTCCATTCGGATCTGCTTTGATACGCAATGATGGAGATGGGGAAGTCATCATTTCAGCTGTGGAGGCTACGCACAACGCATGTCTAGCAGACTTGTGGCTCGGTGAAGAGTTACGTATAGCTCCTGGCCAAACCAGACCGGTGGCTTTCCGTGTGCGATGTGTGAGGCTCGACTGGCGAATCAGGCTGGACTTCAAGTTCCGAGTGGCCAGCAGAGAGCGCATTGAAACATTAACCGTTCTAGCAGAGCCTACCCGACGCAACCCAGGCGAGCCTCACAAAGTCACCTTTCCTCATCCGGGTGGAATTGTCTCTTATGCTATTCTTCGGCCGCCTTCGCGACGAGCTGTGGATGCAGTGCAGCCAAATGCAACATTGCCCGTCCTTCTTGGATTTCATGGCGCCGGAGTCGAAGCAGAATGGGACAGTGTAAGGCTGGCATTGCAACCACTTCCAGACTTACCTGCTTGGGTGTTATTTCCCACAGGCGTTACGCCGTGGGCCGGCGATGACTGGCATGCTTTTGGATTCCCAGACGTCGAAGCTGCCGTGGAGATGATTCCAGATTGGATCGAAGTCAACGAGTGGCAAGGTCCAGGTGTTGATACTCAGCAGTGGCTGGTCGCTGGCCATTCGAATGGAGGTCAAGGCGTATGGCATGCATTGACGCATTGGCCAGACAAGGTGATCGCTGCAAGCCCGATAAGCGGCTATTCTTCGATACAGAACTATGTGCCATACACCTTCTGGCAACCTAGTGATCCCGTTCGCACATCAATCATACAATCGGGCCTTCTGCCTTATCGACATGAGCTTCTACTCGCGAACGCAAAGGGGATACCCGTGCTTCAACAACATGGCGGAGCTGATGATAACGTTCCTCCATATCATTCTCGTCTCCAAAGCCAGCTCATCCGCGAAGCGGGCGCTGAAAGCGAATATTTCGAATTTCCTGGTAAACCACACTGGTGGGATGGAGTCTTTACCACGGCGCCTCTGAAAGACTTCTATCAGCAGCAGATTGATATTAACATCGCCAATGTGACCAAAGCTCCAATCACATTCAGAGACTTCTCACTCGTGGTAGCAAACCCAGGAGACACTGGATCAAAGCACGGTTTCCGAGTTCTGAACTTGATCAATCCTGGTCAGATTGGTCGACTGGAAGTCTCGTTCGATCCAACGACATTGGCATGTTTGATCAGCACAGCAAACGTGAGAATGTTCTATGTACCACCTTACTTCCGCGACTGCAGCTTCGTTACCATAGACAGGCAGGAAATATCAGTGCTTGGGGGCGATTATCAGAGTGACGATTGGAATCTCGAGCTGGTCAATGGTACTTGGGATCTCGAAGCCGTCCCATCTGACAATACGCGCCCGATCATTCGGCGCATGGGCAGCCAGCTAGGACAAATGGACTCAATACTGCGCACCCGAGGGCCATTCCAGATTTTGCAGCACTCAGAGCAAGCACATCATATTGCACTGCAGATATCTCGAAATCTCTGCCAATACTTCGCAGCCGACACAATCATAAGCAAAGACTGGGACGAAGCATTCACTTCTACAGGCAACATCATCAGTGTCGCTATCGGCAATGACCTACCCAAGGGCTACTTCGCAAACCATCCCATTCAGATTGAAAAGGGCAAGAAAATCCACATTCGCCATTTCTTTGGCAATCCGGGCAACTACGAGGATTTTGCTGATCTTGGACTTGCTGCGATATTTTTGAGACCTCTGCCTATGGGCAGACTGGAATTGGTCGTCTGGGGATCTGATGCTTCGATGCTTGAGGTTGCAGCACGGCTTGTACCGATGATGCCGGGAAGTGGTCAACCAGACTTTGTAGTCATGGACAAAACAATGCTCGCGAAAGGTCTGGAGGGTGTGCTGGCGATGGGCTTTTTCGATAATTTCTGGGAAGTCTCAAAGAATTCGTTCTTTGGATGATCACACGGCAAGAATCGAGCGAACGGCTGTGCGTAGCAGTGACTCACATCACTATGTACTTTTCATGTATTCTGTCATCTACATCATATCTAGTCATGAATTACAATCTAATGTCTCGGGTTCTCAGCATCCTTGAAGCTTCTGGGCTTTGGCTGCGTGTGCCACCCACCACGACCACCATATCGAGGCTTAGACCCATCATAGTGATGATAGTTCTCTGGACCTCCCTTGCCCCAATTATCCTTGTGATCTTTATAATCATGACCATTCTCAGACTTGACTTCGCTCAAACCAAGACATTCTGCCATCTTGAAGAAGACATCGATGGAGCTGTAGACTCCGCCGAAGATTTCTTGACAAGGACCCATAGCGAAGAGAGCGACGTCGGTCAGAGAGTGGACACCCTGGTCAGCGGAAGTTGGGAGAGTTCCGTTGACGATGAAACCATTCTGAGCATCGGTTGGGTTCACGAAATTTTCGCTGCTTGGGAAACCAGTGATGTTATCAGCTGGAACTCTCGGACCATCTTTGTGAACACGGTAGTTCTCGCGGTGATCTGGATTGGCGCCGAAGCCTTGGGCGAGAGTGTAGCGAGGGTCCCAGTTGGATGGGAAGTTGCTGTCAGAGTATCGAAGGTCGCCAGTGTTGATGTACTGGGAAAGGCCAGACTCTCCGTACGTTCCTACAGCATGGCGCTTGTCGCGATCATCCGCCTGAGCATCGGCATATTTTGTGTCAAAAGAACCGAAAACGT
The DNA here is from genome assembly GCA_014298035.1 of Pseudocercospora fuligena. Taxonomy (NCBI): domain Eukaryota; kingdom Fungi; phylum Ascomycota; class Dothideomycetes; order Mycosphaerellales; family Mycosphaerellaceae; genus Pseudocercospora; species Pseudocercospora fuligena. The sequence continues at coordinate 40,431 of JABCIY010000038.1, read as the reverse complement.
CGAAACCGTGGCCGTGGTCGGCTGTGACAACGATCAAAGTGTCTTTGTAGATGTCCAACTCCTTGAGGTGTTCAATTGAGTGCTTGATGGTGTCATCGAGCTCCAATAGCTCACCGAGCGCGCGGTCGTAGTCGAGAACGTGCATCATCTTGTCGACTGAGGCGGCTTCGGACATGATGAACCAGCCTTTGTCTCCAGCGCGGTTGTGAAGGATGTCGATGGCCTTGAGCGTCATCTCTTTGAGTCCGGGCTGATCGGTGGCATTACCACCCTGGCAATCTGGGTAGTTCTTGCCCTTGTTGAGATTGGTCTTGTAGATGTTCCTGTCCAGCCATTTCGCCATGTTCGATTTTGTGAAGATGCCCAGAGTTCTCTGGTCACTTGGTGCAGCATCGAGAGCGGTCTTGTTGTATACGACATTGTATCCAGCGTCTCCGAACACCTTGTAGTAGTCCTGGTCCTTGTAAGTCTCGCCACCCAGCTCCTTGGCGCAGAAGTTCTCAGCACCGCCGCCGAAGAGAACATCGGGTCCAGACCATTCAGTCCAGGTATAGTTGACAACACCGTGAATGAAGGTATCGATGACATGTGGATACTCTCCTCGATCTCTCGTGTGAGCGGTAAGAGCAGCTGGAGTAGCATCTGCAATGTAGGCGGTTGAAACGATACCCACATGGCCCGCATAGAGACGGTGGAAGATCTCAGCAATCGACTCGACTTTGGGGTCATCGAAGGGGTCTGGGGACGAGTCTCCATAGACACCGAGCGCATTGACGACTGACTTATGTCCAGAGTACAGAGCGGTCGCAGAGTTGGCAGAGTCTGTTATGAACGAATCGATCGAATGTGTCATCTGGTGACCGACCACCGGAAACTTGTCCAGCGCGAGTGTGCTCTGATATTTGCCATTGATCGTCTTGTGGGCAACAAGACGAGCAGCAGTGATCATATTTGTGGTCATGCCATCTCCGATGAAAAGGAGGACATTCTTGGTCTTGCGGACCTGCTCGATGTCTCGAACGTGCCAGTGAGCAACTGTTTCCGTGCCATTGTATTTCAAGGTCGCCACATAGTCTCCAGGCTCGTACAAAGCCACTCTTCGCCATGCCTTGGAAGCCACATTGACCATGGAAGGCGTTTCAGCATCTTGTGCGAACAGGTCTCTGGGCAATGCTTAGCATCGAGTTTCGATCGCGTAACTTGAGGTCATCCGTATCACTTACTCGTACCAGCTAAAGTCCCAAGTTTCAAGCTCTGGCTCATCTAAACCAAGGAATTCTGAAGCACTCTTGGCCTCGGCACCAACTTTGCCAATGGTGAAGCTGAAGTCCTCATCAGGAATGCCATCTGTCGCTTCTGATCCATTGACTGGAGCGTGGACCTCGACCCTGATATCGAAGTACTGTCCAGCTAGAAAGTCTTGCTGATCTGGCGGAATAACACAACCAAGTGTAGGACCTTTCGGATCAAAGTCAGTATGAATATGTGCAGGAAGGTAAAGCCAGAGAGATGGTATGCACTTACAAGTACCAAGTCGCCGGAATGTCTGCGCTCCCACGAGCGATATCAGTGCAGCGACTGTAGCTGCAGAAGAACGAACGAAACGCATCCTGAACCAATGAAGCGTAGAGACTCACAGAAAACAGAGCTCGACCTTGATGGAACCTCGTGGCCAACCCTGCGCATCTTATAAAACCTACCTCCTCACCCAGCAAGCAGATTTTAGCCCGCTCGCTTTCCCAGGACGTAATGGCGTACCTGCAGCAGCAAGCAAGCACGCGGCCCACACACCATCGTTGCACTTCAGCTGTGCCATTGAGACTTTGCGGCAGTGGACAGATAGCAGGGACCCTTGGCCATCATTCGCCGCCGCCGACATCAAGGAAGCAGTACAAGCATTTGGTTCGGCTCGCTTGAAGGAGACATTACTTGGCTTTGAGGCACACGGTGTACAAACAGCCGTCGCGAATGGTTGGAGGACAGCGAAAATGCTGAAAGAGGCGTTGTAACGACCTGCCTATCTTCGATGCCAAGTGAGGTCGGAGTCTTGGTCAAGCAGGCCAAGAATGCTAGCCATATATAATATGCGAAGCATTTGCCCGGCCGTGCTACTTGAGATACACGTGCTGCGAAGTCGACGTTTTGGTTGGCTGCGATGAGGAGGTGCTGTGTCCAACGCTGTGTCGTGCTCAGAACCGCAACGCCAAGTCCATGCCAGCAACATCCTCACCACCACGTGGGATTATTGCTACATCTCGCATCTCGCATGGCACCATGGAGGATGCCAGCAGCTCGGAGAGATGTCTCGATCTAGTTGCAGCCAAGAGGCCCAGCAAAATGGCTCGACATGGCAAAGATACGGAAATGGATGTGTTCGCAGAGATTAGTACAAGATTTTGGTTGGTTCATGATATCGTTAGTCGTGCTCATCCATGCCTGCCAGGCCCTCAAAACTACCCAACCGCCGCTGCAGGGTATATAGTAAGTACAATTATCTGCAGGTAAAAGTGAATGCATATTTTCCAGGCACCGACTTGTACTAGAAGCCGTCCATGCCTTCTGCGGGTACAATATCTCGGATTGCTCGCCGCCACCGTCCATCGTCAGGTCGTTCCTGATTGTTGACAAACCAAGCGCCGCACATACGCCTCCAAACTTGTTCTTCGTTCTCCTGAAGTTGTTTGAAGCGATCACCAACATCGAACTCCTCATGGAAGTCTGCACCAGGCGGCTGCAGCGAGTCTTGGGCGCCACCAATTGCATTGGTGCCAAGGGTTGGAGTATTCTCATCTTTGAGATCATCTATACCGGCGAATGCATCTTCTTCGTCCTCGACATCGGTCACGGAGGGAGACATCTGACCGGAGACATCTCGTCCCGCTTTGACCTTCAGCCATTTCATCTGCTGTGGGTCGAAGACCATTCCATTTTGTACTTGAATGTTGTACCCGCTTCCCGTTGGAACATGAGCTATGAGCGCTGGTCGAGACGGTGATGTGTTGGATCGTTGATGCGTCCTCTCCCGTTCAATGTATGATGATTGCGGTCGTAACGACGGTGTCGGTGTCTCCAAAGGAGGTATGTCAAATTCACGCAACGTGTTTTCGTTACCTTCCCATCGAAGTGTTTGCGGATTATAGATCATGCCTTTCTCACCTAAAATGACTCGGTTAGTCGTTGCGACGAAAGTATGGGCTCAGCACTCACTTTTGACAACATGTGACCCAATGCCCGCGATCAGCCCGGGTCTTTTGCTCTTCTGCCGCTGAGCACTGGGACTATTGAATGGGCTGCGCGCAGCAACTTGTGCTTTCCAACTGGTTGTCAATGGTTGAAGAGGCCCTTCACTCCTTGGCCGTGGCTGGTTTGCGAGTCTAGTCTCTCTAGCAATTCTACTGGCAGCAGTGTCACGCAAGTAGCTGGGGGTAGCAGAAGGCGCATTGTCATAAAATCCTTTTGTGGGACTGGCTGGTGTTCTCGGTGGCGCTGGTGTCATGATTCTATCCGGGATCGCGGTCACAGTCGATATTGCCGAATTTCGCTTACTAGGATCGACAAAGTCGCTTCGACTTTGTGTTCGCCTGAGCGTGTTCTGCTTCGGCGGGCCACGGCCCACAGGTTGTTTAATGAACTTGCTCTCCTTGGTGACGGATGTCGGCAAGTCATCAAATATTTCAAGTTCAGATCCATCGCCGTAATGACGTCTCCGGTTAGGCTGCTTGATGGTCTGCTTGGATCGGGCCTCGCGTGCCAGTGAGGGAGGCGCTATGTTCTCCCTGGATCTCGGTACCCGAGATGGTGTGTCCGGTGCGACCTGGTTGGAGAGGCGTGAGCTAGGTCTTGGTGGTGGTGATTGTGCACCTTGTCTGTTCGGATCTGAATCTCGCCGCAGATGGTATGGCATAGCTCTATGGGCAGTGACATGTGGCGACTGGTAATTCGAGACGCCTGCAGGCAGGAACGGGACCGACGGCTTGCTGGATAAAGTGCCATGACTATGCTGATTTCGCAGTGCTGGCGCCGAACGCTTAGAACGGAGCAGTTGCGAGCTCGTCGTAGTTGGTCCTCGCCTTTCACGAGCAGCGTGAGAGGCACCACTCTCGAACACTGGGTCGAGTCTGGACGTATGTCGAGTGCCAGAGACTGGACGCGGTATATGAGATCGGTTATATATAGGCTTGTCTGTAGGTTTGTCGTGAAAGTTGAGTGTGGTGGCTGGACGTGACGATGAAGGGAGAGGCTTGGTCGACTTCACTTGCACGTTTCTGTTGGTAGTCCGCTTCCTGACGTTGATCACGTCGCTCTCGCCGAAGTCCAGGTCGTCGAGGAAATTGTCGTGATCGTCTGAGAATAGCTTTGACTTCTTGTGCAGGTTCATGGTAGGTTGTTGGTCGACTACAGCAGAGTTGGGCTGGGAATTAGGCTGGGAATCTGTCAGGTCGGCGTCCGCAGCTCGACGCTTCTTGAGGATGGCCTCAAAATCCATGGGCCCTTCTGGCAGCTCCAGTCCTCCAAAGTCGTCGACCTCGCTGTCTGCCGTCGCTGACCCTAGGCTCGGACTCATCACTGAGGCAGAGCCGCTGCGGTTTCGCGTGCTGTTCTTGCCAGCAAATCTAATGCCAAGGCTCCCTTCCAGATCATCGAAATCGTCGAAGTCTTCGCCGGACATGACACCGGGGTCTTCCGTACGAGGCTTCAATTGTAGTGGCTTGTCCAGCATTTCGAGGTCATTATCCCAGTCATCAATCTTCTGCTTCGACTGCTTCTTCCCCAATCGCTTGATGGTGCCGCCAAGAAGGGCACTTGTTGGTACATTTTGTGGCAGCGGGATGCCAGCCTGTTTCGCGGATAGGATGGCCTGCTTGGAGCTGTGTTCGTCGTTGGGCTGTATGACGACGTTCCAGTCCTCGTCGCCAGCGACCGACTCTGACCGCGTGCTGAGGCGCGAGGACATGCTTAGTGGGCCGGTGCCAGTGCTGGCGTTGGCATAGGCCGTGAAGTCGCCCTGCAGGTCGGCATCGTCGTCCCAGCACTCCATGGCTGCCCCTTCCGCCCAGGAGAGCGGGTGTGGTCGTGGGGAGGCAGCGGCGATGCTGCGTGGTGGTGGTGGCTAGGAAGTCGGTCTGGGTCTGGGTGCGGTGCGTGTTTCGAATGCGACGTTTCTGTTTCCTCCGGTGATTTGCTCTCGCCCGCACGGCCTCCTCCTCGTGGCACTTCACGCGCCAGAGGGAGTGTGCTGGCCTTGGGAAAGCTCTGCTGATATGCTCATGCGGCCGAGTAAGTCTCCTGCATGGACGGATGCGCTGGTTGCATCTTCTCCCAGGTGCTACGTGCTAGTCACATCTCTCGGATGCGCAGACGCGCGCCGACCTTCCTTCCAGCAGTCCACTCCGCGGGCCAACCGCGTCTAGCGAAACTCTATAGTGGCTCCCTGCGCGCGCCGAATACAAGTACACCCCAAACACCAAATCTCGGCCTCAACTCGTCTCGCACCTGCACCAGCCGGTCGGATCGCTCGACGACCTCAATTGACGCGTCGTCGGGAAATCTGAAGTGCCCAGGCAACAGGTGCGATTACCACCACGCGGCACGATCAACAAGGTCCAGGCACCACCACGGGCCGCAGCATCGAATAACGGCGTAGAACGTGGGAACAGGCAAGACACTCTTCCTTTCAATTATTTTCCCTGACTTTCGATCTCGGTTCAGGGTGCCACGCTGTATCTGAGCCAGTATTACATCTACTCCAGACAGAGGAGAAACACAGAATCCAAGCGTGCTTCAGACTCGAATCATGACTTCCGAGCAGAAAGAGCATATCCTCCGTCTGCGGCGAACAGACAAGAAGTCCGAGCACTTATTGGTTAATGTCGGCAGAAATGGACGCAGAGATTTAGATCTCAAGCTCATCGGCACTGACCAGTACGTGGCATTTATCGGAACAATCACAGAGGCCGACGTCAAGTCGCTACAGGAACGCAATTACACGGGAGATCTCGCAGAATGGAAGACAGTCTTGCGTTTTGCACTTCTACACGAAAAGCCGGACGGGACCCTGCCAGAGTTTCTTCAGGGAGTGGAGACGGTGGCCGCCATTAGCGGATCCACATCCACGATCACTGTTCGGAAAAATATTGGCGGTATTACGCAAAGACTTGGCTCTGTCAAGCTCGAGCTCGACAAGGACGAAAATGAAGAGATTGTGCCAATGGAATGGGTCGACGTTGCAGCAGCAACGTCCGATGAACTCCGAGACCAGTTGGCAACGCTCGAGGCTTCTGTCCAGACCCAAAAGGACCAAATTGCAAAGTTGTCGACCGAGCTTGACATGCTAGTAAAGGCCAAGAGAGAGCACGAAGATGAATTGCTCAGCAAATTTGCGGCATTGCTCAATGCAAAGAAGCTGAAGATTCGGGACCAGCAACGTCTCTTGAATGGCGCCAAGGTTGATCCGGTTGCTGCGGAAGAGATTAGTTCTGCTCGAGCCTCAAGGACTTCAACAAGAAAAGCAGGGGCATCTCGTGGTGGCAAGAGAAAAGCCAACAGTGCAGCACCACCGTCGCCAGAGGAACAACAGCATGATGATGACGACGCCGAAACGGTCGACGGCACGGAGGATGCCGATGGTGCTTCAAGGAGAGAGCAGATAACTCCAGAACCATCCGATGCTGATGCAGCGACAGACTCCGAGGGCGAAGATGAAGATGTGATGAAGAAGTCGGCGGCGGGCCCAGCTGCATCGTTACGGAGCTTGACTGGAAGAAGCCAGCGTGCAGAAGACACAACCGAGAACATGGACCTTGACGAAAACTTGCCTCCACCAAGAAAGTTGCCTTTCAATAGCAAAAAGTCGGCTCCTGAGAGCGTGAAGAAGTCTACGCCACCTCCTACATCGAACACGAATGATGTCGGAGAAGATGATGAAACAGATGATGATGAATTATGAGCATGCACGAAGTATGATACTCTATAGCAAGCCGAACAGATGCGTATATCTCTTTCACGTGGCCGTGACATTTTGGGGCTGTTTTGTGTTGCGTTGTGTGGACAGCTGCAGGCGGAAAGTCCAGGCACATTGTGGGAGAGGCTTGCGCCTGATCTGCAACGTTCCAACAAAGTGGTGTTCGCGGATCCAGACGAGCGGATTCCGGGCTGCGAACTCAGTCACCTTACAACCTCAGTACATATTCAACCAGAGACTTACTGCTAACAGGAGCAGATGGATCGCGGGTAAGACACAAGCATTGCCTTGAAGACGCGTCGTAGGTACTGGCTGTGGTCTTTAACATGGCAATGCGCGGCTGTTCATTCTTGTTCGAGCGCCGTTCTTGCAACGGGCTATCGCATCATCGGTGTGGGCGTGTGGGCTGCAAGATTCCGCTGCTTGGTCGTCAGCCCCAATCCCGAGTAGAGTCGAATGGCGCTTTGTGTGCAACATGTCGACAATTAACATATGAAGAGAATACCCAGTTAGCACTATTGTGATATTGTTTGTCTTGGCTGTCTTGATGCTGTCCGCTCTAAACTAGTTCACCGTCCCTTGACAAGGAAGCCGGCGCAGTGGGGAAACTCGCTTCGTTTCGTCAACAGCTGCTTGCTTGTCTTGTCTCGCTTGATCGCAGCACTCGAACGTAAACACGACCACGCTGCTATTTTTTGCGCCGACACCGACTATCGCATACACTCAAGTCGCACACGCCGTGTCACGCATTGGCTCGTGCCAGACTCGCGATTTCGCATTGACTTTGACTTCCTGCGCCTGCGCCGACTGCTGGTGACGAACGACCCTGGTCAGTTCTATCTGGAAATCGCAACGACTCAGGCGCTCGCTCAATGCTGCGCTCACACTCCACCGCGCTTCGGCCACCCTGATGCGAAACTACAGCGGCGAGTAACATCCGCGCGAGACCATGCCTGCGGCGGACGAGGCACAAGAACGCCCGCCCGCCGCTGCGACACATGCACAGAAACCGGCACAGACACCAGCGACGACATGGAAGCCCAACAAAGACGAGCAGGCCGATCTGGACGCCATTGATGTCGCTCTCGTCCGCATGCGAGACCACATCCCGCCCGATCCCTATATCATGACCATACCGCAAGAAGACGACATCAAGTATCGACACCACTACCAGGCGCAAGCGCTACAGTGGACGTATAGTGCACCTTTTGACTTTCGCACCGAACACGAGAGCATTCAGTACCTGACTTTCCACTACTATGAGCCTGGCAAGGAGATGTTCCTGCTGCACAACAGCCGGCCCACGTGGGAATCGCACGCGACCAATGGAGGCACATCTGGGAAGACCCGTCCAGGAACTGGCGCAAACACGCCGAATGGTGCTCCTAAGAAGAAAATAAGTCTGGACGCGTACAAGAAGAAATTGAATGGAGGAACTGCTACTCCTGAGAACGATGTAGCCAAGAACGGTGATGCGCCAGCTAAGCAGCCCGCCGTGAAAGGTCCAATTGAGAGAGTCAAAGCTGAGACGCAGGAGATGTTGGCTGCAGTCGCCGAAGAGAGTGAGGACGAACAGAAGATGAAGAAGGAGAAATCGCCAGAGCAGGGTGATCTCAAGCGCAAGCGCGACGACAATGGAGGGAGAAATGCTCAAGAGAAGCAGGAAGATGTTCGTGAGACCGAGCCTGCTGCGAAGAAGGTGAAGATGGAGAGCGTCAAGGTGGAGAAGAAGGAAGCAGATGCCAGAGGAGCGCGTAAGCCAGAGAGGGACGCTGGAAGTAAATCGAAGGTTGCAGGTGGCAGCAAAGCAGAAGACCAGAGTCTGCCACCACGGCTTTCTCCCGGCCTGCCGCCACGTCTGTCGCCAGGGCCCATTCCGCATGGCGAGAAGTCACCTAAACCCATAGCCTTTGAGGAGGACGATGAGGAAAGATTACCTCCTCGACTGTCACCTGCCAAGTCTCGGACAGAGAAGCTGTCCAAGCAGAACGAGCCTCAGGCAGATGAAGAGGATCGATTGCCGCCAAGGTTGTCACCAACTCTTCCTGACAACATTGCTAGGACTATCGAGGCTCGTGCGCACTTTCGATCAGCGTCACAATCATCAGATCACTCTGCGCCAAACTCTGCCTCGAAGGAGAAAAATAGCAAACTTACACCAATCAGAAAGTCTGAAAGCGGTATCACGAAGCACAAGTCACCTGCACCACGCAATGGCTTTCGCGCCAATTCCAGCAGTCCTGCAGTGCGGCCGCAAGCGACTTCTGTCGTTGGAGGCAAAAGTCCTGAGCTATCGCAAGAAGATGAGATTGCGGTGGGCAAGACACTCAAGGCTCAGAGGGTGGAGCGGCCCGAGAAGCCAAGTCTACTGGTAAAGCTCAAGTACAAGCGTGCGCGGAGAGAAGATATCGCGCGAATCTTGAAGATGCGGCCGAAACCTGCTAAGAGCATGTTTCAGGTTGAGGCTCCAGAAGAACCAAAGCGGAATGGAGAACGCAAAGATGAACCTCCAGCGAAGACTAAGGGTGTCGCTCAGAAGGTTGGTCCAGTCAAGAAGAAAAAGAAGCCGGCTGTAGAAGAAAAGCAGCCTGCGAAGCAAGTCGAAAAGCCTTCCGAAAAGGCGGAGAAGCGACCAGCAGCGGAGAAGCGACCTTTACCCGACGACGACAAGCCAGAGTCTGCAGCAAAGCGGAAGAAGTCTGACGAGAGTGACAAGCGCAAAGAACCATCGACACCTGCGCCGCGGGACATGGACTCACCTCTTGCTCAAAAGCATGTCACACCGAGCACGAGAAAGGACTTCCTATCAGCGGCGATGAAGAGGGAACAATCGCAGGATAGCAACGCCACCCATACGCCTCCGGCTTTGACCAGCACGCCAAGTATAGGAACGAATTCTCAGCCGAATGGAGTTTCGAGGCCGCCCTCAAGTCAACCAAGCAATAAAACGCCCAAACAGCAGGCATGGGAGATTGAGCAAAAGAAGCTTGAAGTTTTGGGACGAGAGCTCAAGCATGCTGCATCGGCACACATCAATGCTTCTCAATCGGACCATGATCAGAAGATGGCTGCCGTTAAAGCCGTGGAGTCCTTTATTTGCTATCTGCTCGCATTCACTTGTGCAGACGAAGCAGCTGCCGCAGCCGATCCACGGCAATCGCCATCTTACCGGAATTGGAAGAGTTTGACAGGTTTCTATGGATTCGTGAAACGGCATACAGAACCTTTCTCTCCCTTATACGGTTTGGTCAACTCCTTAGGTGTCGTCTTTGGCTCCAGAATCTTAGAAATCGGCACTCAGCTCCAAGAAGGTCCCTCGCAGACGACCTTGCTCGAGACGCAAGTTCTACTCCAGAGGTCTGCCGCCGCTGCTGAAGAGAAACTGGACATCGACATGTTGCAAGAAGTTTTCCCAAAATCCTGGAAAGGTCGAACGAAAAAGCTGGCTGCGCATGAGAAACTCGATCCTCCGAAACTTGGTGGTCAATATAAACTTCCTCTAGGTGTTGCAACGACTCCTGTTCGAGCTGCTAGAGCTGGATATGCCATGCTTGGAGAATGGATGGATAGAGAAGGGATCCAGTATTCGATGAAACTCAAGCTTTGAACAACCATTCAGGCGTTTCGGGAGACATGAAAGATTGTGTGGCACGGAATGAGGGAGGGTTTGGGACCGTTTTTGTGATTTCTTGCTTTTTAAAGTCGATACCCCCAACAGTATGTGTGGAAGAAGAGCGCATGGTCCGCTACGGTACAGTACCTTCCTGGCACGTGTGTATTGTGGAAGGGTTTACCCTGTTGTTTTTAGTGATATATTATATCTAGGATGATGATCATGATCATAATGAAGATTGCTGTGACAACATTCTCATAAGCTCTTTTTTCTCGTTACTGGTGCTAGTTTGACCACTACCTGAAAAACGATTCGCTGCTGGGGATGTGCAGAGGGTGACGACAAAGAGAGGAGCTCGCACTCGCGGGAGCAGGAGCTCTATGCATCCGAAGCCTCCGCGGCATAATGAGGCATCAGGATTGAAACCTGTTCGCATGTTACGTGTATCTCTCCACTTCTTGTCATTTCTGTTCATGAAAGAAGCTCGTTGTTGCTTGTCACGTACGACCTGCCATTACGATTTTTGTTTCGTCTATGGGATTCTTTGATCTAATGTCCGCTCGCTCGCTTGCTCGTTTTTACATGATGAATATTGCGCCTCAGCCTTTCCAAGGCGTAATCGACCGTCTAGAACGCCGCGCGTGGTGCTGTCTAAATCTTCCCATAGCGATTGACAGGAATTATGAACCGACATTTGCGCCTTCATGCTCGCTAATGCCCGACGAAACACGATCTCTTTGCATCTCATGAGGAGTCATCGCCAATTGTCATGCCCTTCTTCTGGATCTTTGCTGGTGGCAGACCGAGACCGTTCCTGTTGCGGAAGAACAAGACCTTGGCCTGGTCGCCCTTGGCACCCTCATTTGGCTCAACCCACTGACACCAGCGAGCGCTCTTGTACATGGACTTCAAGAAGCCGATTGAGCCGTCCTTGGTGTCTGCTCGGTAATGCCTTCCCATGATTGGCTTGATGGCCTCGGTCGCCTCATCAGCATGGTAGAATGGGATGGTAGACACGTAGTGGTGGAGGACGTGTGTCTCGATAATGCCATGGAGCAGCTGGCGTCCGATGAAGCCGAATTCGCGATCGATAGTGGCAGCGGCGCCGCGGGTGAAGTTCCACACATCACCAGTGTAGTGTGGAAGCGATGGGTCGGTGTGCTGAAGGAAGGTGATAGCAACTGTGATCGCTGTCAGTACGGATCTCGCCTCAACTCACACCCTGATTGCCTTACCGAGCCAGTGGTTCACCCAGAGATACGGGATGATGTACCAGACCAGGAGATTCGTCCAACCATACGTGCGACCAATATAAGTCAAGACGGAGCCAACGATGAACAGACCAAGATCGGAGAGCAGAATCAGATGCTCATCCTTCTTCTCATACAACGGGCTGCTTGGCATGAAGTGGTTGACGCTGAAGTTTCCATTCTTCTTGCCCTTGCCTTTGCCCTCAGGCTGCTTCTCGTGGTTGTTGTGTCCAGTCACGTTCTTGAGCAGGTAAAGAGGCCAGCCAGCAAGCTGCTGTCCAATGAGCATGGTGGCGGTGTAGATTGGCGTCTCTTCCAACAGTTCGTGCATCTCGTGGAGCACATATCCCATGCGGGTAGCGTGCTCTTCACGTGTACGAGGGACGAAGACCATATCTCGCTCCATGTTGCCAGTAGCCTTGTGGTGCTTGCCGTGGCTGATCTTCCAGCTGAAATACGGGACGAGCAGAGCAGAGTGGCAGATCCAGCCAACGGTATCGTTGAGGATCTTGCTAGGCGAGAAGGACTGGTGACCGCACTCGTGGGCAAGGACCCACAGACCAGTGCCAAAGAGACCCTGGATGACAGTGTACAGACCCCAGAGCGCAGCTCGGAGAGGCGTCGAAGGCACGTATTCCGGGGTGCAGAACCTGTTGAACAGGTAGAAAGTCGTGCCTAGCGACACGATATCCCTTGCTACGTAGTAGAGACCAGTTGCAGCTGACCTTTCGTAGCAGTGCTTGGGGATAGCATCTCGGATGTCCTTGATGGTGTAGTCTGGGAGCTGGAACTCATTTCCGTAGGTGTCAACAAGCTTCCGTGCAGGCTCTTTCTGGAAGTCTTCGACAGACCCCAGGGAGGACAGGGATGTCGATGAAGCCGAGGCAGTGGGCGAGTCGTCTGGCGTGCCTGCCGTGGAATTGGACACGGTGGAGGGCATCGAGTCGACAGTGACGGTGCGTCTCATGGCCGCCTTTTGCGGCAACGCTGTCGTGCTCATCTTGGCGGAGATTCTGTGTATAAATTGACGGTGGGTGCGGGTAGAGGGTTTCGTTCAGAGTCGAGAGAGGACAGACGGTGTGCTGCTGCAATTGCACCCGCTGTTGCAGTAGTCGATCGAATGGTCGGTTGAGAGGGAGCTTGCCGGTTGGGGGAGCTTCTATCTTTCTATCCAGGCAAGATACAACTAAAGAGTGAGGCCAGCACTCCAACGTCTCAAGAGAGGTTGCAGGAAAGAGTGAACGGCTGGCAAGCTGCAGCACTGAGAGGTGTTTTGTTGTAGTAGTGTAGAGCGAGGAGCGAGACCTCCGGACACAGTCTAGTTGAGTTGGGCTTTTCTACTAGAGTTCACAGCCAGGGTCTCGACGAATTTCTCCTACAAACTAGCCCAAATATTCGGCTGCTTTGACTATGCATGCATTCCTTGCTTGCCATTGGCTCACCAAACCCATCTGTGCGAACTGCTCTGCCATCGGACATTCTACCTTTCAAGTTTTGCTGTATTTCAGCGTTGTGCAGGCTCGCAATGGCAGCGAGAAAACACACCTGGTTGCTGCTCCCGCCCATCGTGCCAAGAGCTTGACCCTGCAGAATGGCAGCTACTGGCTCGCCTCAACGCCTCGTGAGAAAGGCATGCAACTCTGCATCCCCGAGCCACCGCCCTCGAGACCGCCTTTCTGAGCCAAAAGATCAATGCGAAGCGATTCAGCCAGCCCGGCCGAGGTGGCCAATCTGCTGTTGAGAAGCTGTTTGACCCACGCAAATCGTCAAAAAGCCCGGTCGTGCTAAGGCGTCCCTGGTTTAAGGCTCGTCGTTATCGCATGTGGTGGGGACCAACATTTTAATAGGCTCGCTGCAACACATCGCCAAGACTTTGCGGTCCATTGATCTCGGGAGAAGCAAAGTCGAGTGCAGTGTGCACCGTGAGGTTGATCAGCGATTCATCCGTCTAGGCTGATTTGGGAATGCACAGTATGAGACCTATGATACTCTATTGTTCGCTTCATGTGAAAGTACCCAGTATCACAAGACATGTCAACCAGCGCCTGGGCATTGTGTGCGAAGCTTCGTCCGAGCACAAGCAGCCACCACTTACATCAGTGCCTCCAATACTTTCCACTGCGTATGGGCAGCACAGCAGATGTATTTGAAGACGAGCAAGAGTGTGCATTAGGTCTTCGAATACTATAGCACATCTTTGCCTCTGTTTGCCTTGCCAATTTTTCAGCGTCTCATCGCCTCATCACCTCATGTCAAACTCATATTGCCTCTTCCGCTCAGTCCAAATGTACAGTGTTGAAACCATTTCTCATCTTCACATGCAAAAAATATAGCCGGGCCATGATGTCAGCTCACCTATCCACGTCCTTGCAAGCTCGATCCATTAAGGTCGATCGGGCCACACCTCTTTAGCGACCGCCTTGACCAGAGCCAATTTCTTGAACATCTTCTCCTCATCCATACCCTCAGCACCGATTGCAACACTGGCGAATCCGCACTGTGGGCTGATACCGATGTTTTCTAGAGCTTCCTGAACAGTTCGACCTTGACCTTTGGCGATGATCTCCGCAGCTTCCATCACGCGGCTCTTGATGAGCTCTTTGTCCTCCAGTTGTGGATCCTTGGTTGTCACTACACCCAACACAACATTCTTGTGCTTCGGCAAGAAACGAAGCGGCTCGAATCCGCCACTGCGAGGATTGTCGTACTCCAAATAGAAGGTGTCGTAGTTGAGCGTCTTGAAAAATTGCTCAGCAATCGCTTCGTACGATCCTTCACTGAAGTGCATCGACTTGGAGAAGTTTCCTGGGACGAATCAGTAACAACACTGACGATCGATGAACAATCATCTTACCTCTGCAAATGTGCAAGCCAACGTGAAGGTCATCCGGACGGTCTGCAATACAGTCGTTGTGTGCCTTCAGGTATAACTCGAACATCTTGTCGGTGTCCTCGCCGTCCTGACGAAGACCCTTCAGCATGTCTTCCGAGCAGAAGTATGCCAACGTCGGATCGTCGATCTGAATGTTGCGAAGACCTTCATTGTACAGCGTCTTGAACTCTTGCCTATATGCGGCAGCGAGATCTGTGAAGAAATCTGTATCGTTCGAGTACGCCTCTGGGCTGTAACACTTTCCAGGACCGAGACGCAAATGGAAGTAGCACGGAGGGGGCATAGTGAACTTGCAGTCTTTCCACTGCTCTTGAGGCACGCAATCACGTAGCAGCTTCCAGTTCTCTAGGTAAGGACTCGTTGAGTACTTGATTTTGCCATCACAGATCGCAGCCATTGGATATTGCTTGCCAGCTTTCTTCAATGCAGCGATGGGCGCAGCAGAGAGTCTCGCAAGCTCCCATGGCACAGGACTGACTTCTTTGAAGCCATCCAGCTTCTCAAAGAAGCCACTGAAGTAGTACTTGCGATCGAACTCGCCCGAGCATAGTGCTCGTACATTGTTGTCTTGCTGCTTCTTCACGATCTCCGCGATCTCCCGTTTCTGCACCTTGCGGAGCTCATCATGAGAGATCTGACCTGCATCTGCCTTCTCTTGCGCTTCGGAGACGCTGGCGGGCCGGATCAGTGAGCCAATGTGGTCGGCGTGGAAGGGGAGTTTGGTGACAGGCATGTTCGAAGTCTAGGGTGGAGAAGCAGCCGAGGGACAAGGAGTCAATGGTACACTTGAAGAGAGACTTGCTCTTCCATATATACTGTCGGCAGTTGTTGATAACATTGTCTCTCGTGATAAACTGATCGAACAGCTCCTCCGAAAGCCCGTGTGAGCCGTCATTCTTGCGAGCCTGTCTTCTCCACCAGTCTGCGGGTCAGTGAGCCATGCGAGTTTGAAGCGTGAAGGCTCGACGCGCTCCCGGCAGTTGAGCTGGACACTTGCCGATCAGCACAGCTTCCTGAATCGCCCTCGCACAGGACACCTTGTATACAAGTCACATGGAGACAACAACAATGTCGCCGCTGTCGGGAAACCAGATCAATGACACGCGAGCGGCTGGTTGCAAACGGCAATGCTCCCGATGCGACTGATATTGCGGCGGCTCCTGGCTAGGACTAACAAACCCGTGGAGGCAGCTGCCTTTCATCAGTGCTTCGCAGATCAATGTATGGTCATCACTCTCAATCGTGTCTTTGCATGGTCTCATCGGCCATGAGAGACCCGGAAAGACTTCAACTTTTGAGGAAACACTAATCACGAAGTTGGGGCCTTCATCCTGCCTTGATGAAGTAAAAGGATTCATGGACACGAAGATGTTGAGCCAATCGACTGCCTACGTGATCCAGCATATACCAGCAATGGCTGTTTCTACATTTTGTCTCTGCTTGTAAGACATCAAGACTGTCGGACTCTTTGCAGTCATCACATCTACGCTCTGCAAGCAACACTGCATATCGCGATCTAGGATCATGGCGCAACTCTGCGGCAGCGGCATCAATTCCGGGAACTCTCTCTTGTGATGCTCGACCAGGAACTTCCGTTTGCTCGCTCCTGCTTTCCCGAAATTGCAGCTGTACTCTCCAGGCTCAGGATGTCGACTGAAACGCGGATGGAAATGCGGACAAATTCAAGAAAGCGCTCGGCGACCGACTTCAGCACTTGGGTTGGATGCATGGTTGCTGCTACGGCGCAGACTGGTTTGTTCAGATACGAAGGACCTCTCTGAAACCACCGTTCACGCATTTCTGGTATACGAGGTCTTTTTATGAACTGGGAAGTGGAAGGGCGCCATTCGTGACGCATGTTGATTATGATCCTCAAAAGCAGAAATCTGAACAGAGGTATGCGAAATTCCGGCCTGCAGGTGTGACGTTGGGAGATCTGGTTGATGCTGTGTGTGAGCTATTCGAGAGATATGAGCAGACCAAGTTCGTCATGGTAGAGAGTGTGAGGACGCCGAATGGCGAACAGGCCTCGTTGCCGCTGAGTGAGGATAGGCCGACTACGAGATCGTACATTCCTGGCATGTCCGCTGAAAGAGCACACGGGTGGCATCGGGAGCTGTGATCCGTCAATCGTCAGCGATCGGGAGCAGGAAGCATTCGTGAGTTTCAGGCTCTGGTTAAGGTCGCCTGCTGTTCAAAGGATATCGATTCTCTACGAGCTACACGAGCATTGCATCGCCCGTTGGTATTTCGGAACATCGCCACAGAAGCGATCTTCTTCCTCCTTATTCCAACCCCAGTTGTCGTTAAATGGCTGCAAAGCCATGTCCATAATATGGCCGAGGATCTCGCGCTCACCCTTCTTCTCGACACGTTCAATGAGCTCGTCAAGAACCCAAGATCGTGGAACGAAGTTGGGATTGACAGCCTTCATAGCGGCAATACGCTCCTTCCTTGCTTCTTCTGAGCTTGGCCAGTCTTCGAGGATTCTGGTTCGCCATTTGCCTAGCCACTTCGCCAGTCGCTCACGAGCATCGTCTTCACTGCCAGCAAGCCCACTCAGACCTTCATGGTGGAAGAAGCGGCCCGCAACATCTTTGGCCTTTTCGTGGCTGTCGATATCGACCATGCTGATGTTGCTCATCCGGCGGAAAGCGTGGTTGAAGTCCAGCTCTAGTGCTTCCAGTGTGTCGAGAAGCTCGGAGTACAGTTCCTCGAAATCACCTTCCTTGCACTGCTTGAGGCCTAATCGAGCAGTCATCAGGCGCTTATACTCAGCCATGAACACGGCCTTGTACTCTTCGCCAACCTGATCGATTAAGGTCTCAGCACGTTTGATGAGCTCGTCAGCTCGCTCCTGACGCACTCCCTTGGTCGCAAATTCCTCGTCATCGCACCATGGTCCAGCGCCAATCAGCTCACCAAGAGCCTCAGCTAGCCGAACATGGTTCCACCAGATGATGCTAGGTTGCGCCTTGTATGCGTATCTTAGCATGTGATCGTCGTGATTCGGCGTATAATTGGGATCGAAGTTATCCATAAAGGCAAATGGACCAAAGTCTATGGACAATCCAAATATCGATGTGTTATCAGTGTTCAGAACGCCGTTCATGAAGCCGTATGCTTGCCATGCAGCGACGGTCTTTGCGTTGCGGCGAGCAATTTCACGGAAGAGTCGTGTGTATCGATTCTCGGCTGTCTCGTTCTCTCCTTGTATTTCCTCTTTGGACAGTCCACGTGAAGGCTCAACCACGTCCTTCTCTTCATTAGATGGCACCTTGGCGGGTAGCGAGTCCCAGCCAGCGTAGACGTTCTCCGCAACGTAGTCAGCCAATTTGCGCACCATATCGCGGTCACCTCTCGATCTCGGTAGATCAAATGTTCCCAGCCGAATCCAACTTTCAGCGAATCGTGCAACCATGGCGGCCGGCTCTGTCATTTCTCTTCGTACATGCTCTTCAGGGCCGAGTGTCAAGCTCAAAGCTCTAGTCGTTGGGATCTTCAGAGCATTCAGAGCTTCGCTGACCACGAACTCCCGGATACTGCTTCGTACCACAGCCTTTCCATCTGCGAATCGCGAGTATGGTGTTTTCCCTGCGCCCTTCAATTGTATTTCATATCGTTTTCCAGTATTCGGATTTGTAGTCTCGAAGAGAGAAATTGCTCGTCCATCACCTAGCTGCCCGGCCCAGGAGCCAAACTGGTAGCCACCATAGCATTGCGCCCAAGGGTATATGTCATTGTCACCAGGCTCTTTATCTTGATCGATAGTCACTATCTGCTCTCCAGCTACGGTCTTCTTAAAGTCATCTGTCTCGACAGATGCAGGATCAATCGCCAAGTCTTTTAAGGCTGCTTTCGAGACGCCGACCAGCTCCGACTTCTTGAAAGGATCTGGTCGGACGAATGTATACGCGGCACTTTTCACGAGTCGAGGTCCAACTTGTTTGCGCTCAGCCTTATGCGAAGCCGCCGGCGTAGAGAATTCTGAGTCGGGTGGTAATTTCTGGGTGAAGTTGTTGCTTTTCGGGATATCTCTTATGCTGAACATCTTCTGCTCTCCGTTGCTGATGTGGATCGCCATTGTCGCAAGTCTCCTCTGGGGGTTAAGAATATTTGCTCGCGCTTGGAACGCTGCACGATGCATATAAGAAGGAGTTTACAAGAAGTAGAGAGAGAAGAATGACTTGCCACTTCTCAAGTAGCTATAGAGCTGTGTTTTGCCGCTGCTCCGCATCACAATTGCATGCTCTCGGAGTTGTGCTCGAACCACAACCGAGTGACGTGATCGTGCGGCGGCACATCGGAAGCTTATTTAAGCTTGCCGCCTCGCGTGGCTTTTGCAAGGGTCCAATCGAGGAATTTCCGTTGGCTCTGAACCACCATCGTCCTTCACACAACGATTATCACAACTTCGAGGTGATCGCATCTAAGGAACTTGAGCGAGTCCGTCTCAGTGATTTGAAGCCCACCGAGGATCTCTAGAGAACAGCCATCTTCGGCGAACAGAAATGCTATACAACAGGTGGGCACTGGGCTAGCTTGCGACTCTACTTCCGAAAGTTCTGTTCGATCGTAGCTTCCAAATGGGGCCACAGTATTGCCGCGTATAGTAAATCGACTGCTGATTCTACCGCGATTAGAAGGAAAGCCTTGCCTATGAAAGTCTCGGTGGTGGAAAGATGAATCGTGGCAACATTCCCGGCTTCTACTGGGTAAGCAAGCAATGACTCCAAAGTGCTTCAAGGTCGAGGACATTCTCTGATCTTCGATTCATTGATATTAGGACGCAGATAGAAAGAAGTATTTCAAGATTCAGGCAAGCCATAAAGTCCCGGCAGATGCAAACTACTCCCAGTCGAACGTCACGCGAGAGAAGAACCAAGTGCGAGATGCCAAAAGACGGAAAATCGCACAGCAAAAGTCAATCAAAGGCCGAGTCCATCGCAAACTGGAACGCTCGCAGATCCTGGCGACATGCAGCCTCCAGCGAGAGTTAGGCAACAAAATTGATCATTATCGACATGAAGCTATCGTTGAGAGCTGGACTCTCAAGCGCGTCAGATACGAGCCTGCAATAGATAGAAGCTCGGACACGACGATCAGTGTCCTAGATGAGCAATATCTGCCACAGTCTCGTAATTCCGCAACGCTTGTGGAGACTTCGACTTCACGCACATCATTCCTCTTATGCCAGGATATCTCTGGTCGCTACGGTGCGAGGCCTTTTCCTCTTCGGGGACGAGCAGTGGCTGTTGAGGCCATAGATGGTGATACACCCATCATATTTGCAAGTGTCCAACGCCGTCCACCTTATTCCGCCTTCTTTCGGGTAAGTACATCGAAGGGTGCAAGGCATGACTCCGCCGGGTGGCAGCAGCTGCGGTCGCCGTCAAAGACACGGCACGCTGCTCTCAGCCCTTGGTTTCGGAGCGCATGCCCTCTCTCACTCTTGAGACACACGCTGACTCCCGTACCCTTCGCTTTTTAGGTCGGACCTCTTGATGAGTTCTTCACTGCAACAGAACCCAATGCATTCCTGGAGAAATGTTTGGTACCCAGCATGCGCGATCTTTGGACAAGCAAAGTCGAAATGGGCGAGCACAAGGTTGCACTTGCTGGAACCGGCGCTATCTCTGTCTACAGTCTCGACCCAAAAGCTCAGATGTGCGACTTGCAGCTGGATGAATGCGAGGTCTTCACGATTGATTGGCTTTCACGTTCAACACTGGCATACGGAGCTCTTGAAGAGACCAAAAACAATCGCCATTGCGTCAAACTCTGGGACATCCGATCACAAGGTCAGGCAAGCCGCCTTAAAAAGAGCAGGAGAATCACTGGTCTATCAAGCATTGACGAGAGTGGACGCAACCTACTGGTTTCCAGCAACGTCAGCATTGATCTCCACGACTTGAGGATGACCAAAAGTTGGAAGGAGAATCCTCTGCTTTCGATACCACATACCTCTATTGGTCCACAGCTAAACTACGATATTTGGAGGCCAAGCAGCAAGCTGATAGCTGCTGCTGATCAGTATAATAACCGCGTGCAGATCTATTCACTGGGAACAGGCAAGCACGTCAAGGAACTCTCCACGGAATCAAAATCCACACACTACCCTCTTGGCAAGATAAGGTGGCAAGAAGATGTCAACGGCTCGCCTGAATTGCGAGCAGGCCACGGAGGTTTCATCAACACTTGGGCCTGGCATGGAGAGTCTGAGAATGATTGGTCTAAGAAACAGTTTGATGGACCAAGAAGGATTATTTCACACGTATAAAGCATGCTACGGCTCACAGAAGTCTAGGGCTCCAACCAAAGTGATTTTATCGATCATGAGTGTCGCATCAATATGGTTGCCCCTTCAGATGTAAACTATATGCTCAATCTGGAGCCTACTTTCACTCTAATACCTCTAGTATCCAACCTCGGATGCGCAATCTGATAGTCGTGTTTGAAAGCCACATCCTCATACGTCGTCTCAAACAACTCCGTGTGGTATTGTGCCATGCTGGCAAGCACGAGACACATTCCGGCGTTCGCGAGATTTACCCCTAAACACCTTCTGTGCCCCTTCCCCAAAGCCATCATGAATTTCTTCCTCCTGGTTACCTCTGCACTTTGTCCTATGAAACGTTCTGGATTGAATTTGAAGGGATCGGGGAACAGCTCTCCATTTGTATGCGTGCAATACGTCGTGCACGACATTTTCGTGCCCGGGGGAAAGACGTATGTCTGACCTTTATGAGGGCCGTATGATGCCGTGTAGGTGAGAGTTTCGGTGGGAGAGTAGCGAAGCATCCTGTTCGTTACGCCGAAAGTCAGGCGATTGGTTTCCATCAGGATCGCATTGAGATAAGGCAAGGCGAGGAGAGTGCTTAGGGTGAGCTTTCCATCGTTCGAACTCTGACGAGCTTCATCGAGCTCTTTGCGAAGCTTCTCCAATGTCTCAGGATATGACAGAAGGTAGTAGGTACCATATTGCAGTGACTTCGCCAGACTCTCCGTTCCAGCCATGACGATCAAAGTCGCCTCGTCCTGTAATCTTGAGACCGTCTTTTCTTCGGGTGGCAGAATCTCAGTATCTCGAAGTTCGTAAAACACTGAGTGTCTGCCCTTTTCCTTGTCGTCGACATCATTCAGGACCGCCTCGATGTCCCTGCGAGCACGACCCTTGAATTGCAACAAGTCCATGACCGCTGGAGGGATTACCTTTTCTCCGAGGACCGCAGAAACCATGGAACCGAGTTTAGCAAAGATTGGAAAGTGCTTGTTGATCTTAACGCCAGTCAATAGGTTCATCAAACTGACGCGCTGTCGGCTCGCTTCATCGAGGTCGTTGAGCAAATCACTATCGGAGCCGAGCGAGAAGTTCCTCACAAGGTCGTTTGAGAAGGCAAAGTAGACATCTGACAGGTTCAACACCTCTTCAGTCTGCAAAGCAGTATCGAAGTGTCTTATCACTCTGTCCTTTTTCTCAGTAATCGCATCCTCCATGGTCAACATGAACTTCTGGCTGAAAAAGGGATTGAGAGCTTCACGTCTCAGTTTGTGTAGGTAGAAGTCCTCGGCTCCTCCTACAGACTTCTCAACAAGAAGCCCAGGGTTGTTTGGATTGTTCCTGCCACGGATCGCATAGATGGTGTCCAAATAGTCTGGATCATTGATATGTACCTCATCGGGAACAGGCCGTATGATTGGTCCATATTGTTCATGAAGCTTCTTGATCTTGAAAACGTATTGACCTTTGTGCCAGACATCGTAGAATGCCTCATAGAGCCAGGAGAAGGCCGCCAATTTGGGACCTGGGACTTTTGCCAGAGGACTTAGCAGGAGTCGATAGACGACGATCCAGAGGCAGGATGCCAAGGTTCCGCCAGCCAGAACTAGTAGCCATTGTATGTGCATCATGTAGTGAATGGGTGGAATGGGCTCTCTGCCGACGTACGTAGAGAGTAAAACCCGAGTTGATGAAGCACGACATTGTTGACATCATGAGTAGTAGTCGGTGCGAAAGCAGAATTCTAAGCATCGTTGCGTCCAGCACGCTCGCTGATGCCCTGGCCAATAAGTAGCGGAAGGAGCTGCATAAGTGCTGCGGCAGGCTCGGACCTACATTCGTCCTGAACCTAGTCTAAGCGGTCATGGCGGCTGTGTCTGGATTGAAGGTAACAAGCAGGTACAAGGAAATGCCTCAAAGGAGAGGTCTACAATGAGAAATGTTCATTCATGCCGCGCGATGCTACTTGATACAATGCCGTATGACCACGAGCCGCGCTAAAATGCAGTGTGGCTCTCAGCCTTTTGATGGAAACGCCCGTAAATGCCGACCAAATCCAGTCGCTATGCTCATAATCATGACTTTTTCCTTCCCCTTTTCCGCCGTCTTTTGGGGCCGTCTGAATTTTGCGATCCCTCCGAAATTGTTACACTATTCTTCCGCTCCTAGCGGAAGGTTTGGCCGCTTCCTGGCGGTAGCAAGCTGAAGCCAAAGCCAGGCACTGCTGGAGGCGTTGCCACCGCAACTGGCTCCGGACGAGCATAGCCGTAGTCCATGGCAGGAGGGCCTCCAGTAACGCCGCTGTATCCTCCGTAACCCTGGTCTCGATCACCACCCTTATTTCTACGTCCACCGCGATCTTCTTTCTGCTTCTTGGGCTGCGGGTTGTTGTCTGGTCCAACGCGCTTGCTCATGGCCTTGCTGCTAACACCGGCTCCAATTTCGATGTCAGGCTCCTCCAAGACCATGCCTCCTTCGACCTGCTTGCCGCCAGTGCCACCATACTCGGCCGTGAGCAGCCATTTCATGTCGGCTTCAGTCAGCTTGTGGATAGGAATAGTGCTCTCGCCTCGCTGGTAGTCACAGCACTCGCGAGGACCAAATCCGACACCCCACTTCGTCTGTCGTGCAATGTTCATGGTCTCTCGGTCATTGCGATTCTGCAGATCCTCCATACCCTGCTTCGCGGCCAACGCGTATTGTCTCGTAGTCATCTTCACGAAGGCATGACGCTTGTCACGATTCGCGATGCAGGTCTGCACGCGACCGAAGCGCTCGAACAGTTCTTGAATCTCTTGCTGAGTGCCGTTTGCTCCACCAACGAATAGCGTGCGAGAGAGTACCTTGATGTGATCTGGTGGCAGCGTGTTGTCGTATGCAATATACTTGGGCTGCATCCCTCTGCCGCCAAAGGAACCTGGTCCAGGGCTATTGCGAATCGGCGAGCGCTGCCTGTAACGACCCCGGCCGCCTCGCTGATCACGGTGCTCCTCGCCCTGTCTCTTGGCAGCACCCGCATCGTAGGATCCATATACGGGGCTGCCTCTGCCTCCACGACCTCCTCTATCCGGACTGCGGCTTCGACCACGTCCACGACCGTAGTCACCTTGGGCATTGTAGGCAGGTGGTGCAGGTTGGAATTGCTCTTCGAATGCCTTCAGCACTGGACCCCATTTATCTGGAGTAATTCCGTCTTTCTGGAGATCCTGCAGTAGCTGCAAAGCTGGAACAAGCTTTTGGTTGTCGTTGAGAATGTTTGGAGGCAGGATGCCGCGGAGAGGTGCCAAAGCATCAGCAGCAGGCGGTGGTTGCTGCGGTGGTGGCGCAACCGAGTATGCTTGCGGTATCGAGGGCGGCGGTTGAGGTGGATATCCAGGAAATGCTGGCGGCGGTGCCTGATACGCAGGATGAGGCAGTGGTGGCGCGGAAGGTGGCCCTGAGTAGGGGTAATGCTGTTGCGGAACCGCAATGGGCTGCGGGGGCTGTGGTGGTGGTGGAGCGTGATGCTGGTGCTGTTGCTGCTGGAACAAGGCCGCTAAATTGGGAGGCAGTTGACCAGGTGGAGGCGCTGTCACAGCTGGTTGAGCTTGTGGTGGAAAAGATGGCGTCGGCGCTGCTGGAGCTGCCCGCGAAAGAGCAGCCAGTATGCTGTTAACATCCGCGGGCGGGGCAGCTGCTGTTGGCTGAGGTGCGCTTTGAGGTGGCTGTGGCATCTGCTGCGGCTGTTGGAATTGCTGCTGGTGTTGCTGGCGAGGATCTACAGGGATCTGCGCAGAGTGATTCGCAGAAGCATTGCCGTTTACCTGTGGAGCAGCCTTTCCTGGGAGCAGACCTTGATCATACAAGTATTGTGGCGGATATCCAACTGGAGTTTGCACCGGTCTGCTAGGAATGGGTGCCATGAACTTCTCACCTGACGTCTTTACTGGCGCCTGCACCGGTGCAGTCGTCGTTGTAGTCGAGCCATTTACAGCTGGCGCACCACCAAGCTTGACCTTGAAGTCTTGCAGCAGCTTTACAGGAAATGTACTACCACGCTCCCAAATGGTGATCATGTTCTCCAACTTGGGCTTTTGGTCGGCTGGAAGACCTTTCATGATGTCGTCAAAGAGAGCTGGCATCAATTCGGTAACACGCTTTACAGCAGCGGGATATGTGCCAGACTCTCCACGGCCTTCAAATTGCAATTCTTGTCCCAAAGACTTGGCCTTTTCAATCCATTGACGGACTACGCTATCAATCACGTAAAGCGCGCCGAGCTTGTGAGTAGCTGGCGCTTTCTTCAGGGCTCGGTAGAAGGACTGTACAATCGTGGATTCGGCCTGTGAAGGTTCGCGTCAGTACTGCCTGGGTGGAGTTCCATGAACAGGGTTGGTAACCGCTGTTCCCGTAAATGATACAGGAAGATCTCATCTGTGCTCACCTGGATGTTGTTCACGCACATAGTCGTGATGGTAGCGATCTTGTTCTTGCTGGCGCCCGGTGGTTTCAGTTGGTTAAGAGACGCAAGCAGACCGTCAAGGTCATTTACTCCAGGCGTCGCCATGATAGAGACTACTCTACTCTCCTGTGCTGCTGGTGCAAAGCTACGCGCTACTTCTTGTCGCTCGATTCAGTCTACAGATGCCTCACCGAGTCTACTGAAGTCAGCAAGGTCCGGGGCGAGCTACTGTCTGTGCCTTGATGTGGTCGAGTTCACGTGTACGCACGCGTAGAAGGTCGCTTTATAGTGCAAATGCTATTGCACGTACGTGTCGCTCCGGTCAAGACTAGTACGGACTGCCCAGCCACTCGAGTCTACGCTGTAGCGATGCGCGCTTGTTCTATCCGGATGATGCGCTTGCCTCTTATTGTCTGGCCGAAGTGATGGGGAAGGTGACTCAAAAAGGCGATCCTATTGTTTGCGAGATGCAAGAATAGAGCAGACAGGTGGATGGCGGACGACCACAACCGTCGCGCCTGGTTAACGGCGTGCGCAAACAGATCTTGCGCAGTGCGAGCGGTCACCCGACGTGCAGGGAAAGGGACCGTGTTCTCGTAATGTGGTGTCGTCCCGGTCGAGGCTGTCAGCTGCGGCTGTGGTGTTTGTTATGCTTACAGTCGGTGTGTGCAGAAGAAAGGAGTCGAAAAGACGTTGGCGGGAGACTGAGAAGTTTCAGTAATCACGTGCTCCTGCTTCGGCTACATCCGAAACCTCCGGCCTCCGTGAGCTGGATCTGGATCGATCAACACCGAGCACAATAAAGTGCGACTGCAAAACAAGTGAGGCAGCTATAAGTGCTTGAACAGCCATAAGCATTGAGTAACACAACAATGGTATCGGCAGCGTAAAGGATGCAGGATTCGACATACACGGAGTCCGGATCTCCTCCCATTCTGTTTTCGGCCTCTTTCGGCCCTGTCGTTCTCGTGTGATGCGGCCAGATGAACGTGCGCGCCGCCCCTAGCTCTCAACTTTTTCCTATCCACTCCCACTCCGAACAACCACCAAAGCTCCTACAGTAGTTGTCTGTGCCTCTCCTCCAGCTCCGAAGCAATTGCCCGGACTGGTCGCATTTATCAATTCCTTACCTCTTTGTTCATCATCGGATTGATTTCTTGAAGATGGCTCTTAACAGCGCTTCCCGAGTTGCGCTCCGCCGCACAATGGCTACCCAGTCCAGCTGGACCCAGCGCTCTGCATGCAACGCTGCTAGGACCTACGCGACCCCAAGCAAGAGCGCTGTGAGTGAACACGTCCATTGCTGATGGATCCCAATGACTTCCATAGCCTTATTCAATTCGCGCTAACGATATTACGTTTTCTAGACTCTCAAAGAGACGTTCGCATCCAGCTTGCCAGAGAAGATCGAGCAGATCAAGAAGCTTCGAAAAGACTATGGCAACAAGGTCATCGGCGAGGTGACCCTCGACCAGGTCTACGGTGGTGCGCGTGGTATCAAGTCGCTGGTCTGGGAGGGCTCTGTGCTCGACTCTGAGGAGGGTATCCGTTTCCGTGGCCGCACAATCCCAGAATGCCAGGAGCAGCTTCCAAAGGCACCAGGTGGACAGGAGCCTCTTCCAGAAGGTCTCTTCTGGCTGCTCCTCACTGGCGAGGTGCCATCTGAGCAGCAGGTCCGCGACCTGTCTGCTGAGTGGGCCGCCAGATCCGACGTTCCATCGTTTGTCACCGAGCTCATCGACCGCTGCCCATCCGACCTCCACCCAATGGCACAATTCTCGCTCGCCGTCACTGCTCTCGAGCACGAATCCTCCTTCGCGAAGGCGTACGCCAAGGGTATCAAGAAGACCGAGTACTGGGAGCACACTTTCGAGGACAGCATGGACCTCATTGCTAAGCTGCCAACGATCGCTTCTCGCATTTACCGCAACGTCTACAAGGATGGCAAGGTCCCAGCTGTTGAGAAGAGCAAGGACTATGGTTGGAACTTGGCCAACCAGCTCGGCTTCGCTGACAACACCGACTTCGTCGAGCTCATGCGCCTGTACCTGACTATCCACTCCGACCACGAGGGTGGCAACGTGTCTGCCCACACTACTCACCTTGTTGGATCTGCGCTCTCTTCGCCTTTCCTCTCGCTCGCTGCTGGTCTCAACGGTCTTGCCGGTCCACTCCACGGTCTCGCCAACCAGGAGGTGCTCAACTGGCTCCTCGAGATGAAGAAGACTGTTGGTAGCGATCTCTCCGACGAGAACATCACCAAGTACCTCTGGGACACTCTCAAGAGCGGTCGTGTCGTGCCAGGTTACGGCCACGCTGTGCTCCGCAAGACTGACCCACGTTACGTCTCGCAGCGCGAGTTTGCCCTGAAGCACCTTCCAGACGACCCAATGTTCAAGCTCGTCTCGCAAGTGTACAAGATCGCTCCAGGTGTCCTCACCGAGCACGGCAAGACCAAGAACCCATACCCCAACGTTGATGCCCACTCTGGTGTCTTGCTCCAGTACTACGGTCTTACCGAGCAGAACTTCTACACTGTTCTCTTTGGTGTTAGCAGAGCTATTGGTGTCCTTCCACAACTCATTATCGATCGTGCTGTTGGCGCGCCAATCGAGCGACCGAAGTCCTTCAGCACCGAGCACTGGGCTAAGCTCGTTGGTGCTAAGCTCTGAATTGCTTACACGTTGCCTACACCACCCAAAAGGAACCCAGCACGCATCAAGCGGGCATTGGATTTGCTCGGCGGCGATGGCGGCGGAAGGACGACGGTCCATTGATGATTTAAGAGCGTACATGCATGGAATGTGGAAAGCGCTTCAGTCCGTGTATTACAAGCTTCGAACTGTCTACATAGGGAGCGCTGTTTGGGTGCGCTAGAGGTGTTATTGTCGGTCACTGTCCGAGCTAGATTTTCCTATGTATCAATACCATCAATACAGCGACAGCTTGCACTCGAGGTTTGGAGGTCGTATGATGTTTCAGTCAATGCTATAGTACCTGGCGATTTTCACCGCGGAGTTTCAAGCTCTTAGCGCGATCGTCGTTATCGGGTACTGAAGGTGCAGGTATCTTACTCCGCTAGTAACAACTGCCACGATCGACTCGTGTTGACACCTACTCGTTAGCGCCGTGGGCGCATCCGCTACTAGCCGTTTCCGGTAGGCGCTAAACAATTAACAGTTAGTTTAGTATTAATTAGAAAGTAAGAAGCTTCGCGAATCTCGATAAGTAATACTTCTTATAACTATAAATCTATCTATATTATAATAATAATCTCTACTAATATATATATAGTATTATAAAGAGCTAGTATCTATCTTAAAATATACTCGATATCTATATAAAGGAATCTAAGCTTATAGTAGCTATATAGATATAGTAATAAGACGACTATAATACTAAGAAAATATATACTAAGGATTTTAAAATTCTATATATAACTTTTAATAATCGAGAACGAGGCCTATATATTAGTAAAGTAATTATTAGAAAGGATTAGAATAGGCTATCTATAGTTAAAAAGGCTTCGTTAAAGGATATAATTATTAGAATAATTAGAATAGACTTTTCTCTAAAATATAATATAGTTACTATTTAAATAGAAAAAATCCTTACTCTATAACCTAATTACGATCTATTAAATATACCTCCTATTAGTACTAACTAGATATATTAGTTTATTTAAAATAATAAAGATCTAGTTTTAGTATAGATTAATTTATAAGATAACTATTAAAGGAATATTACTAAGAACCTAGAGATCCTTATATATTTCTATAATAAGCTTAGATCTATACTATAAGAATATAGTATTATAAATAAGGATATTATTAATATAGACGAGATAGGCTATCTTCTTAGCTACTATAAATAAGTCCTATAAATTATTATTTTTATAAGAGATAAATATAATACTATAGTATACTAACTAAATAGAAGAGAATAGAGGACTATTATTAAGAATATAATTAGTAGTAGCTTCTATATACCTTCTTTCTTTATTTTTAAAATATAGTAGATTATATATATATATTATTAATATAGTTTAAAAGGTAGTATATCTATATAGATACTATATTTACTATTAGTAATAATAGTTAGTCTAATACTAATATCGCTTATAAGTAGATATAGTATCTTAATTTATACTATCTATTCTCGAAGCCTAGTATCTAGAGACTACTAATAATAGATAGTTATAAGTTTTATAAATCGTTTAAATTCCTATAGTATATTAGAATATATAGTCTAGTTAGTTATCTAGTAGGAGATACTAAGGTAGACTAGATTATATAATAATAATTATATAACTAATCTAAGCTAATATCTTTTAGGTTTAGCTCTAACCTATAGATAATAATAATATACTTACTATTCCTACTTTAGCCCCTACTATTCCTTATAGCTTCTATTATAGTTTATAATCTATTTATACCTATTAGCCCTCCTTAGCTTAATAGGTTATAAGCCCGGGTTTATAACTATAAGGTAGAAAGACTAAAGTAGTATAGGTTATTCCTAAATCTATAAGTCTAGTTCTAGAAGGAAGAGGTAAAATAGGAAAGAGAGACTTAAAATAGATCTATATATATTATATAAAGAAGCCCTATATATATAAGCTATAAAAGAACCTAGTAAGGTATACTTAGAAAGTATAAAGGAAATAGATAAGCCTAAGTTTTAAGTACCTTTAGATAAGCCTTAGATTTAGTATCTAGTACTACTAATATCCTAATCTATAGATTATAATAGTTAGGAAGGACTTAAGGAAGTTATTAGCCCTATAGAGTAGGAATCTATACTAAGTTTTTAGTAACCTTTAAAACTAATAGGCCTAGTAGAGCTAGGGATCTATAACTAAGGAAGATAGCTATTTAGAAACTATTATTTTTAGACTAAAGAAAGAGCTTATTTCTAGAGTTTATTTAGATTTAATTTATAGAAGAAATTATAGATTAAGAAGGAGGAATTAGTAAGAGAAGGGCTATACTAATCTTAATAAGAGAGAATTATAAATTATAGTTTAAGATAATTAGGATATACCTAATAAAGCTAAAGGTTAAATAGATACTAGATAAAGTAGTCCTTAGTATCCTAATATCTATACTATCTAAGTATATCTTAATAATATTATTAGAATTACTAGACTAGTTAATTAGAAGAGTAAGTTATAAGGTTTATAATATAATAGTATTATATAAAATATTTATCTATATTTTAGAAGATAACTAGAATAAATATTAAGAGCTTAAATATATAAGGTATCTATAGATATAAGTAAAAGGAAAATATAAAAGGAAGCTTTAGG
Source organism: Pseudocercospora fuligena (assembly GCA_014298035.1). NCBI lineage: Eukaryota > Fungi > Ascomycota > Dothideomycetes > Mycosphaerellales > Mycosphaerellaceae > Pseudocercospora > Pseudocercospora fuligena. The sequence continues at coordinate 9,685 of JABCIY010000038.1, read as the reverse complement.
TAATAGGAAGAAGCTTATTCTAATAGTATACTAATTTTAGTATAGAAGAAGGCTAAATAGTTAATAAAGTATAGTAAAGCCTAAGTAGTATAGCTAGGAAGGTAGTATTAATCTCTCTATAGTTTAAAGAAATTAAGACTAAGGAGAGAAGGATTTAATAGCTTCTAGTAGCCCTTCTAGAATTATTTAATACTATTAGGGATAGGATAGATCTAAGATAGGACCTAAGCCTATAAGATATTCTTAGTATTCTAAAAGAAAAATAGGAATAGATAATAAGCTAAGAGATAGCTATATTTACTAAGAAAAGAAATTAGATAGATAGAGATTTATTATATTTCCTATATAAAGGAAAGTACTAGATTAGAGAATACCCTAACCTAGATAAGGCAAAAGTAGCTATTAAGCTAAAGTAGAGCTATAGGATAGTAAAGAAATAATCCCTATCTAGAGCTAGGAAGGGATCTTTACTAGATAAGAAATAATTTAAAGAAATAGTAAAGAAACTAAGCCTAAGAATATAATCCCTAGAAAAGAGGACTAGGAAACTATCTTCTAAGAAAGCCTATATAGTATAAGATATAGAGGTACCCTCTAAACTATCTTCTTCCTCTAAGAAGGAAGATATAGATAAAATAGCTTATTTAACTATTAAAGTAAAAGGTAAGTATAAGCTATCTAAATAGCTACTTAACTCTTATACTTCTACCTATATAACTAACTAAGAATTACTCTTTAGAGATATAAAACTTCTTAAAAAGAAGAAGTAGATTAAGGTTAGAGGTAGCTATCTAATAGCTATATATATTAAGAATATAGTTATAAGTAGAAGGAGGGATAAGTAGATTATACTAAAAGATATTCTCTTTATACCTAGGCTTAGAGTTAATCTTATTTCTTAGAACTAATTTAGTAAGTAGTTTAGTATTTAACTACTAAAATTTATATTTTATTTACTTAATAGAAAGCTAGTTATCTAAATAAGGCTTTTAGAAGGAGTACTATTTATTAAGGAAATTAGCTAAGACTTAGATAAACTTATATTTATATATATTCCCTAGAATCTAATAAATAATAATATCTATACCTTTATAGCCTAAACTAATTAGGATTAGTAGGAGCTATAGTATAGAAGAGTTAGATACTTTAGAGAAGTACTACTAAAGGATCTTTATAAAGTTACTAATCTAAAGGATAGAATTCCTATCCCTATAAAGTATTAGCCTTATAGAGTATATTCTCTAACTAAAATAAAGAAATATAGAAGAAAGGAGATTAAGAGAAAGCCTACTAGACTTTCCCTTATCTTAATTAATATCTATAGACTACTATCTATATTAAGGCTAGATTTTAAATAGTAGATTAAAATTATTAATAACTTTTCTAGAAAGAAGTAGATATTCCTATTAAAATTAAGAGAAGATATAGTAGATATACTATAGGAATAGAAAAGAAAAGCTAAACTATAATTAGGGAATTAGCTTTAAGTAATAAGAAGTAATAGGATAAGAGAATTACTTATATTACTTAAGTAGTAGGAGAAGGAATCTAGAGTCTTCTACTATATAACTAAGATATATAACTTAATCTAAAATAGAATTATAGAAAGGTCTATTTAGATATCTAAGGAATATATTAGAGTAATACTTAAAGAGTTAAATATACTAGTTAAATTCTAGCTAGAAGTATTAAATACCTATACTATTATAAGAAATATCCTTCTAAATAGGCTAGATATTAATAGGTTAAAAGTTTTACCTAATAAAGCTTTTACTAAAAAGAGATCTTCTATATTATACTTTAAAGTTTAGGAATATAGAGTAGTTATATATATAGATACTAAATCTTAGCTAGTTAGGATAAGATTAGATAAGCTAATAAATAGAGGGAAAGATACTATATTTATTAGCTATATATCTAATATATCTAAAATATAGCTATTCTAGGAGCCTAATATAAAGACTATAAGAGCTTATAATAATACTATCTAGTTTAAGAATAAGAAAGGAGGTAATATAACTTTAAATATATAAGGGGCTAGATATATAGTAACGTATAGGATATCCGCTAACCGATAAGTCGATAGAAGGTAGAACTAATAAGTATATATTCGAGTATACGTACGACGCTACGTAAAAAGCCTACGCGTTACGTACGCGGCGTATACGCTAAGGTAAGCCTTAGTAGGAGATATTACCTTCTCGAGGTCCTTATAATTATCTCCTTCTCTCTAGTATAGCTATTCTTAGCTATAGATATAGCCTAATCTTATATTAAGCTCCCCTATCTAGCGTATTCGTTATACTTCTCGTACGTTCTCGTCGCTCTATACTAGTTACTATATATAAGATTTCCGTCGCTATACTATTCTAGTACTTAGCCTTTACTATTTATAGTAAAGGCTTTATTACTATATTATTTATATATATATTCGTAATTATATAAAGTAAAGCGGCTTTATAGGTAGTCTATAGTAACGGGTTTAAGTATATATAGCGAGTATAAGTAGCTTATAAAGCCTATCTAAGAACTCTCTTCTATTCCTAAGTATCTCCTTTATTTATAGCCTATACTATATATACGTCCCTCCTACGCTTAGTAATCTACTAGTAAGTACCCTTTTCCTCTCTTTAAAGAATCTTAATATCTTTACTATAGCTACTATAGGTCCTTCTAATACTTTAGATAAGCGCTATATAATCGCTATATCTATACTTACTACTCCTAAGAAGCGTACTAAGATTATAGCTAAGAGTTATACCTACTATTATAACTATATAACCGCTAACTATAAGCTTTTCGCCTCTATTATAGTTATACTATATATACTAATCGTTTACTAGTCGATCTAGTCGATATCTATACCGAGGGCTACTTCGATTCTAGCTAGACTATCCGCTACTACTACTATAAGGATATTAACTAGAAGTATAAGCTAGTACTAGCTTCCGCCCTTTTAGCGCTACTATTGCGCTTACGCGACGTATACGCTACGCGTAATAAGTTCGAGCTAGACGCCTACGACGACCTCGAGGAGTACTAATAAGTCTAGGCTAATATTAATAACGAGCTCGCTATAGTTGTCTCTAGTATATATATCTTACTTATCGCTTACGCTTCGTATATTAATCGCGTATAGCTATTAAGCTAACCCTCCGTACCTTCTACTATAATAAGAATAAGGTCTCCTTTAATAGTACTCTACTTAAGAGTAAGTATATTAGCGGCGCTATAGCTATACTCGGCGGCCTTAATACTATCGGTACGCTTAAGCGTATTAATATCTCCCTTACTACTCTCGTCGAGATTAGTCGCTATATAAGTTACTACTCCGTATCGTATACGCTTCGTATACTAACTACTCTAGTATCTAGCCGACGACGGCCTTACTAAGGCTATCGATACTATCGACGAGATTATAGATCGTACTATTACTCCTAGTAACGACTCTAACTAAATATACGTCTACGTAGCGTATACGCGTAACCTCCTCTCCTACTACTTAGTACTTATAGGCTACTAAGCTCTATATAGTTTTTTATTAGCGAAACGAGCGCGTACTATTAACTTATCTTAGTCTTATTTTATTTCTATCTATTCTTCGCTTATACCTCGAAGGCGTTAAGCGCTATAGTATCTTTAATATACTTAGCTAGTTCCTATATATTATACTTATCTAGCTATCCTATCTACTTAATAAGATAATATATCTTCTATTTCTATATCCTCTTCTTTATAATCTCTTCTACTCGCTACTTATCCGCTTTCTCTACGATAGATATACTTACTTTATATTCCTTACCCTTACGGCCCTTTTAAGGCTCTAGTAGTAATATATAAAAGATATTATAGATCTTCGTACTTAACGGTAGCGCTAGGCGATACGCCTACGTATCTACTATATCGATAATATAAAATAGTCTAAGAAACTTTAGTCTAAGTTTCTTCTTTAGTATATCTAGCTTAATATTCTTAGATACTAGTAGTACTAGGTTACCTATACTATACTTCTTTACTTTATAATAAGCGTTATAGTACTTCGCTTAATACTTAGCTATAGTTTTCTAGCGTTATATAAGTATCTCGTATACTTATCGTAATCTATCTATAGTATCGATTACTACTAGTACCCTTCCCTTAGATAGCTCGTTCTAAGCTATAGAAGTCGCTAGAGTTAATATAGATACTATATCTAGATCGTATCTATATAATATCCTAAAGGGACTTATATATAGTATAGGATATACGCTATTATTATATATAAACTCCGCTTACGCTAGCTAAGACGTCTAGTCTTCTTAGTCCTCTAAGTAGTAGTACTATAGGTACTACTCTAGTATCTAGTTTGCTCTCTCTATCTAACCGTTAGTCTACGGATAAAATATAGTATTAAGCTTACGCTTTATATATATTTTATAGTAGAAGTCGCTCTAAAACTAGCTAGTAAATAGTAACCTTCGATCGCTAATAATACCGCTTAGTACTCTAAACCTCCTAATTACCTTCCTTTATAGGATCTCCGTAAGCTTTATAGCTATATACTTCTTCGTCGTTAGGATAAAGAGGCTTATCTTCGTATAGCGGTCGACTATTACGAGTATCGTAGTATAGATATAGGAGCTAAGCTTACTTAGCGGAAGATTAGTAATAAAGTCTATTATTAATTCTTACTATAGTCTTACTAATATTAGTAGTATAGATAGTTCGCTATAAGGACGGTACTATCTCGCCTTCGACTACTAGTAGATACTATAGATAGAGATATACTCGGCTATCTCCTAAAATATATTAGGCTAGTAGTACTTTCTATATATTAACTCTACTATCTTTATATAGCCGAAATGCCCTACTAAGACGTCTTTATAATATATACGTATAATCTACGCTCTTAATACGTAATCCTTTAGTATATAAATTATATTACCCTAAAAAAGGATATTATCGCGGAGCGAATATTCTTTAAATATACTACTATTACTCTTCGTAGCCTTATATAACTCTTTAGCTAATAGCTCTAATTACTAGAGTATCCGTATAAAGCTAAGTAATAGGTCTAGTATATAGTAGTAAAGGCTATTATCTTTAACGACTATAGCCGCTATTCTTACTAGATAGTAAATAAAGTTATTACGCTATACTTATATTACTTCTAATCCTTTTATAGAGATATATATTACCGAGATACGTTTTACTACTAGTTCTATACTTCTAGTTAGATCTAACTATACTAAAAGCTTAGCTTAGAGTATAGATAGTAGGTTACTTATCGCTTATATTTCGCCTTTATAGTCGCTTCTCCTTAATAGTATATTAGTAGGATTCTTCTTTCCTATCTAGTACTTAATCGTAAAGTCGAAGGATACTAGGAATATAGTCTACCTTACCTACCTACTAACTAGTTACTTTATAGTTATAAATCCTTTAAGATTAGTATAATCGACGAGTACGCGTACTATATACTATAAGCCGTCGAAGTATAGTCTCTAATACTTAAAGGATTCTACTATTACTAGTAGTTCTTAGTTATAGATCTTATAGTTAGTCTCTATAGGGATTATCTTTCTTAACTAGAAAGTAATAGGATACTAGTAGCCTTCTTCTCCTTATTACGAAAGGATACCTACTACTATAAATATAGATACGTCGGTCTCGAGATATAAGGGCTTTATAGAATCGAAATATCGAAGTATTAATATAGAGTAGAAGATATCCTTTAGGCTCTTAAAAGCCTACTCCTTAGCTACGTCCTACTTAATCTAATCTAGCTTCTTACTATTCTTAGCTCCCTTAGAGAGAGCTATTAGAGGTATAACTATCCGAGAGTAGTTAGGGATAAACCTATAATAGAAGTTATAGAATCCTAGGAAGAACTAGACTTTAGTAAGTATAGTAGGTCGCGGCTACTCTATAATTACGTTTATCCTACTCTAATCTATCGATATATCTTTAGTACTAACGATATATCTTAGGAACTCTACCTATTTCTTCTAAAACGAGTATTTCTTCTAATTTATATATAGAGAGAATATCTAAAGATACTTAAGTATAGTACGTATATCGCGTATATAATCCTCCTATATCTTACTATAGACTAGGATATTATCGAAGTAGACTATATAGTAGATATTAACTAACCTAGCTAGGGCTCTATTAATATATCCTTAAAACGTTATAGATACGTTAGTTAAGCCGAAAGGTATAATACGGTACTCGAAGTATCTATAGTATATATAAAATATAGTCTTCTACTCGTCGCCTCGCTTAATCCGGATACGATAGTAGATATTCTATAGGTCTAAGGACGTATACTATTTAGCGTCCTTAAGCCTATTAAGCGTCTCGCTTATAAGGGGTAGAAGGTAACGATTCTTAATAGTAATTTCGTTTAACTCTCTATAATTAATATAAAGTCGGAGACTACTATCTTTCTTTAGTACGAATAGGATCGGCGTATCTACTTCGCTTATACTAAGCTAGATCTAGTTATTATCTAATATCTTAACTAGATACTTATAGAGCTTATAAAGTTCTCGCTTAGACTAGTAGTAGAGGGCTTTATATAGTAGCTTTTTCCTATTAATAAGATCGATTATATACTCTATATCTATATATAGCTAGCGTCGAGCCTCTAGAGTTATAGTAAAGATATCTATAAAGTCCTTAAACTCTTCTAGTAGATCTATATTATTACTAACCGTAACGCTACGTAGATTAATCGTATATATATAAGGTATATTATATATATCTTTCTAAAACTACTATAGTTCCCGTACCGTTACTAAGCTTACTATACTAGGCTTACTATACGTCTATATATCGGTTACGCTATCTACGATAACCTTCTAATCCCTTCTCTAAGGCTAACCTAAGATAATATCTAGATTAGATATCTCGAATATATAGAAGGTTCCGCTTATAACCCGTTCTTACCTAGTTATATCTACGATATATAGGCTTAGATAGTACGCTCTATAGTAGTACCCTCTTTCTCCTTAAAAGCTATCTATAGAGGGAAGCGTAGTATCTACGATTTACTAGGGTTAATACTAAAGGATAAATTCTCGAGAGATAATATTAATATTAGTAGTATTATCGAGTAAGTATTCGACTTATACGTTACCCTTCTATATAACTATTACGCTATATACTCGCTTCGATAGTACGTAGACTACTAAGCTACTAGAATTAGTTATAGTACTTACTCTTAGCTCTTAGACGGTACTTTACCTTTTCCCTCTTCGGCTACTTTAATCTTACGTATACTATACGAGTCGTTATCTTTCTATAAGTAGCGGTTAGGGTAGTTAGTTTTATAATAGCCCTTCCTATAGTATCTATAATATTCGACCTTATTAATATCCTAGTTACCTTTCTTATTATTACTTCGCGACTACTTATCGCTTACTTTTCGATCGCGAGTAGACTACTCCTTACTATCGCTACTACTACTACTATAGTTATCGAAGCGACGCTTCTTCTTACTCTTACTATAGTTATCGTCGTTACGCTCTCGTCGCTTACTATACGCCTTATCCGGTATCTTAATACGAGCTATAAGCTCTACGAGCTCTTATCGTAATACTAGGATAATATAGTACTTAACGATTACGCTACGTAGTATAGACTATAGCTTTATAAGTAGGTATCGTACTCGTTATACCTCGATATAGTCGCTTAGCTAATCTTCTAGTACTATAAGCTCGAGGGCAAAGTTCTAAACCGACTAGTTCTTACGCTAATAAATACTCTTATACTCGAGAGTTATATTAAGTATACGGTTTATAGGATCGCTAATATAGTTATAGTAGAAGTCCTTAAAATCCTAATATATATATATACTTAGGTTCTCGATATCGTAGTTATTATACTACTTCTTATATATATCGCCTATAAGGTATATAATACTATAAAATATCTTACTATTATTCGTACGATAGATATCCCTAGATAGTATAAAAATTAAGGCTAGTTCCCGTAGAAACCTCTTTATCTTTTTAATAGTATTACCTCTAAAAGGCTTAGGTTCCTTTAGTTATAGCTTACTATTTATAAGGCCCGCGACTACGTCTACTATACTCATATAAGGACCTCGAGGAGGTAATGTCTTCTACTAAGGCTTGCCTTAGCGTATACGCCGTATACGTAACGCGTAGGCTTTTTATATAGCGTCGTATATATACTCGAATATATACTTATTAGTTCTACCTTCTATCGACTTATCGGTTAGCGGATATCCTATACGTTACTATATACCTAGCCCCTTATAGTTCTAATAAGTCTACCTATCGTAGCGGCCTATAGGACCTCGTACGATAGATATAGGCGAAGCGACCGCGTCGGGCGGTAAAACTAATAATAATATACCTATAACTAACGAGGAACGCGTCTAATAGGATACCGAACGATAAGCTATACTTAATAAGCGATAGACTACGCTAAACGAGCGCCTTATATACGAAAAGGTAGAATAGAAACTACTAAAATAAGAAGTCTAAGCTTAGGAGATCGAGCGTAAAAATATATATCTTCGTATATAGCGCGATACTAGAAGAGTATAGGTAAGAGCTAGTCGAGAAGTAGGTAACGAGTAACTAGAGTAAGAGCCTATAGGGCCTATTACTACTAATAATTCTAACTCTTCTAACTCCGAGTCCGTAGAGACTATATCTCGTATCCTTCTATATTAACTAAGTCTACGTTCTATCCTAGTATATATCCTAAGCGATATAGGTAAGCTAAGTATAGTAGATATAGTCGTAGGCCTTACGAGTAGTAAGCTATAACTAAAGGAATCTAAGCCTTTTAGAGATAATACTATAAAGAAGATAAGGAGGTTTCTACGGGAACTAGCCTTAATCTTTATATTATCTAGGGATACCTATCGTACGAATAATAGTAAGACGCTTTATAGTATTATATACCTTATAGGCGATACGTATAAGAAGTAGTATAATAACTACGATATCGAGAACCTAGATATATATATATATTAGGATTTTAAGGACTTCTACTACGACTATATTAGCGATCCTATAAACCGTATACTTAATATAACTCTCGAGTATAAGAGTATTCGTTAGCGTAAAAACTAGTCGGTTTAGAACTTTGCCCTCGAGCTTATAGTACTAGAAGATTAGCTAAGCGACTATATCGAGGTATAACGAGTACGATACCTACTCGTAAAGCTATAGCCTACGCTATATAGCGTAATCGTTAAGTACTATATCGTCCTAGTATTACGATAAGAGCTCGTAGAGCTTACGGCTTATATTAAGATACTAGATAAGGCGTATAGTAAGCGACGAGAGCGTAACGACGATAGTAATAATAATAACTATAGTAAGAGTAAGAAGAAGCGTCGCTTCGATAACTATAGTAGCGATAGTAGTAGTAGTAAGGAGTAGTCTACTTACGATCGAAAAGTAAGCGATAAGTAGTCGCGAAGTAATAATAAGAAAGGTAACTAGAATATTAATAAGGTCGAATATTATAAGTACTATAGGAAGGGCTATTATAAAACCGACTACCCTAACCGCTACTTATAGAAAGATAACGACTTATATAGTATACGTAAGATTAAAGTAGCCGAAGAAAGAAAAGATAAAGTACCGCCTAAGAGCTAAGAGTAAGTACTATAACTAATTCTAGTAGCTTAGTAGTCTACGTACTATCGAAGCGAGTATAT